>JAOTON010000164.1:0-155236 GCA_034440635.1 Lepas anatifera
TGCGTGTTAATCACCTTGGCCGCACCACTCCCCGCTAACATTTAATGTTTTCTCTCTTTGCCAACTATGCATTTTTTTCTCTTGAACAGTGTTGGATATAGGATTTTTGGAAGTGGGGGAGAGCTGAGCCTCAGAGGGCGCACTTTGCATTCAACTTTTCACCCAAAAAGCGCCTATAGTATTGCATCCTTCGCGTCCGGTTTTCGGTGGTCATAATTTTTTTGTGGATTACGTTTTTAACAAAGTTCTGTCCCTCCCTCCCACCACCATTCCAGTTTTTATGCTTCTCTGTTGCTTTTTAAGTTTCAGAATATCGTATTCAAGGGGTGGAGAGGTCAAAAGAAGCTATATTTATACAAGGAACAAACCAGAAATAACTTAGGTGCCAGCAGCTAGAAAAAGGGGCAAAAAGTCAGATTCCAAGAAAGGGCCAACCGAAAAATCACGGGTCCAAACACGACAAAAAGGCCAAATTCGAGATATTTGGCCACAAAATGGCCAGCTTGGCAGCCCTGACGCTGCTGCAATGTATAAACATATACATAATGAAAAGGTTATTTTCTTATTTTTCTTTATGAGTGTGACAAGATAGGTAAATTTCTAAGGTATCGAACACAAGTGTTTTATCGGCTAAATCTAGATAATTTATATATACCTATTATGATGTGTGGCTGTTGCTGTCAAAATCATCGAGGGAATGTAGTACAAAAACCGGTTAATAATTGTTTAGGCTTATCGAAGCACCAACTGTCAGGGTCATATGGCGTGGCCAACTCTTTCCTTGTTGGAAGGGTTCCTCGGGCCAACGAAGGGCTGTGGTCGAATAGGTAATCTCTTCCAATTTTCCACATCAAGGCATCTATGAGAAAGTCCAGCTAACAACTTATCAACTTCGCAAAAAAATTGATGCAGCGATCTCACTATAAATCTCACGTATGCTACAACAAGCGTCGGAAAAAGAGGGACCAGGGGGCCTGTCCCCCGCCACCCGCCCACGTTTTGACCAGCAATTTCTTGGCTCAGTCTGAATAGGAGAAAACCGGAAATTTGTATAACCAGCCGCTGCGGAAGGCAGCGAGGACCCTAAATTCGAACAGTTTTTGGTACTAGCGTGGAAAGTTCGTTGTCAGCATCAGGTTGAAGTTTCACTGGCACCCTCACTTTTCCGGTAGTGACGTTTAGGTATGTATGCTGCCACCACAATAATAAATAAAAAGACTAAGCACTTCTCATCGCCATACCAGCAACCAGTCTTACGCGCTTTGACTATACAGTGTCCCGTCTAATCCATGAACGAGCTCGCAAATGACCGCGTGTGAAATGAGGGCATCATACAATCTCACGATACTGGCTGGGGTGTGGGCTTCCGGTCGTATCGAACATGACGTTTTATTGATTGTAGGCCAGCGTTCATCTCCAGTGTTGAGCCTGTTGAAGTCAACGTCAAATCCTTCGTATCCTGAGGTCAACAGAATGATATTCGCTCCTGATACCCAAATCACGTTAAATCATACATCATTTGAAAGCCTTTGTCGAGACCATCCGAAACTGGTCCTTATTATGCTCTATCGCGACGTGTTGTTGAGATAGAGCACAAAATGTGCGATAAAAATCAGTTTTTGCCGTAATGCATTAAATGCCGTTGACTTTAACATGGGACCCAACGTATCACCAAAATCGGGGACAATTGATTTCGCTTAAAATCAGTATGCAAGCTAGGAAACATGAAATGCAAAAACAGTTCCTGGCTTTTTGTGGGGCACAGCTTGGTTCAGGCTCCAGAGCCTGTTTTGATTTGATGTTGACTTCAACAAGCTCTGGAGCCTGAACCAAGCTGTGCCCCGCAAAAATCCGTGAACTGGTTTTGTATTTCATGTTTCCTGGCTTGCGTTCTGATTTTAAGCGAAATCAATTGTCCCCGATTTTGGTGATGCGTTGGGTCCCAATGTTAAAGTCAATCGCAGTTAATGCATTACGGCAAAAACTTATTTAAATTGCATATTTTGTGCTCTATCTCAGCAACACGACGCGATAGAGCATAATAAAGACCAGTTTCGGGGTGGTCTCGGTAAGGGTTTTCAAATTATGTATGATTTAACGTGATTCGGTTATCAAAAGCTAATATCATTCTGTTGACCTCAGGATACGAAGGATTTGATGTTGACTTCAACAGGCTCTGGAGCCTGAACCAAGTTGTGCCCCGCAAAAAGCCGCGAACTGTTTTTGTATTTCATGTTTCCTGGCTTGCATACTGATTTCAAGCGAAATCAATTGTCCCCGATTTTGGTGGTACGTGGGGTTCCATGTTAAAGTCAATGGCATTTAATGCATTACGGCAAAACAGATTTTTACGACACATTGTGTGCTCTATATCAGCAACACGACGCGATAGAGCATAATAAAGACCAGTTTCGGGATGGTCTCGGCAAGGGCTTTCAAATGATGTTTGATTTAACGTGATTCGGTTATAAAAAGCGAATATCATTCTGTTGACCTCAGGATACGAAGGATTTGATGTTGACTTCAACAAGCTCTGGAGTCTGAACCAAGCTGTGTGCCGCCAAAATGCGTGAACTGGTTTAGTATTTCATATTTCCTGGCTTGCATATTGATTTTAAGCGAAATCAATTGTCCCCGATTTTAGTGATACGTTGGGTCCTATGTTAAAGTCAATGGCATTTAATGCATTACGGCAAAAACTGATTTTAACGGCACATTGTGTGCTCTATCTCAGCAACACGATGGGATAGAGCATAATGAAGACCAGTTTCGGGATGGTCTCGGCAAGGGATTTCATATGTGTGATTTTAGGCGATTATAAAAATCCTGAATATCAATCTGAATATCGAATATCGAACTCTTGCTGTTTTCACAGACATCTGTTTTCGGTGTTGGTGTGTATCCCTGATTTCTGATAGACTCTAAAACCAATATAGAGACCATTTTCTCTTATAGGTACGTTGTGTTTTACTGGAATCTACGTTGTTCCTGCCCTACTTGGTATATTTCTTCCACGTTTACTGCGTGGCCAGTAGGAACAAACATAGCAATATGATATCCATAGGGCGCTTTATCCAGTGGGCGCCTAGGCTATCAAAGGGCGCCTTTGTCTACCCAAGAGGTGCATTTTATTTTTCTAAAGCGCCTATCTCTATTTAAGGGGCGCCTATACTGTCCAGGGCACCTACGTTGCCCAGATTTGCTTTTTGCTGCCTGGGGGCACCCTTCCTAGCCAAGGGCGCATATGATATCCGTAGAGCGCAGTGGCGGCGGATAAGGGGGGGGCAGGGGAGCAGTTTACCCCCCCCCACTCCAAATTATCAGAGAGGGCCCCTGGAAAAATACGCAATTTTAGCTTGGTTATTTTCTGAATGTTCATGAATGATCTGACTGGCCCTCAACAGCTTCTCGGTTTGAACAGTGTCCGAGCTTTATCTCAGGGGGCCCCTGAGCTTGGGCTCGGAGGCCCCTCTTAGCTTGGGCTCGGGGACCCTCTAGCTTGGTCTTTAGGGGCCCCCATGCTTAGCCTAAAGGGGTCCCCCGAGCCTGGCCTCAGGGGGCCCAGAGCTGTGTGGCGTATGTCACGGCCCTGGCCGTGACGTAGGCGGTTGCCATGGCAACCTTAGCGTCGCAGGCGGGACGGCGGCGCGGGACGCGGACGGCGGGGATTGAACGTTGGGCAGGTACGATAGCTGAGTGTTCTAAGGTGTCTTGGAGTGTACAGGGCGACTCGGATAATATACGTGCATATGACCACAGTGGCGGATCTAGCCGGTCGGTTTGGGAGGGGCAAACCAAAGTCGAAAAGCAAAAAAAAAACGTCGCGCAACGCAAAATTGCGCTAAAATATGACTTCCCGGTACGGGTGTTTGAGGCAAGAAGCAAAAAAAAAAACGTCACGGGCTGAAAAATATGAGCTCAAGATCCTTTTTTCCTATCCAAGGCCCGATATTTTCACTGAACTTAACTGGTTCCGTTAGAAGTTGAGAGTTAAAGCACCAAAATGTTGCCTATAAACTTAAAATGAGTCGGGGAAAAAGGAGGTCGATCGCTTTAGGGGCAAAACATAGTTTTGCCCCGAGCTTTTCCGTTTGGGGGGGGCAATTGCCTTTTTGCCCCCCTGGATCCGCCACTGTATGAACAGAGTGTCTCGTGCACGTTACATGGTGTCATACGTGTCAGAAGGTGTCAGAAGGAGGACGAACCATGGCCAATCTTCGAGCGCCATCCGAACTAGATTTCTCTGCCTCGAACATGGCGGTGGAGTGGGAGCGTTGGCACAGAGGTTGGCGATATTACGCTGCAGCAAAATAATTGTCGATGAAGCCTCTCGAAGTGCAGGTTGGTACATTTTTTCAATTATGCTGGTGTCCAGGCCCAGGAGGTGGCATCCCATTTCGAGTGGACCACCGAGGGTGACGGCTTGGCTGCACTTCTGCAGAAGTTTACGGAATATTGCAACCCAAGGAAAAACATTGTACTGGAACGGTATCACTTTTATAACAGGGCGCAAGGTACGGGGGAGACTATTTCAGCATACCTGGCGGCTCTCAGGTCGCTCGTGGCAAAGTGTGATTTTCCCGACCCGGACGCCATGCTTCGCGACAGACTAGTCATGGGCGTGTCAGATCGGGCGACACAGCGAGCCCTTCTCCGAGAGACAGCCCTCACGCTCAAGTATGCCGTAGCTTTGGCTTTATCGGAAGAGGCATCCCACCGTGACCAGCTGAGTATGGGCGGCGCGGTCGAGGTGAGTGCTGTATCGCAGCCTGCCACTTCTCCAACTAAGTGCCGGTTCTGCGGTAGGTGGCACCCACTTCGACGGTCTCTATGCCCCGCCTGGGGTCGCGCGTGCCACGGCTGTGGCGAGCGCAACCATTGTTCTGCCTGCTGTGAAGCCAGTGACAGCGGTTTTGTACGAAATCCCGGTACTGGTGGTACTGCCGAGGGAGTCCGTGGCAGCCGCGGTTTTCGGGGTCGCGCCCCTGGCGGCGGGGTCAGTGGCGGCCGCGGTGTTCCCGGCTCCGCTACCGGCAGCAGAGGCGGCGCCAGGCCCGGCGGCGACATCGGCGGCACTGATTGGCGTCGCTCGGCAGTTGGCAGCGGCGCAGTGGCAGCCGTTGGTGGTGAACATGTGACTTCTGCTGACGATTCAGATCAAGAGGAGGCGGTCTATACTGTTATGGGTGTGGAAGCCCCAGTATTGTATTGTATTGTATTGTAATACTTCGTAAGACATCCACAGTTTGGTCGTGGCTATTAAGTCCAGAGTCATTAAAAGCATGCAAGATGAGGTAAAAAAGCACAACTAATAATTAAAATACTAAAAAGACAAAAAGTCAAAGCAATACAACAAACACTCCACACCGACGGCACCAGCACAACCACACTTCGACCCACCATCATCACGTCACGCTACATTGCCAAGCATATAGCGGCGCAGCTCCCGCGGGAACCGCTTTGGGTCCAGCTCTCTCAAATCAGAGGGAATACTATTATAGAGAGATGGGGCTCGGCTCTCGAATCTGCGCTTCCCGGTCTCTGTTCTTGATCTAGGGACATACAACATCAGATCCTGACGAGTGGCACGTCCGCGTCTAGACGAGTTTGTCCGCAACATTGGTACTAAAGATTCTGGCTCATCGTAAGCTAAAACTTTGTGAGTCAGGGTTGCAAGACTAAAATCAGCCACCTGTTCAGCTGAGAGCCAGCCCAACCTCTCTCGCAGATCAGACACGTGATCAAACTTCCTGCGACCAAAAATCACACGAGCTCCAAAATTTAGTATTTTTTAGTTTTGACCATATTCCTTTTTAACCCACTTCCGTATAAAGAGAAACAGTACCTGACCCGCGAGAGAATTAGGGCTGTTACAAGCGTCGTGATGATGCCATCAGGTAAATAATGCCGCACATGGGACAGGCCGGTCAGCACACCCATGCACTGGCGGGTGAGAAGAGCGACATGCGCATCCCAGATCAGTGAGCGGTCGAAGATGACTCCTAAATTTTTCACCTCTGAACATGGTTCCAAAGATTGGTCACAAAAGGATACTTTAAATTGTGGAAGATAGCGGAGGTTTTGACGGGTTCCAAAGGCAATGAGCTGAGTTTTAGTTGCATTAACTTTAAGTGAATTAGCCTTAAACCAGTGATTGAGAGAAGCAAGACAGGTTTCCATACGAGATATAAGTGCTGGCATGTCGCTCCTCTCACCACACACAAGCACCTGGGTGTCGTCCGCATTTTGGACAACTGCTGCCTCATCCGCGAACTGTCCCAGGTCGTTCGTAATAATAATTATTGGGGCTTATCGACGCACCAACTGCCAGGGTCATATGGCGTCGCCAACTCTCTCCCTGTTGGAAGGGTTTCTCGGGAGCCAGCTTGCTCCTTGTTCAGGGAAGCCGCCGGGCCTTGAACCCGGGTCGGCTGCGTGGAAGCCAGCTACGCTGACCACTCCACTACCGCGCCCCCTCCCAGGTCGTTCGTGAACACGGTGAACAGTAGAGGGCCCAAGGTCGATCCCTGGAACACACCCATCGTGTTAGCGAGTGGTGGTGATGCTTGTACCCGCAATAAAGCACTTTGAGTGTGACCATGTAAGTAAGCATAAAACCATGAAGTGTCAATTCCGTACAACTGCAGCTTTTGTAAAAGGATCTGATGGTCAATAATGTCAAAGCATTTCGACAAATCAATGAGGCACAGCAAAGATATCCTCCCACTGTCGGCGGATGAGAGGATCTTGTCGGAGATTTTGTGCAGCGCGGTTTCTGTCGAGTGACGAGGACGGATACCGTGCTGGGAAGGAGAGATGAGGTGATTGGATGAAAGGTAGTGATACAGCTGGCGCTGCACCGCTCGTTCGGTAATTTTCATCAATACAGGGATGATACTAATGGGTCGAAAATTTGATAGGTTCGAGGGATCTCCGGACTTATAAATGGGGTGAATGAGAGAATGTTTCCAAGAATGAGGAATATCGGAATTCATGAGACAGGTGTTGATGATGTGAAGGAGGAGGTCTCCGACAGCGGGGAAGCTTACCTTAATATCACGCATGCTTATTGCATCGCTCCCTCTAGCAGCTGAGCTCTTCATGCTAAAAATGATGGAGTGCAGCATGTTCAACGTGATTGGTGAAATGCTAAAAGCGCAGGCACCGACGCGGGGCAAGCGATAGGGGACAGAGAGTAGCGGGCCAGCTCTTGCTATTTCTGCAGCAATTTTGGGTCCAACATCGACAAGGAAACTATTTAACTCGCTACTAGTCAAGTCAGGTAAAATACAATTACTACTTTTCTTGCTTTCGATAACGTTACGGATGTTTTTGAAAACGGTGCCTGGGCCGTGCTCGGATATCCTGCGCCCAATATCATTTCAGGTGTCTCTCCGAATCGCTGAGCGAACCGAGCGCTTTAGGTTCTTAAAGGTCGCGGAACCCCGCTCACCAGCCGCCCGAGCACGGCGACAGCGGGCCATGAGCTCCTTTGTCTCCTGAGACACAGGGGGAGCGGTGGGATTGCGGATGGTTATGAATTTTAGTGGAGCGTGATGATCGAGAATAGGTAAGAACTTATCTACAAATGCGTTCTACTTGTCCCCAACTGAAACAGCGTGATAAACACCATCCCAGTGAGCATAAAACAGATCGGTAAGAAACGTCTGGGTGTCAATGTGTTTCAAACAGCGGGTCTGGACTTTCGTCGGCGTACGCCGTGGTCTGGAGACTTTAACAGAAAATTTGACAAGGTCATGGGGGCTAAAATCACATTTAGACACTTGACAACCAGCGACAGAATCTCGATTTTGTACAATACAAACATCCAAAAGGGAACCAGTGGCAAAAGTTGCTGACTGCACAAGCTGTTAGAGCGTGTAGTTGTTTAGAACGTCCTCCAGATGTCTACGAGGAAGATCAGAAACATCCTTCAACAAATCACAGTTGAGATCTCCGGCAATTATAATTGACACATTTGGATGACTTAGAATTATTTCTGGTACTGCACCTCTAGTTCGGAAAAATCGGCCTGCAACGCACCTGAAGTGTATCGAGGAGGACGATACGCGGAGCAGAGTATGAGCCGACGGCCCCGGTCCATCTTCAGCATAGCCCATGCAGTCTACAACTTACTCCCTGGAGTGGACGGCGCCTCTGGATTTATAAGTGACGCTGTGAGGCTGCTCTTGGTGACGATGGCGACGCCCCCATAGCCCCGTCCGTCAGGGCGGTCAACGCGGTGGATGGTGTAGTCTGGGAGGACCAGAAGTCGATTAGGCGTGTTGGTCTTCAGCCACGTCTCGGAAAGCATCAACGCCTCGAAGTTACCTCGATGAAGAAGATGAGAAAGCTCCAAAAGCTTCGGCTTTAAATACTGCACGTTCAGCGCACCGACGCGAATGTAGGCGTTGTCCCTCACCGCTCGCCGTCTTCTGTGCCCACCGGCTCCGCGTTTTCCCCTTCACTGTGCGCGCCGCCCTCCGCTCCGCCCGCACTCCCTCCGCGCCGACGCACTACTGAAGCCGGGCGAGAGGTCAGACCGGCGGCCCGCCAGGTGACCCTGTAGGCTTTGCATTGGAAGCTCCAGATGGCTCTGCGGAAGATTCTGACCCAGAAGATGTGGGTTTGAACTCAGAGGAGGCGGTGTGCGCTGCTACAGGATCACGCTTGGAGTGCCGCGTGTTTAAAACGCTGAATGCTACATCGGGTGAGCCCGTGCGGTTTTTGGTGGATTCTGGAGCGTAATGCAACGTCATATCGTTGACAGAATATGAGCGTATCACCGGGGATGAAAACCGTCGGCATGTCAAACCTTGTATTTCTGCCATTTTTGCCTGTACGATGGATCCCTGGTAAAAACTGTGGGGCGGGCCCGACTCCGGCTCCTTAATCCCACATCGGGTAGGACTGAAGTGATCTCATGCCGTGTCTTGGATCAGGATGTTCTGCCCATACTTAGCTTCCAAACCTCTGTGGATCTTGGACTTATTTCAGTCCATGATGTTGACCCGTTGGACTATATGCCCAAAGTGCTGCCAGGTGCTGGGGGAGGCTATGGAGGACTGACTAAGGCGGGGGGTGATGTTTTCGATGCGAATTTAGCGATGTTTTCGATGTTAAAACCCCCGGCCGGGTTATGGCAAATCACAATATTGTGACCGATCCCAAAATCGCTCCCAAAGTGGAGCCTCCTAGGCGGGTGCGCGTCCATATTCGCGATAGACTAAAGAGCAAATTGGATTATTTGGTTGCCGCCGGTTTGGTCACACCAGTAACCAGGCATACTCCCTGGGTATCGAACTTAGTGATTGTCGATAAGCCTTCTGGGGATATTCGTCTTTGCCTGAATAAAAACCATTGAATGAGGCCGTGCAGCGGGAGCACTATCCAACCCCAACCCTGGATGAAGTAACGACCAGACTGAGTGGTGCCAAAACCATTTCTGTGGTCGATGCCAGCCAAGCATTCTGGCAAATCGGGCTTTCGGATCAGTCAGCTGATCTGTGTTCCTTCCACACCCCTTTCGGCAGGTATCGATGGGAGGTCTTGCCCTATGGCATCAAGTCGGCACCTGAACTGTGGCAGTGGACCATGCACGAGCTAGTAGCTGGCCCTCGCGGGGTGGAGGTCATCGCAGACGATTTCGTCATATTTGGTTCATCGGAGTGTGATCACGACTCGAATCTCACTTCTTTCTTGGCACGTGCCAAGGAGCGTAACCTGAGGCTCAATCCATATAAATTCAAGTTCAAGGTCCCGTCAGTGAAGTGGATGGGACAAATTCTGAGTGCACAGGGTTTGCAGTCCGATCGAGCCCGAGTGCAGGCAATCACAGAGCTCCAGGTTCCCACATCAGTGCCAGAGCTAAAGAGATTTCTTGGCATGGTGGGCTATCTCTCTCGTTTTGTACCCAACATCTCGGAGATACTTGCCCCTTTGCGATTGCTGACTCATAAAACGATCGATTGGTTTTGGTGTCCAGCCTGCCAGCAGGCGTTTGATCGCGTGAAGAGCCTAATGACTTCGGCTCCAGTCCTGCGTTTTTATGACCCCCGTCTGGAGGCTACTGTTCAGTGCGATGCCTCCATGTCCGGCCTGGGGGCCGTTCTCTTGCAAGAGGGCCATCCCGTTGTGTTTTGCTCCAGGGTACTCACTCAGGCTGAACGATCTTACTCGCAAATTGAGAAAGAACTCTTTAGCCATAACCTTCGCAATGCACAGGCTGGACCAGTTGGTCTGCGCTCGGCCTGTTACGGTTATTTCGGACCATAAGCCGCTTCTCGCTATCCAGTCCAAACCGCTCGGCGATGCCCCTCTTCGTTTGCAACGTATGTTCCTCCAACTTCAAAGGTGTACGTATACCATAGTGTATAAGCCAGGTAGTCAGTTGTGTGTTGCTGACACCCTCAGCCGTGCTTCACTCCCACTCCCACAAGATGTGTTCGCCGCCAAGTTGCAAAAGGTGGACATGAGTCAGGGTGTCGCGATATCGCCGAGTCGGTTGCGTTCTATTCGCACTGCGACGGCCAATGATCCTTCTCTCGCCCTGCTTTTGACTCAGATTCAATCTGGTTGGCCCACTGAACGAGACGCAGTGCCTCAAATGATACGTGAATACTTCCATCTCAGGGACGAGCCCACTTGCCAGGCTGGATTAATATTCAAGTCCAGGAGCTTGGTTGTCCCGCAAAGTCAGCAGTGCGAGGTGCTCTCTCAACTGCATCGCTCTCACATTGGATTGGCTTCTATTCTTCGTCTAGCCAGGGGGTGTGTTTTCTAGCTGGGAATGGGATCCGATCTTCGGGAGCTCATCTTGAAATGCCCCATGTGCTTGTCATTTAGTCCCGCCCAGGTCAGAGAGCCTCTGGCCCCCCATGAGCTACCCGATCGGGCGTGGCAGAAAGTTGCCACGGATCTCTTTGAACTAGACGGTGTGGTATATTCTGTGCTAGTGGACTATTATAGCAACTATGTGGAGGTTGATCGTTTGCCAAGTAGTTCCACGGCTCAGATGATTCGGGCTTTGTCGGCCCAGTTTGTCCGCTTTGGCATTCCCGAGGTTCTCATTAGCGATAACGGGCCTCAGTACTCCAGCGCAGAGTTCTCTGAGTTTACCAAACACCTAGACATTGATCATCGCACCTCCAGCCCTACCTACCCTCAACCAAACGGTAAAGCCGAAAACGCGGTTCGGACTGTTAAGGCTCTATGGCGTAAGGCACTGGCGTCAGGCGAAAATTCGCTCTGGGCACTACTCCTGTGGCGCAACGCACCTCGCGAATCAATTGGTCTCTCCCCGGCGCAGATGATGTTTGGACGGGCCTGCCGAACTTTTCTCCCGACAGCACGTGCCACGTTGGCCCCCTCTCCCACAGCAGTGCCACTGCGAGAGACTGCATCGCCGCAAGGCTTCCCAGCAAAGGTACTATGACCGAGGTACCACCCCCCTGCGGCCACTCGAGGGCGAAACGATTCGCATGCGTTTGCCCGGACAGTCTACCTGGACACCTGGGATCTGTCTAAGTCCGGTGGCTGACCGTTTCTACCTAGTTTGAGTCTCTACTGCTGTGTATAGGCGAAATCGGCGCCATTTGCTAGCAACCGGAGAAAGTGCCAGAGTAGTAGACCCGCAGCAGCGGTCGAACTACCTCTCCCACCCCAACTCCCCTGAGCCCCTCCCTCTATCTGATCCAGAACGTATAAAGGAGCCACAGCCGAGCGGGCCGACCCTTCCACCTTCCCCGAATGAGACCCACATACCCCATGCTTCAGGTGAACCATCAATGGGTGGGGACCCTTCAGGAATTGGTCTTTTACTCCGTCGTTCAACCCGGCGCTCTCGACCCCCTGCACATCTGCGTGACTATGTAAGATTAGCCTGGCCGGTTTTGCAAAAAGTTGTTCGAATGTTTTGTCCCCATCTGTTTTTAGATGCATTTTGGTGTGCTGATTACGAATATGCGGTCTAAAATTTAAAAATAGAAAAAATTTTGCCCGCGCCCGGCCGTTGAAAGTTTTCCTTTTTCCCGAAATTTGCACGTGTTTTAACTACTTGTCTAATTCAGTCAGGTAAAGACTAAAATTTTTCTATAGATTGAGAGAATGGACAATTCTGCATATTTGAGAAGAAAAATCATCACTCTATCTGTTTCCAGTTTTCCGTAGTTTTACCGTAAAGTGGAAGATCTGTCATTAGTTCCAGAAAATGATCACAGATGGCGTTAGCGAACGCAGCTCTTGAAGAGGTGTTCATGGGAGCTTTGAGCCATCGTAACCTAAATTGAAACACGTGACCTGGCCTAATGTATACCCGGAGGCCTTTCAAAGCAGTAGTGGGTACAAATGGAGGTGGGGAAGGCTCAAGTCCCCCCTCCCGCGCTCCTCAAAATGTTGAAGTGCTTACAGGTAGTAGGTAAATGCATTTCATAGACGGAGACCATTTGAGGTTATGGCCTGATGGACCCAAGCACCCTCCAAAATGAAGTCCTGGAACTGCCACTACCACAAGGTTTTCGTAGAAAATGTGTTAATATTCATGTGAGAGCTTAATTTTCTATGGGTTAACACAAGTTTAATTAAAATTGTCTAAGAAATCAAGGAGCACAACAATAAGATAGGAAACAAAAATTGGCACACGCTGTAGTTACACACAAAATTTCCGAACAAAAACTCCCGCAAAATAGCCACTGCAGTTGACGCGCAAGTAAACCCCAATAATTATGGAAAAACTACCTGTTCAGTATGTGATGTATGTGATGTATATTTCTCTCATTGACATTAGAAACAAATCAGGCCTCGTTCAGATACAAAATAGTAATATCTGTCGGTTTTCCCGGAGCCAAGTAAATAGAAAAATATGCGAATGATTTAGGTCATATTCACGAATTTTCGAATGTTTATTTCGAGCTTCTAAACCATATTCATTTACGTAGTTCCCATTTTGCGATGTGGCACTCACGACACAGCATAGCCAATCACTGCCTAGTCACCAACGCATTGGGAACTCACAGTCAGGGCCTCGTGCTGCCAGCAGACCGTTGTCGCTGCCTGAAGGAACGCCTGTTCAGTGCGTGCCCGTCCTGCCGCCGGACTTCGGTGACGGCACACACCGCTTCAGTGGTTACCTTTGCCGCTCTCTCGGTGGACTGGGTGTGGTTGGGGACTTGCGTTTTGAGTGGTACAGTGATGCACTGCTCGAGAAAGCTGTCATTCATGTCTCGCACCAACGGTGGTTCGACGTCTTCACCGGCTTCAATGGCTTTCGTGATGTCCACCAGCTCGGTGTATGTCTCCGCATTGAGGTTGATCCGAGGAACCCTCAGCTGTCGAAGATTCCTCAGCCTGAGGAATCCTCAGCCTGCTGTCGCTGCCATCGTACACATCGGATGTGCTGCACTACTGTCTGCCTGGTTTCGGGTTCATCATCCCCGAGCATGGCAAGAAGGATGACTTCAGCATGCGCCACGTGTGAGTTTCTCGCCACGCTGCTCTGGATGACTTCGAGGGGAGTCGCGCTGAAGTATTTCCTTTGAAGGCAGAGCTCCTTGCAGACGTGCTGTGGTGCGTATATCACGTCCCACTTCTGCTTCACGTCGATGACCAGTGGCACATACACACAAACCACGCAGCGCGCCAGGGTGCAGGGCTCATCAGAGGGGTCCTTCACCGACATGTACACACGGAGCAGACGGCTTTGAGCCGTGTACCAGCGCGCCATACTGAGCTTGCCATGCTCCGTCTTCCACGCTTGTGGCATCTCTTGTCACTGATATGTGCACTGATTCCACGCCACAAGCGTGCAGTGCAACACATCCGATGTGTACGACGGCAGCGACAGCAGGCTGAGGATTCCTCAGGCTTAGGAATCTTCGACAGCTGAGGGTTCCTCGGATCAACCTCAATGCGGAGACATGCACCGAGCTGGTGGACATCACGAAAGCCATTGAAGCCGGTGAAGACGTCGAACCACCGTTGGTGCAAGACATGAATGACAGCTCTCTCGAGCAGTGCATCACTGTACCACTCAAAACGCAAGTCCCCAGCCACACTCAGTCCACCGAGAGAGCGGCAAAGGTAACCACTGAAGCGGTGTGTGCCGTCACCGAAGTCCGGAGCCAGGACGGGCACGCACTGAACAGGCGTTCCTTCAGGCAGCGACAACGGTCTGCTGGCAGCACGAGGCCCTGACTGTGAGTTCCCAATGCGTTGGTGACTAGGCAGTGGTTGGCTATGCTGTGTCGTGAGTGCCACATCGTAAAATGGGAACTACGTAAATGAATATGGTTTAGAAGCTCGAAATAAACATTCGAAAATTCTTGCACATGACCTAATTCATTCACATATTTTTCGATTTCCTTGGCTCCAGGAAAAACTGCAAATATTACTATTTTGTATCTGAACGAAGTCTGATTTGTTTCTATTGTCAATGAGAGAAATATACATCACATAAATCACTGAACAGGGAGTTTTTCCAGAATTATTGGGGTTTACTTGCGCGTCAACTGCAGTGGCTATTTTGCGGGAGTTTTTGTTCGGAAATTTTGTGTGTAACTACAGCGTGTACCAATTTTTGTTTCCTATCACATTGTTGAGCTCCTTAATTTCTGAGACAAATATAATTAAACTTGTGTTAACCCATAGAAAATTAAGCTATCACATGAATATTAACACATTTTCGCCGACCAATACGAACCCTTGTGGTAGTGGCAGTTCCAGGACTTCATTCTGGAGGGTGTTTGGGCCCATACGCGTCGGAAAAGGGGGGCCAGGAGGGGCTTGGCCCCCATTTCTTGGCCAAAAATGTCCTGATCTCAGTCAAAATGAGAGAAAACCGGACATTCTTATATCCAGCTGCTGCAGAAGGCAACGAGGAGCCCAAATTCGAGCAGTTTTTGGTCCTGATGTTGAAAGTTTTTTTGTCAGCATCAGGTTGAAGTTTGGCTGGTCCCCCATTTTTTTGCCGAGGAGCGTGGGAGGGGGACTTGAGCCCTCCCCATCCCTATTTGTACCCACTACTGCTTTGAAAGGCCTTCGAGTGTACATTAGGCCAGGCCACGTGTTTCAAATTAGGTTACGATGGCTCCAAGCTCCCATGAACACCTCGTCAAGAGCTGCGTTCGCTAACGCCATTTGTGATCATTTTCTGGAACTAATGACAGATCTTCCACTTTACGGTAAAACTACGGAAAACTGGAAACAGATAGAGCGATTATTTTTCTTCTCAAATATGCAGAATTGTTCATTATTTCAATCTATGGAAAAGTATTAGTCATTACCTGACTGAATTAGACAAGTAGTTCAAAAACGTGCAAATTTCGGGAAAAAGGAAAACTTTTAACGGCCGGGCGCGGGCAAAATTTTTTCGATTTTTAAATTTCAGACCGCGTATTCGTAATCAGCACACCAAAATGCATCTAAAAACAGATGGGGACAAAACATTCGAACAACTTTTTGCAAACCGGCCAGGCTAATGTAAGATAGTTCAGTTTGTGCGACTTTTTGACAGTCTTTGTTTCGTCAGCTCACCCCGCTGTTGCCTGTAGGTGTTTGTAATTGTCGTGATGTTAGAACGATTCGATGCTTCTTGTGTACGCAAAATTAAGCGGTTGTACGATAAAGGCAGATTGGGGAAAGGGAGATGTGGCGTATGTCACGGCCCTGGCCGTGACGTAGGTGGTTGCCATGGCAACCTCAGCGTCGCAGGCGGGACGGCGGCGCGGGACGCGGACGGCGGGGAGTGAACTTTGGGCAGGTACGAGAGCTGAGTGTTCTAAGGTGTCTTGGAGTGTACAGGGCGACTCGGATAATATACGTGCATATGAACAGAGTGTCTCGTGCACGTTACAAGCTGGTTCTAAGGGGCCCCCGAGCCTGCTTTCAGGGCCCCCACTCTTGGTCTCAGGGAGCCCCCGAGCTGTATCCCCCCGAGCTTGGTCTCAGGGGCCCCAAGCTTAGCCTTAAGGGAGCCCCCGAGCTCGGTCTCAGGGGCCCTAGCTTGTCTAAGGGGATCCGGAGTTTGTCTAAGTGGGCCCCCGAGCTTGGTCTCAGGGGCCCCAAGCTTAGCCTTAAGGGAGCCCCCGAGCTCGGTCTCAGGGGCCCTAGCTTGTCTAAGGGGATCCGGAGTTTGTCTAAGTGGGCCCCCGAGCTTGGTCTCAGGGGCCCCAAGCTTAGCCTTAAGGGAGCCCCCGAGCTCGGTCTCAGGGGCCCTAGCTTGTCTAAGGGGATCCGGAGTTTGTCTAAGTGGGCCCCCGAGCTTGGTCTCAGGGGGCCCCTGAACTTGACCTCAGGGGGTTCCGAGATTGGTCTCAGGGGCCCCCAGGCTTGGTATAAGGGGGCCTCCCAGATTGGTCTAAAGGGCCTCCGAGATTGGTGCTAAGGGGCATTGAGCTTGGTTTCAGGGGCCTCCGAGCTTGGTTTCAGAGGCCCCCAAACTTGATCTCAGGGGCCCCTGAGCTTGGCCTCAGAGGCCCCGAGCTTGGGCTCAGGGGTCTACGAGCTTGATCTCTAGGAGCTCCCAAGCTTCGTCTCAAGGGGCCCTTGAGCTTGGTCTCAGGGGCCCTGAGCTTGGTATGAGGGGACCTGGAGCTTGGTCTCAGGAAGCCCCGAGCTTGGTCTCAGGTCTCAGCTTGGTCTCAGTCTCTCTCATTTTTTTACACGGGCAACTAAACAACAGGGAGGTATAACCATTTTTGAAGTGGGCAAAAAAACTTTTACCTACCATTTGTGACGCTTATGCATCAGCGAAACCAGGATTTTGCTAGGTGGTGGCTGAACTTTGAAAAATGGCGAAAAGAGGGAAATTGCGAAAATGGGGCAAAGGGGGAGCTGAAGCCCCTTCAGCCCCCTGGATCTGCCCCTGCGCTTATGCCTCTGACCTCAGGCAGCAAGTCCCAACCAATCTATTGCAGTTTTTTGGAGCCCTTTTCTGCCGAGGGGGCCCCATCGTCAAGGGGACCCCTGAATAATTCTTCCCCCATCCGAAAATGGCATCCGCCGCCACTGGTAGAGCGCTTCATCCAGGGGGCGCCTAAGCTACCCAGGGGCCCATCAGGTCCCCCATGGGCGCAATCATACTATCCAGGGGCGCCTTTACTTTGCCGGGGCGATTTTGTTAGCTTTATAAATTTCATCTTCGACATATTGAATGGGGCGCAAAAGACCGGTGAAGGCGTATAGTGTTAGGGCAGGGGCGCTTTGTCATGGTTTTAAGGAATATGTGTTAATTCAAGTGGAATAAGTGGTATCTACCACCTTGGCGCCCGAAATGGGTACAGGCGCGTTGCTCGCATCGGGCGCCGAAGGCGCCTGATATGAGCTAAGCTATGCTGAGAGGCTAAGGGGTCCCGGTCCCCCTGCCCCCCGGCCCCCTTGGATCCATCACTGCCTGGCGACAGCACTGCTGCAGCGGTAATTATAGCACGATTCCTGACTACGCAAGAGAAAAAATAGATAAGAAGACTCAAAGAGGTTCCCCTTCCTGCATCCGCCCCTGTTGCAACATTGCGTCCATCGCATGCGACGCAATTCCTGTGCAGGACGGCCAGCCAGCCATGACCGCCGCCTTTACTCTTACTTGCCCTCCGCCAGGCGTCGCCACCAACACCCCACTCAACCATAGGCGGATCCAGGGGGGCAAATGGGGCACTGGCCCCCCGATCGACCCTCGACACCCCCTGAAATGGTCACGGTACCCCTCTGAAAGGTCGATGGCGCCCCCTGAAATGCCGCTTCCCCCAGATGCGAAAATCGGCGCCCACCGATAGGATTTGGCGCCCAGCTGATAGGTTTTGCCGGTCAAAGGTGGCGCCCCCTGGTCCGGATGGCGCCCCCCGATCGGCAATCCTGGATCCGCGTATGCACTCAACCGTGTAAAAAAACTCGTTTTATTGGGACAGTTTACTTCACCACTATTTTATAAGTTTACTCCTGTTTCCAGTGCGTATTTCAAGGTCTGAAGTTTTATACCTCGGCCTGGGTTTATGACACCGAAGTATACTAAAAAAGCTTGGCCCTGAAGTAAACTTTACTGAGGCATTTTGGACCGTGGGGAGGAATTGTTCGTGGGGAAAAATTGAATGTGGGAAGATTTGATACCTGGGAAAATTTGATCATGGGGAACATCTGATATATAGACCCGGGTCTATATCAAAAGGTCCACGGACCATAGGAACGGTGGACCTTTTGAACGGCATTACTTTTGAACAGTGGACCATATGAATTCCACTCATAGACCCTTTAAGGCGGCTCCTCTTCGCGGGAGGACGGCAAGCAAGTGTCTCTATTGCTTTGACGGCAAGGGAGGAGTGTCTCTACCACGGTTCCTATAGATACTCACGGTTCCTATAGATAGGTCTCTACTAACCGTGGGGAGGACGGGGCGAGCGTTTTGTTTTCGAGGTACTGCAAAGGGTCAGTGAATAAATGTACTGGAATTTGCATATGATTAATGGAAATGTGTATTTTTGTGCACATGCTTGGCCACCATTCCAGTGGCGGATCTAGCCGGTCGGGGTATTATCGCAGTAGGTGGATCACATCTCTCGGTTCAAAAGGATCACATCAGAAGGTCCACAGTTCATATGTTCTACCGCTCAAAATGTCTAACTTAAAAAGTCAAACATTCAAAAGGTCCAAAGAGGCGTGCTCAGATACATGAGAGCGGGGTGCATGATAACGCAGAGGCGTGCTAAGGCACCTGATAATAGGAGGCTATGAGGGTTAGGTTAGGTTAGGTTAGGTTAGGTTAGGTTAGGTTAGGTTAGGTTAGGTTAGGTTAGGTTAGGTTAGGTTAGGTTAGGTTAGGTTAGGTTAGGTTAGGTTAGGTTAGGTTAGGTTAGGTTAGGTTAGGTTCGGTAAGGTAAGGTTAGGTCAGGTCAGGTCAGGTCCGGTCAGTTCAGGTCAGGTTAGGTCAGGTCAGGTCAGGTGTGTATGCCCTAAATCCCTATTTCCTAGTCTGGGGATATCAACCCTCTTTCCAGAATCTGAGTGCGCCTCTGGTCTGGGTACCACTTTTCGAAATGTCATAGAAATATCCCCAAATTCTGCAAGAAAATCCCTAGAGATCAAACAGACGGAGGGAGGGGAAGTTTGAGCAGTGTTAAGTGGTACCCAGACCAGAGGTGCACTCAGATTCAGGAAAGAGGGGTGATATCCCCAGACTAGGAAATAAGGACCAAGGGCATACACAATTGACCTGACTTGACCTGACCTAATCTGGCCTGGCCTGGCCTGACCTGCCATGACAGTCTGACCTGACCTGACCTGACCTGACCCGACCTGACCCAACCCAACCCAACCCAACCCAACCCAACCCAACCCAACCCAACCCAACCCAACCTAACCCAACCCAACCCAACCCAACCCAACCTAACCTAACCTAACCTAACCCTCATAGCCTCCTATTATCAGGTGCCTTAGCACGCCTCTGCGTTATCATGCACCCCACTCTCATGCATCTGAGCACGCCTCTATGGACATTTTGAATGTTTGACTTTTTTAAGTTAGACATTTTAAGCGGTAGGACATATGAACTGTGGACCTTCTGATGTGATCCTTTTGAACCGCGAGATGTGATCCACCTACTGCGATAATACCGCCGGTCGGTGTGGGAGGGGCAAACTGGGGCAAATCAAAGTCAAATAGCAAAAAAATGTCACGCCGTTAAAGCTGCGCCACAATATCACTTCCCGGTAGAATTTTGGGTATTTGGGGCGAAAAGCAAAAAAGCATCCCTGGATGTAAAATATGGGCTCGAAATACTTCTTCCAGTCCAAGGCCCAATATTTACACTGAACTTAATTGGTTCTCTTTGAACATGAGAGTTGAAGTAGGTACCAAAATCTTGTTTATAAACTAAAAAGTAGTCGGGGAAATAAAGGAGGTCGATCACTTTGGGGGGAAAAATCATGGTTTTGCCCTGAGATTTTCTGTATGGGAGGCAAATGCCTTTTTGCTCCCCCCTTGGATCCACCACTGCACCATTCAGAGTCAGAGTCAACTCTGACTCAATGATGATTTGAATCAGAGTTGAGTTGATTCACTTCTGAATTTGGGCTGAGTTGAGTTGGTTCACCATTTTCAACACATTGAGTCAAGTCAGAATCAGAGTCAGCTTTTAAGCTTTGAGCCAGAGTTGAGTTGACACTCAAGAAAATTTGAGTCATCAACAAGTCTGCTTATAACAACACAGTAATGCCCTATGCTCATGAAACCCAGAGTTCTACCTGCAAAGAAAATGTACCTCTGATAAGAAGTGAAGAAACATGAGTGATTTTTTCTGATATTTTCACACTAGCTAAGTGTGCCTTTGCCTTCACATCTTCTGGTCTCCAGGGATTTTAACTTCCCTTTAAATAGACTAGTCTGGTGAATTCTCCACAGCCTCCCCAGGCCACCCTTGGCACAGTCTCATTGACATCATGCATGACTTTTTCCTTTTTCAACATGTTCAGAAACCCACATATCACTGTCATGCCCAGCAGGCTAACATTCTTGACCTCTTGTTCACTGATGAAGAGGGTATGCTTTCTAACCTTTAACACTTTCCGGGTATTGGCCGAAGTGACCATTTACTTCTCAAATTTAAAGGGAATGTAGCACCTTGGTGGAATCCTTGAACTTGGTGTAATAAGGTGCACTTTTATCCAAAAATAATGAAACCACCTATGATTTCTCTGAAAAATGTACAATAAGCTCAATCAATACAATACAATAAGCTCAATTAAAATCATGTTAAAAAGGTGCCACATTCCCTATAATGTCAAATGCTAGGTATGTGGAGAGAAGATTGGACTGGGTATCCAAACTCAGCTGTAGTTGTGCTAACTTTGAATAGTTGAACAAGATTATCTGTGAGATCGATTGGACTGCCATGGACGGTCTTATCTTAGAAGGGTCTTGTAGTGTTTTCCAAACTTTCGTCTCTTCAAAATTCTAGTTCCCCTGGACCTGATCTTGTTCATCCTGGCATACTTAATGAGGCAGCTGAATCTCTCTGTGTCCCCTGTCTCTTCTTTTGAGGCCATGTACATGTATTAACACACTGACCATTAAAACCCACACTAAGATATTGCATAGACACATACACAGATATCATGAAAGAGGCATTATTTTTTCATCCACATGACTTAGTACAAAACTATAAAAGTTGTCAGCACATTCACCTGAAAATGTACATCGTTTCCAAAAACAGGTGATGCTCACAAGCCAAAAATGATTCATCCTATCGTGCGGTCATGTTTTGCACAAATTGGCAATTGAGGCTGGGGGCGAAGTAATGGATTGGCTGATGAGGGTTGCAGACATGTAAGTTCAGGCAGGACTACAGCGCGGAACGAGACGCTAACTGGACATCGCAGGGAACGCAAACTGCGCATCGCAGGGGGCACAATTGACGCATCACAGGGGGCGCAACTGACGCATCACAGGGGGCGCAACTGACGCATCGCAAGGGGCGCGTCTGCACAATGCAGGGAGCGCTCCGACGCATCCAGCCCTCTAAGGAGCCCTTCACCAACCGGCGCCCGAGCGGAGCAGGCTGGGGGAGGGGGCTAGATATGGGTGGGACCTGATACCATGAATGGTGTGATGTATTGGTGACAAACAACACCTCAGCAAAGCTGCAACCAGCTCACGAAGAGATGAGGCGAAAACAAGACACATTCCAGGCGCATATGCAGTGGGCCACAGACGGCTGAACGGCTGAAATGAGTAACACCTGAGTCTCCCTTTGATCAGACACCAAGGCTGTGCATTGGAAGTCCTTTTTCAGGAAGTCCTTAGACACTGGGGCCATCCCTGAGGAGTGGAAGTTGGGGACATTGGTCCCAATCTACCAGAAGGGAGACAAACTCCATCCTGGCAACTGCAGACCAGTTAGCTTGACTTCTATACCCTGCAAGGTTTTGGAGTCACTGATCAAGGACAAACTTGTGAGGCTCCTGAGCACCCACCATCTTCTTTCAGACCATCAGCATGGATTCTGGCCAAAACGTTCGTGTGACTCACAATTTCTACAGGTATTGGAGGATTGGACACGGAGGCTCGAACAGGGTATACCCATCGGCGCCATCTACTTAGATTTTCAGAAGGCATTCGATTCGGTCCCGCATGAGCGTCTTCTGAGGAAATTGGAGAGTTATGGTATAAAAGGCAAGCTACTTAGGTGGATCTGCGCTTTCTTATCGGATAGGAAACAGTAGGTGGTCGTTGATGGCGCTGCTTCAGAATTGGACGAAGGTCACTAGTGATGTTCGGCAAGGTTCCTTGCTTGGCCCGATCTGATTTCTTCTGTGTATTGATCTCCCTGATTGTGTACTTTCTGGCATAAAAATTGTTGCTGATGACACAAAACTCAAAACAGGAATTAGTCTCCTCCACTCATCCGAATCGCTACAAGCAGACATAAACGGGTATTGGAATGGTCGAGAATGTGGCAGATGCTTTTCAATGAGGGTAAATGTGTAGTGTTGCGCATTGGCAATCATAATCCATGTCGCGGCTACATTATTGACTGTGCTTCTCTCAGGAAGCTAGATGAAGAACGAGATCTCGGGGTAATCATTGACAGGGATTTAAAATTCCGACAGTAAGCAGCGGCATCAGTCTCAAAAGCTAACAAGGTTTTGACTGTCATCCAAAAATCCTTCGCTAACATTGACAATTTCACTTTGCCTCTTCTTTACAAAACACTGGTGCGTCCTCTACTGGAGCATGTTGACATCTGTTGGGGACCATTCAATAGAGCTGATCAGAGGCTGCTTTGAGAGGGTGAAGCGAAGAGCCACTCGTATTGTCACCTCCTCATCTTACCTTGACCGACTGAGGGCGCTTAGGCTTCCCTCGCTGTATTTCAGGCGACGCCGAGGAGACCTGATCAAAGCATACCAACTACTTCAAGGTTTCATCGATATAGATCCAGATAAGTGTTTCGATCTCATTGATCGCTCCCGTACCCGCGGACTTCAGTGGAAACTTGTGAAACCCAGCGTTACATCTAGAGCGCGTAGTTCATCGCTTTCAGTCCGCGTGGGCACTGTTTCAGCTAATGTAAAAAATTGAGGATACCACCTACCTAAGTTTTTTCTTGTTTCTGATACAGTATCATGCATAGGTTCCAAATATGTAGTCCGCAAAATCCTCGTTCCACGCCTTTTTTTAATAATAATCACTTGTTTTCCAAAAAGTTTTGGCCCGAGTAGCGTCCAATATAACAGTATGAGATATATGATGTTTGGTCTTTTTCGAACCACCGAAGTGCGGGACATTAATCTCTTTGAACCAATTCTCTTGATTTTTGCCGTTCTATCCGTAATTTTGACAGAAAGGTGGAAGACTTTTAACATTGAAGTCAATGTTAGGTGCCCCGGCCGTCCCGCCCCGTTCTCTGCCGACAAATGCTCAGTGTGCTACGAAATGCGTTATCGGTGCGGCCTTTTCTTGCTATATATGTCAGGTCAAATCACAATGCAGCATACGGTATGAGTGACGTCGGCGAAATCGCGGCCATTTTTTAACAACATCAATAAATCATCGGAAATCTAGGTTCATAAAACAGACTGCAGTTTCAATATGTCCAGACAGAGGCTGTACCGTCCAATCTCCCCCATCGATACAACGCGAGCGGAGCAGGCAAGAAGGACACAACAACCGGTTGCTAACAAAGGTCCTAAATAGGCGTGACTGGGATGTTGCCATGTGAATTAAATAGCGGATTTAGCTGCACTTTTCGGGGAAAATTGTCTTTATCTGATTGTTATTTTTCAAGAAGAAGGGCTTAAAAGCTTAATTTCCAGAATACTTTTACATACATTGCTACAAAATAAATATCTAACTGGATTGCATGTCTGAAGAGGCATAGCTATTAGAGCAATGCATGAGACGCTTTTTCAGCTTCCATCCCGTTTCATCCCATTTTTCTCTGTTCCAATCCATTCCATCTGATACAATTTCACCAATATCTGTCCCGTTACGTCCCATGTCATCATTTTGTCTCTAACATTTATTTCACTTCCATCCCGTTTCTAATTAAGTCTGCAAAATGTTGTTGCATTCCGTTCAGTTTCTGCAAAATCGGTAACATTCCATTAAATTCCGTTCCATTCCTATTCCATGCATTCCTATTCCATGGTTTTGTGCCCATTGGGACAAAACCAGCATCTGGGTCTTCTCAGCGGCGACGGTCATTTTTGGACTGCCGGACCCAGGCCACCAGGGTGTCTGCCACCACCTCGGCTCTGCTCCTGGCTGTCGCGATTGTGTTGCCGGCACACAGGGTGGCCGTGTCGTCGGCATACATGAAGTGTGTGACGCCAGGTAATTTTCGGAGGATGGACGCGAGTGGGGCCGCCCAGAGCAGGAAGAGGGTGGGCGACAGGACGCTGCCCCTGGGGAAGGCCTGCCCGGAATACTCGCTCGCGACTAAGGGACCCGTTGACACCCACTGTTGCCCTTCGGTTCCGGAGGAACTGCTAGATCCACTGAACAAGACATCTGGGCAGTCCGGCTTCCATTAGTCTGGTACCGAGGAGGCAGTGGTCGATAGTGTCATAGGCTCGCGCAAAATCATACGCGAGCAGCACATACTTCTGTGCGGTTTTTCCGCCCTCCGCCTTCCGCCTCCTTGGCCTGGGGAGTTGCCAGCCATCTTGGACCTGTTGTACCAGGCGCCCGATATTATCATCAACTGCTCTGCCCTCGCGGAAGCCGACCTGTTCCGGCGGGATTAGATCTCGCTGGATTGCGGCGTAGTTAAGACGAGACAGCACCAATCGTTCAGCCAGTATGGCTACGTGGCTGGTCAGTGCTACGCTTCCTGTCACACGCCCCACTGTACCAGGCACTGAAACTATCCCTATTCCTCGGGCCCGGCGGAACAGAGAACTGCTCCGGTGACACGTGACGAGGTCGTGCCCTGGGGCGGTGCCACTGGACCGGTGGATCTGTTTAAAGGCAGATTAAGCCCGTGCTCTCAATGACAAGGGCGCTGGTTGGTCAGTGGAAGTCCCTAGTCAGGGCTGGCGCTACCCAGTGTACTGCCATCTCCTGGGTAGTAGGCGGTGGAGGAATAGGCTGCCAGAGGTCAGCTTTGATCCTAGGACCTCCCGCTCTGGACCGAGACACCTTAACCAACTGCGCCACGGTGGCGGTGACAATTTTCCAGCTAGCGCCTGGTGCAACATACTGGTGCGGTGCCCCAGCCAGGAGGCAAGGGGCACTGCCGCATTATGCTACAACATAACCTAAGCTAAGCTAACCTTGCATGCCTTGATGCAATGAGCCAGCGTCTGTGGTATGGAGCGGTTGTAAGCTGGTGGTAGCGCTGTTGCCTCTGCTGGCCGCTTAGCCGGCTCAGCCTCGTCAGGCGAGATGTTGTTCTCGACAGTGCAATACTGTGTTCTATTTTCAGGGCTAAGAGTGCACTTCTGAACAGGCTGCGCTACCCAGGAACCATGAACCATATGCGGCCAGGAGCCGGCGACGTGGAAATGAGTAATGGTTTCAGTGAGATTAGTGAGAAGGAATCTGTGGACCCAGATGAGGAGGAGCGCATCCACTTCCAGAGAGTCATCAACGCATTCAAATACTACAAGTGTGTAATTGTATAGTATTATACCGCTGTCAGACAGCCAAGCAGTGGTAGATGTGATCAGCCATTTTTAGGCCTAGATGGATCATATTATTTTTTCCTAGGTCAGGTGAAGCTATATTGATCGCATATGTATCTTTTTTGTGGAATGTATCTTTTTGTATCTTTTTTGTGGACGTGGACATTGGGCTCTTAGAATGGCACGTCTTGCCTTGGTAGAGTATTTTCTTGCGCCTTGAAATCCCGACCTCCTGATGCAGTGTACGAAGTTAACGTACTAAACACACGTCTGGCGGGATCAGCTTCGACATCTGGGACCCATCGGGGAACAGCAGTGAACCAGTCTTTCTAGGTCTATCCCAGGGTACTTTAACTACGGGTACAACCAAGTTTCATACTAAATCTAGTCCTTCCCTAATGACGTCACCAAGCTTTCCTACCAAATTTTAGGAGAATCTCTCAAGTTTTGGGAGGATCGACTGAAACCTACCTGATTTTGGCGCAATTTGGCAGCAATCTAGTATAAATTGAAATCAACTTCCTTCACCCATTAAACGGTAACCTTGGTCTCAGCTGCGAGCGGCGTATTTTACGTGAATCTAACGAAAAATATCAAAACACTTCAAAGAATTAGTTGAAAGGGCATGCATTAACTCAAGCCCAGTTGTATTTATAAAGCCATGAAAAGTGATTGAGGCAAACATACCGACACAGATCAATCAGCAACAGAATACAAAGAGAAGCAATTTTTAGCTTCTCAATCGCAAATTTGGATACTTTCCATCACGTAAATTCAAATTATCAGCATCCACACGCTGATAATCTGAATGCTTACTAAAAAATTCAGAATAAGCTTCGATAAGGGTGAAGTTGTAATACACGCGGCCATTGGAGTCAAATACCTGAAGCTTGATGTTACGAAAACTCGCTGAAATTTCTGATCATGCACGCCTGTATGTAGTAAGAGAAGAAAAATAATTATAACGTCAAAATAAAACCTGCAAAATCGTTAAAATCCGTCCACTCTTATTAAAAGCCTTGAGGAATGTGTTTACTTTTGCCCACGAGATCAAGCGGTGTTTGTTACTTTCGGGAGTTATTTGAGGTCTGGCAATACTAGACTATATTATATTTTCGATGCTGGCGATATAATTTTTTAATTTCATTCAGCCGGGATTTAAAACTCGTCAGCAGCTCATCGGCCAATCAAAATCGTTATCAGCCTATTCAAGTGTCACTGCAAACAGTTGTTAGTGCTGAAGTCACTATTATTTTGGCATGCTCTACAAAATTTGTAAAACTAATTTTCTTCGCTTGAGTTCTTGGAAAACGGCTGATGGTTTCAAAAATAAAAATGTTTCAGCTTTCTATTCAACTATATAAATTTTGTTGATTCAGTTCTAAAATTGGCTTTTTAGACTTTCAAAAAAGTGTATTTTCTCCAGTGCCCTGCATAGTAACTGTTATGTCCGTGCAGCCCTGATGACGTAATGCTGCCAAACAACTTGAACGGGGTCTGGGTCTCTGCCTTGTCAAAGGAAGCACGCCCACTAGCCTCTACCCCGCCAGCTGACACGTCCCCCTGCGCCGCAGCTCGCACTACCTGTCCAAAATCGACAAGAACGAGGCGTTTGTGGCGCGGATGCCGGAGCGGCAGCGTACTCTGCTAACAGACTACTCCGAGCACATGCGCCAGCTGAGGCTCTGCATTCAGCACAACTACGAGATCATCCAACTCATTCTGCACGATGTCGATAGCATGTTCGTGAATATACGCCATGATGAACAGGTTGGTATGGGGCTGGAACGGAGGGTTCTATGTCTGAGGGTTAGTTCGCTTGTGCCTAAATCCAGCCATCGGGTTGAAGTGAGGTCCTGTTGAAACATATATGTGATTTAGCATGTGTTATTTAGTGGTAGGCCGAGGTTGCCTGGTGTAGGCGCCAAATGGCGACAGTTGCCGTTACGCCCTAAAATGAGGGTGATGATGTAGTCGCTGTAGTCGCTGCCCAGTGAATAAGAATGTTCAATATTGTTCGCCGAAAGTTGGACTAGAAATAATATTTGGATACCAGGAGGCACTAATACTGGCCGTTGTTATTTGTATTTTACTGGTATACACAATAACAGAAGTAGGCATCAAGACGATATTTTTTTGTTCAACCATGGTGTATAGATAATCACATGTTGGGCAACATTACGGCAGAAGTGTCATCAAAGCTTGCTCTGGGTATGGCAACTTTTGGCCCCAATACAGACCATGTAAATGGAGTGCCAGGGACGGTGGAACGGGGGTGGCTGTGGGGGCAGTTGCGCCCCCCCCAAATTTAACACCGTGGGGGCATTGCCCCCTTCCAAATTTTTCTCGAAAAAAGCACCTAACGCCGACCGAATTCATATGTGTCAAAGTAAAATGATTATTCTTAAATTTACGTGCAGTTTCTGTGCCACGGGCTGCTGCCCCTGTAGTCTTGGTGCACTTGCGATATTTTTCAACTGATCGCGCACTCTCCAGTGGGGCTGCGTTTACTGCGGGTTGCTCTGTTGATGCAATCTGCTGCTTTGCGGATCTTAGAAGGGCCAATACAAATGGTGGAGATTATTTGGTATCCCACTTTCTTATGTATGGCTATTTCGGTCATTACATTATCGATCAAATTTGGTTCTGCTGCAGCTTTCAGAATAAATGCAAATTCGTCTGACTCGCAGGCATTTGAAAATATTTTGTGTTCTCTTTTTGTGGCACCAGCCTCCTCTCGGTGACATTTAGGTATGGATAATTAATGACTGTGGGTGTCTGGTAAATATACGTTCGATGACTAGGCCATCCAACCGAGAAACATACGTGGGTAGTAGACCGGTCAAAAAAGTTGCTCCTCATGGCTGTTTTTGTTCCTTGCCTAGTCAGTAATAAGTCCATAAAAAGTCAGGTCAATAGATCTATGGCAAGTGCCCGCGCCTTGATCTTCCTATTTTCCGTTAGTGGCCTCATTGCCTTGCAAGGGAAGGTCAGGTTATTTTCACTATTTGACCTAGCAAGGTCATGTTATATATTATATTATTATATATCACTCGAATTGCAATGATGAGAGAAATCTAATGAGCCCAAAATATTTTCCCTAAGTCTTCTCTGAGAGAATTTATAGCGGAAAACTAAACTGGTCCACTGTTAGCCTATGGGAAAGTTTTTGGCCTCTGGTGACTCAATATTGACCTCATCTAAAAATGCTGGTTATAAATCCTCGTAATCCTAACAGAACAAAGTGGATTTAGGAACATTTTTAGGTCAGGTCAATATTGAGATAATCTTCTTTTCCAAAGTCAAATACTTTTCCATGGACTAATAGTGAAACAGTTTGGTTTTCCCCTATATATTCTCTCAGAGAAGACTTAGGAAAATATTTTGGCCTCATTAGATTCCTCTTATCGTTGCAAATCGAGTGATATATATATATATATATATATATATATATATATATATATATATATATATATATATATATATATATATATATATATTACCTTGCTAGTCAAAATAGTGAAAATAACCTGACCTTCTCTTGCAATGCAATGGGGCCACTAATGGAAAATGGGAAGATCAAGGCGCGGGCACTTGCCATAGATCTATTGACCTGACTTTTTATGGACTTTTTACTGACTAGGCAAGGAATAAAAACAGCCACGAGGAGCAACGATTTTTATTTTCTATTTTTTGGACTGGTCTAGTGAGCAGATATTTTGCGGAAAGTAAGGGATGTATAGTATCGAGCTGATAGATCCGACCCGCACTTCTATCCATGATTCATCAGTGGGCGGTGAAAATCTGGCGTTAACAAGCTATTGAAACAGTCCGCGTGTAAATCTGAAGTGGATATTTAATTCGCTAAGGTTATCCGAATAGGGATAACACGAATTAACCTGGGCTGAACAAACGTGAATTGGGCTGAATTAACACGCACCGGTAGGCACGTTCCGTAAAGATGCGGATACATTTTTTGACATACAAAGATATTACAGAAATAGTGTCAAGACTAGCGCCCTGGCTTGCTTCGCTGAGCCCACTAACCTTGTAACAAAAAGCTGAGGCTCAACCATATTTATCTGTTGCGATCCCTAAACTCAAACCCTATCTTGATTTGGAGGGGTTCCCTACCTTATATTTATCCTTGTCCTGGCAGCATAAAACCTCAGCAGTTAAAAGGGAATATGGCACCTTCGTAACGTGATTTTAACTGAGATAGCCACGTTGTAAAGCAATTCGGAAAACCCGGTACTCCATATGCCATTTGTCTTGGAACTCGATATTTCCGCAGAAAAAAGTTAAAACCTACCTGACACCCGGCCATTGTCGTGAGCTGTTGGTGTGACGACATATGCTGACGTCACGATGAGCATCAGCCAATCGAAGCCCGTGAAGCGTTTCAAGTATGGAAGTGGTTGCCAGATCGTGACATCATCCATAGGCTGATATTTATTTCTTTTTCTAGAGGAGTATTTTAAAAATCAAAATATTGAGCTTATTGTACATTTTTTAGAGAAAGCATGAGTGGTTTCATTATTTTTGGCTAAAAGTACGCCTAATTGCACTAAATTCTGGGATTCGACCATGGTGTCACATTCCCTTTAAGCGTCGTTATCCCCAACACCTTATAAGTTGACTTTCCCGTCGCTCCAAGGTTCCTCAATGACCTTCCCCTGTGCGAAGCTGTCATGGCATAACCGAACCTTACCCAACCTTGTCCCTATGCAGCCAGCCGGCCTGCGGCGCACCTAACCTGCAGTTAGGTGCCTCCCTAACCTGCGGTGCAACGTTACGCCTTCGTCGACTGCGGCTGCGCCGCGCCTCCTCAGGCTTCGGTCCGCGAGTTTCACTCGCGGACACCCTCGCGGCTTTGCCTCGCTGTTCGAACTTATAATTGCTCTTCGTCTCGTCAAGAGCTTTCAAACGCCGTGTTGTAGGGCAAAGTCTTGGAGGCCGAATCTCTTTATTGCTGAACGAATGTGGTTTATATACCTCCACAGGACAAAGCCTTGCCCCCGCACACGTGTCGGTATGTGCTGCGCCCGACATCCCATCGCTCGGGCTGGTGCGTGGGGGTGCACGCCTGGCACGTGGTGTATGCCGGTGGTTCTCGTGCGGTAGCAAGGGGGTGCAAGGTACAATATGATGGAATACAATATAACAGCCGTCCGTAATTTTTAGTTTGCTTTCCTGGGAAATGAGATACGGAGGAAGGCGAAATACGCCCCCTCCCCCAGTGGGGCGAGTCATGCCAAGGACCCCAGCGGGGCGCGTGTTAAAGTTGTAGGTACCGCAAATGGACCACTCTAGCACCGCGCCTCCTATGGCTCGAACTTTGAGCAGCTCGTGATACCCCTACTCCTGACCGCCTCGAAGGCCCCTCGTTATCTCCACCTTCAGGCGGTTGGCTTGTGATGTCTTCACCCGGTTGACCTAATGCAGATCCATGAGCTAGTGTTCAACTCAGAGAATCCAGACTCAGAGAACTCAGAGAATCCAGTCTTGATAAGTCTTCAGAAGGATTCGGCATCGCATTTTTATGATCCTTTCATCAGCAAGGAGGCTGACGACTTCTGCCGAGTTAAGAATGAATAGTCTCATGGGCAGATCCAGGATTGCCAAGCAGGGAGGCACCTTGCCGGGGGAAACCATCCAAATCAGGGGGGCACTTTTGACCTGCAAAAACTACAAATTGGGCGCAAAATCCTACCGGTGGGCGCCGATTTTCGCATCCTGGGGAGGAGGGGGTGAGAAATGACGTTTCAGGGGGGCGCCATCAATCTTTCAGGGATGCGCCGTGACCATTGAAGGGGGCGCTGAGAGGCGATCGAGGTGGGGGGGGCACGTACCCCGTTTGCCCCCTGGATCCGCGTATGCATAGTCTGAATATGGGTGCAGAGGATAGCACGCCTGCTTTCTATGCGGCCAACCTGGTTTCAAGTCCAGGTGGCTTTACTGAACTGAACAGGGAAAAAGCTGACTCTCGGCAAGCCCTTCCAAAAGAAAAATGTTTTGAGACGTCATATATGACCCTGTCAATCGGTGTGTTGGTAGCCCAAAAAAAGTATTACTGAATATGCTAGAACAGCGGCAGTGTTAATAAAACCTCTCGATTGCAACAACAAATTGATAACCTGAACTGACCTGACTGAGCGAATAGCCTTTCCACAGATGCCGTCGAGTGGGGAAGTGCCTTCAGGTCAAACTGACATTATACATTTGTAGGTGGATTGAATTACGCCTTGTTAAATGTACCTTTTACGTTATTTGTTATTTTCTTAATCTTATGAATTGATTAATTTCCTAAACTCTTAATGATTTGTCCTTGGGCACATCAAAACTAGAAATTTGAGTTACAGCGCCCGGGATCCCAAGATCAGCACCTCAAATCCCAAGATCGAAAGGCACAGGCATGTATCCCAAGATCATGGGACAAATCCCAGGAAGTGGTAACGCTGGTTGGCTGTTGCTGCGCGCAGGAGTACCGCGGTCTGGGACGGCCCAACCTGTCCGAGATGGACAAGGTGGCGTCCGTGCTGCGCCAGATCGTCCGTGATTGGAGCAAAGACGGAGAGGCGGAGCGACGACAGTGCTATCAGCCAATCATCGACGAGATTTGCCGCCAGTTCCCGCGCGACCACACGTCAGTATACGGCGGCTGTTGGGATTTTGACGGCCTGAATTGTTATCCATTGTTTTTGTATGCCACATATTTTTTGCGACTTTTTTTAACGATTCGGTGAACCTTTTATGGTGGGAAATATTTTGAAACGTGATTGAAGATTGGCTACCAGGCTCTCTCAATATGAGTAACATTTGCGAGCGTTAGCTGCCTATGTGTCGCAATGTCATAATCTCTGCAACCAGTCATACGCAACTCCTGTGGCCTTCCGTGTAGGCTTCTTATCTCCAGTGAACGTTGCCGCCTCTGCTGCAGGCCCTCTGCCGCCGTGCCCAGTGACCGTTGCCGCCTCTGCTGCAGGCCCTCTGCCGCCGTGCCCAGTGACCGTTTCCGCCTCTGCTGCAGGCCGTCTGCCGCCGTGCCCAGTGACCGTTGCCGCCTCTGCTGCAGGCCCTCTGCCGCCGTGCCCAGTGACCGTTGCCGCCTCTGCTGCAGGCCCTCTGCCGCCGTGCCCAGTGACCGTTGCCGCCTCTGCTACAGGCCCTCTGCCGCCGTGCCCAGTGACCGTTTCCGCCTCTGCTGCTGGCCCTCTGCCGCCGTGCCCAGTGACCGTTGCCGCCTCTGCTGCAGGCCCTCTGCCGCCGTGCTCAGTGACCGTTGCCGCGTGTGCTGCAGGCCCTCTGCCGCCGTGCCCAGTGACCGTTGCCGCGTGTGCTGCAGGCCCTCTGCCGCCGTGCCCAGTGACTGTTGCCGCCTCTGCTGCAGGCCCTCTGCCGCCGTAGCCGGTGACCGTTGCCGCGTGTGCTGCAGGCCCTCTGCCGCCGTGCCCAGTGACTGTTGCCGCCTCTGCTGCAGGCCCTCTGCCGCCGTAGCCGGTGACCGTTGCCGCGTGTGCTGCAGGCCCTCTGCCGCCGTGCCCAGTGACCGTTGCCGCCTCTGCTGCAGGCCCTCTGCCGCCGTGCCCAGTGACCGTTGCCGCGTGTGCTGCAGGCCCTCTGCCGCCGTGCCCAGTGACTGTTGCCGCCTCTGCTGCAGGCCCTCTGCCGCCGTAGCCGGTGACCGTTGCCGCGTGTGCTGCAGGCCCTCTGCCGCCGTGCCCAGTGACTGTTGCCGCCTCTGCTGCAGGCCCTCTGCCGCCGTAGCCGGTGACCGTTGCCGCGTGTGCTGCAGGCCCTCTGCCGCCGTGCCCAGTGACCGTTGCCGCCTCTGCTGCAGGCCGTCTGCCGCCGTAGCCGGTGACCGTTGCCGCGTGTGCTGCAGGCCCTCTGCCGCCGTAGCCAGTGACCGTTGCCGCCTCTGCTGCAGGCCGTCTGCCGCCGTGCCCAGTGACCGTTGCCGCGTGTGCTGCAGGCCTCTGTCGCCGTGCCCAGTGACCGTTGCCGCCTCTGCTGCAGGCCCTCTGCCGCCGTGTCCAGTGACCGTTGCCGCCTCTGCTGCAGGCCCTCTGCCGCCGTAGCCAGTGACCGTTGCCGCCTCTGCTGCAGGCCCTCTGCCGCCGTGCCCAGTGACCGTTGCCGCCTCTGCTGCAGGCCGTCTGCCGCCGTAGCCCAGTGACCGTTGCCGCCTCTGCTGCAGGCCCTCTGCCGCCGTGCCCAGTGACCGTTGCCGCGTGTGCTGCAGGCCCTCTGCCGCCGTGCCCAGTGACCGTTGCCGCCTCTGCTGCAGACCGTCTGCCGCCGTGCCCAGTGACCGTTGCCGCCTCTGCTGCAGGCCCTCTGCCGCCGTGCCCAGTGACCGTTGCCGCCTCTGCTGCAGGCCCTCTGCCGCCGTGCCCAGTGACCGTTGCCGCCTCTGCTGCAGGCCCTCTGCCGCCGTCCAGTGACTGTTGCCGCTCTGCTGCAGGCCCTCTGCCGCCGTAGCCGGTGACCGTTGCCGCCTCTGCTGCAGACCGTCTGCCGCCGTGCCCAGTGACCGTTGCCGCGTGTGCTGCAGGCCCTCTGCCGCCGTGCTCAGTGACCGTTGCCGCGTGTGCTGCAGGCCCTCTGCCGCCGTAGCCAGTGAACGTTGCCGCCTCTGCTGCAGGCCCTCTGCCGCCGTGCCCAGTGACCGTTGCCGCCTCTGCTGCAGACCGTCTGCCGCCGTGCCCAGTGACTGTTGCCGCCTCTGCTGCAGGCCCTCTGCCGCCGTAGCCGGTGACCGTTGCCGCCTCTGCTGCAGACCGTCTGCCGCCGTGCCCAGTGACCGTTGCCGCGTGTGCTGCAGGCCCTCTGCCGCCGTGCTCAGTGACCGTTGCCGCGTGTGCTGCAGGCCCTCTGCCGCCGTGCCCAGTGACCGTTGCCGCCTCTGCTGCAGGCCGTCTGCCGCCGTAGCCAGTGACCGTTGCCGCGTGTGCTGCAGGCCACCGGGTGGTGTTCAGGTGCTGGTCCCCGGAGCAGGCCTCGGCCGGCTGGCGTTCGAGATCGCCAAACTCGGCTACGCCTGCCAGGGAAACGAGTTCGCTCTCTTTATGCTCTTTGCCTCCAACTTCGTCCTCAACAGGCACGTCTTGAGCCATATTTTGATATATTCTGAGATGTGTTGAACTCTCGTGTGAAAACTTCGGACATGACTGTTCTGAACTACAGTGCTGGAATGCAGATACGACCCTAGTTTTCAGTTACTGTCCCAGCTTGGTTCAGGCGAGCTAAGTTTAGTAAAACAATTCCTAAAAGTGCCCTACATGCTCAATGGCATTCATCTAGACGTCTTCTCAGTTCAAATTTAATGTGTTCTATAAAGGGTGTACGGTCGGTTCCATACTGATTGGTAGATATTAGACTGCGGTCGTTTTTGCGAAATATCTCTCAAGTGATGTTTCCTGCCGACACCATTGTTTTCTCATCTGTTGTGTTTTAACTGGATGTATGAATTGACGTGCAAAAATACTACATCGGGTCCAAAATTCGGAAGTAATTGAGAAAAGACAGAAAATAATCGTGATCGGCGAAAATAGTTTTTTGTCCATAATTTTCAAAATTGACGTCTCATCCAGTTTGCAAGGCTCCACATTTAAAGAGCTCTTCAAAATACATTACTAGGTATATACGCAACCTTTTGTGAGAAGTATGATCGTTTTTAAAATGTTTCTTAAAACAACCGACACTAATAGCTGCCAATCAGCGTGGAGCCGGCTGTACGTCTGTCGACGATTCTGCTTTAATTAGCAAACGGCAAACAAATGATTTTCTGACCTTTGACTCTCATACAAGAAAAAAGCTTAACACGCGCCCCGCTTGGGGACTCTTGCATGACGCGCCCCGCTGGGGGCGTTTTTCGCCCCCTCCGTATCTCGTTCCCCACGAAAGCTAAAGGAAAATTACGGGCGGCGTTCGAAAGCTCTTGACAAGACGAAGAGAATTTTTAAAAATAATTTTTATGTCAGGTCAATATTGAGGTCAGCATAGGTCAAAGAATTCTCCATAGGCTTACAACAGAGCAGTGTACGTTTCCCTCTCTAGATCTGACCTCAGGGGAGCTAGAGCAAATCTTTGTGCATCATTGGATTCCTCTCATCGCGGCGAATCGAATGATGTATAATATGAGCTTGCTGGGTCAAATAGTATGGTCATGTTGCATATCAATCGACTCCCCGTGACAATATAAGCACAATGCAAGCAAAATGGGGGCTTTATCTCAATTCAGTGAGGAGTTATTGGCAAAACAATCACTCTCTGCTCCCGTGACCTGATATGACCTTTGAGAGGTTAGATGCTCAAAAACTCAACTTTATGGTCACGATCGTGGTAAGAATAAGACAGTTTGAGGATTTTCAGCCTTATCTATCCAGTATTTCCTGAAAACGAGTCCATTTTATTTTTCACCATAGACTTATAATGGGGGGACCAAAAAAATGACCCCACCTTAGGTCACCAATATCAAAATTACGAGATAGCAGATTTGTAGACCCCAAAGACCTTATTATATTGTGGAAGTTTCAAACTTATCTGTGTGCTAATGTTCCCTGGGCGCTGCTTCAAACTCGTAATTTTAGGTTTTGAGGTCGGGTCACTTGACCATCCTGAATAGCTCCTTGACCTGACATGACCTTAACTCAAAAATTTGGTCAGGTGTGTAAAATTGATCAGGGATAAGGTACCGTAAGTATCGTTGTTCTGCGTCTCTTTGTTTTTGAGCTATTTGGGAAAAGCCAGGAGGGGGCGAATTTCGCCCTCCCCCAGCGGGGCGCGACTAATATGGCTTTAACCAGTCAAAGGGCGACTGACGACAAAAATAACCAATACAAAACCAGTTCTTTTTTGGGAGATCGTTTTATAATTGCCCGTCTGAGCTTTTTGTGAACGTCTTCTTTGATTGAGCAGAGCATTGCGACTTTGTGCAGATTGTCTGATATGATTAAGGCTCCATGAAAAGGCTCGTGCTGTATGCTTAAAGGGAATGTCTCACTTTTATAATGTTTTTTTAATTGAGATAACAATTTTTTAGAGCGTCGAGAGAAACCACGATTGGCACATTTCATTTGACCCAGAGCTCTCTGCATGAAATTCCGGCACGTTTTAAAGTTCAAAGTTCAAAGGGCTCTTTACTTTATTTCAAACCATGAAAGAATCCCTTCGCATCTGGCAGCGCATGTCACGGGATAAATGATAACACATGGCATGTCCGCGCTACCTCACATGTCGCAAGCCCAAGCTGCCAGATTCGTTATAACACGAGATGCTTGGGTCAACCCAGCGTAGTAAGACAATAGGCCATATCTTTGTTTTGAGCGATTGAAGGTTGAAACAAAATGTGGTTTCCTGATTGTCAAACCTATTTTGTCGATAAATTGTCTTTTTTAGAATTTCGACGAAGTGGTCTATTCCCTTTAAGAGCCCCAAGAAATTAGATAATATTAATTATCTGCTCGCCGTGGGTAGAGCAGTGAAAACCAAAAGCCTAACAGCCGGAAACAGAACCGGAATTATTTGTATATGGGTGTGAAATTATTTGTTCATATATGGGTGTATCCCCATGGCAGCATTAAATTCCCCCGAGTTCCTCTTAAATTCGTAGAGAACTCTACTCTACAGCCTAACTTGAACTCTGCATAAACCCTACAGCCTACCCAGTAGGATATTCGAGTAGACAATTCTACCGTCCTGAAAGGAGCTTGGAGGAGGTGGGAGGAGTGACGGGAGCATACTTTCAACCAGTCAACCCTGGCGCTGTTGACTGTGGGAGACGCTGCGCAGGTGTCGGGCGGCGAACTTGTACCGGGTGTTCCCCTGGTGCAGCACCAACACCAACCACCGGCGCGCTGCTGACCAGCTGGCTGGGGTCACCTTCCCTGATGTCGACCCCTCTCAAATGCCTGCCGACTCGCCCTTCTCAATGGCCGCCGGCGACTTCGTGGAGGTGAGTGTGGTTTGTGTTGCGGCGCGTCACGTCATTGGCGGATCCAGGGGGCAAGGGGGGCTCGTGCCCCCTCCCCGATCGATCCTCGGTGCCCCCTGGAATGGTCACGGCGCCCACCTGAAAGGTCGATGGCGCCCGCCTGAAATGTCGCGTCCTACCCCCCCCCTCCCCAAGGATGCGAAAATCGGCGCCCACCGATAGGATTTTGCTCCCATTTGATAGGTTTTGCCGGTCAAAAGTGGCGCCCCCCCCGGGAAGGTGCCCTTCCTGATCGGCAATCCTGGATCCGCATATGCCCCACATAGGGGTTTGTTCGACTTAGAAAATATGGTTAAGGCATAGGGCGTGGTGTGGATGTCTTGCCTTTCATGCAGCTTCGGTGTTGGATTTGCTCATTACTCTGATACATTTGTCAATATGATGCGACTACATGTTGTGTAAGTATACCTATAGATGGGGCTTAGGGGCGCACCATTGCAATTTGGCAGGGAATGATTGGAACATTTCCACCGCGTCTGACTGCATGGCGAGACGAGACAAACAACATCACCACTGACGAGAATAACATCCGGCCCTGTTCTCTAACTGGAGCCCACCCAAAACCAATGTCAACCTCGGGCTCTAACAATAAGAGGTAGCGTTGCACGGTGGAAAGGACGGTAGGCGGGACTTAACTGGTTTAGTGAATCAGTTCCTACATTAACTATCTACTCCTGAGCTGTCTCTTCAAACGAGAGCGCCCCTCAAATGTTTCATGCGCGCCACGACAAAATTTTTGTTCTCTAAATTACTTTGAAATCAGTCGGGCCCGAAAAGCGGAAAATGTCTTCAGTTTGTCTTGCTCTTCACAGGGAATTTCTTTCACGGTGAAAGAGGTATCCTCCACATGGAAAAGATGTTTTCTGTTTTTGCTGACAACTAATTATGAAACACTAGTTTTCTATGGGGGAGGTAAAAAGGGTTTGGCCCTCTTTTTCTTCGGGGGGCCGTGAGCGGATTGGTCCCCTGCATCCGACCCTGTATCTATGTACACCCTGGTGGCGCCTCTGTGTAATGGTTAGCCATGCACTTTTTTAAACTATCCTAGCAGAAATTCTACACGGTTGCACCCCGTTTTCTGGCTCCGGCGGATTCTCTAAACGAGTGAAATTTCATCCCCGAAATCCCTTCCACAGGGGTGCGAGGTGAAGCGGCCACGTGACATTAGCCATTGGCGAGTCGATGAACATGTGCCATTATTACCCACACTGCAGTTGTTGTGTGAACCTTCTCATCCCTGACAAAGCTACATCTGTCTGCCTCCTAGATTTTCGTGAAAATTTTTCACTCGGCTGTGATTAAGTTGTTGTGGTAGGACCTCGTCGCGCCATTAAATGATGAAAATATGTTGGTTCCTCTTTCTCCTATGTGTATTGCCTCGCGTTGTGTAGAGGCAAAGGTGCAGCAGCGATGAATGCAAGTCCAACAGGTACTCAAGCAATCGGTCTTCTCCCGTGACGGCAGCGCCAATTAATATATGTAAAGATATTGAACCGATATACGCGTCGTTACAACTCATTCACTCTCTGTCACACTATCTTCTACAAGCCTATTAAAGGGAATGTGGCACCTTCATAACGTGATTTTAACTGAGATAGCTAAGTTGTAAAGCAAGTCGGAAAACTCGGTACTCAATATACCATTTGTCTTGGAACTCGAGATTTCCGTAGAAAAAAGCTAAAACCTGCCTGAAATGTACCCCCAATGAATTCCCTTTAAAGGGAATGTGGCACCTTGGTCGAATCGCGGAATTTATTGTAATTAGGGCAAAATTTAGCCGAAAATCAAGGAGGCGTCCATGATTTCTCTGAAAAAATGTACAATAAGCTCAATATTTTGATTTTTAAAATGCTCCTCTAGGGAAAGAAATAAATATATGCCTGTGGATGATGTCATGGTCTGGCAAATACTACCATAGCCCTGTTCAGCTGTGAGCACAGTTTTGTCAGCGGGACCTCTAACCTCTCCTCCAGAAAGTAACATTAGCGCCTAATCGCCTCTTCTTTGTTCTAAGCAAGGGAACTCAAACCTTTACCATTAAAAATATTAGACTGCCACTTCGTGCTTTTTTTTCAGCGCAAACAGCGGCCGTCGCCCGTAAAACCTCTGGGTCGTTCGGGGAGGCTCGCCCTGTGACGTGGCGCAACGCGGCCCGTTGATTAGTGCTGCAAAACTGTGCTGCGTGGAACGGGCTCATATTCAACACGCTTCAAGGGCTTCGATTGGCTGATACTCACCGCGATGTCAGCATATGTCGTCTCACCAACAACCATGACAACTGTGGCATGCTGCTAAGGGTACATGAGGGGTACATTTCAGGTAGGTTTTAGCTTTTTTCTACGGAAATCTCGAGTTCCAAGACAAATAATATATTGAGTACCGGGTTTTCGGGCTTGCTTTACAACTTGACTATCCCAGTTAAAATTACGTTGTGAAGGTGCCACATACCCTTTAACATGACCCAGCGTGACCTGGCGTGGTCTGACGCGGTCTGACGCTGTACCGACCGTCGCCGGCGCCTGACTGCGGAGGTCCGCTGTTGAGGACAGTTCCGAGTGCACTCTTTCGAGACAACAGCGGGTAGCCGTTTACACATGTCCATCACACTGAAACAACAGAGCAGTAGACGCCCACCACACACGCCAATGAAACCACTGGATATGTGAAAAAGACAGACATCATAGCGAGCGTCAGAAAATGATGAAACCTTTCCATTAGACGGCTGTAGAAGACCCGGGTTATAGAAGTCACACGCATGACTTGGGCGTAGGAAATATGACCATATCTCCGATGTGCTTCGACAATTAGAATGGCTGACGATTCCCCAGTTGATAACCTATTTTGATGAATGTTTGTTATTACTGCTTACTGCAAAAAATCATCACGAACGAAACCTCCTCATCCATTAGAAACAACATATCATTCAACCAAGAAATTATAGCTCGTGAAACCCGGCAATCATTGCAACTGTCACTCTATCGCCCAAATAACAACCATGGAAAACGTCAGTTCATATAAAGAGCATCTGCAAAATTCAATGAGCACGTTATACCCAATGATCTTAATGTCGTCAGTACCGATGTGTTCAAATCTCGCATGAGGCAAGTTATAAGAAATTCCAGTTAGCCGCGCAAGACAGTTGTTGAAATTATGTTTACATACTTAATGGTTATACTTATGTGTTTAACTTATGATTTGACTGTTGTTATTGTGACGATGGTTTCGGAACAGCCATCACGGAGTGGAGAAACCTGGCAATGTCTTGTAGGCTGTCCAAATAAATAAATAGATAAATGCGACTCTCCTGCGCCGGTGGGGCGTTAGCCCAGGTCGCAGACCGGGGTTGTGATTAGTTGACGCTGAGGCTGCTTTGCCAGGATTTCCCGTCACTACGCGCTTTGTTTCGTTATTGCATGATGGAGACAGCCACTGGTGGAAAGTTTTAACACAATTTTTGTGGATTGCCAATTTGGGACTAGCAATAGAACAACATTATTATTATCGGGTGGTGCCCTGTCTTATTTTCGTTGGGTGAGTTTGCGTTTATTCAATTTTCAATAATATTTTGTATATTTCACTGGGAGGCCAATTTCCGGGTACTGGAGGGGGCATTTCGGCCGACTGGGGAAAATGGCCCCCAGTTAACATGCTAAAAAATGGCCTAATACGGAGCCAGGACAGTGGCACTGCGCCGCCACCTGTATTGTTTTCAACAAAACTGTGTGTGCATCCTCCGGTGTACACGGATCCAGGACAGTGGCACCGCGCCGCCACCTGTATTGTTTTCACAAACTGTGTGTGCATCCTCAGGTGTACACGGAGCCAGGACAGTGGCACTGTGTCGCCACCTGCTTCTTCATCGACTGTGCCAATAACGTGGTCCAGTTCGTGGAGACCATCTACAACATACTGCGGCCTGAGGAGAGAGAGAGAGGAGAGAGAGAGAGAGAGAGAGAGAGAGAGAGAGAGAGAGAGAGAGAGAGAGAGAGAGAGAGAGAGAGAGAATGCTTGATTTCTCAGTCCTGCCAACCAAATGGACAAAGTTGGCTGCTGAACAGAAAAAGTACGTTTATTGAATGTTGTGGGAGAGAGCAGGTATGTTATTATATTGATGGTGGCTGGAGATTGCTCGATCTAGAATTGGTCCTGGATGGTCAAGCACTGACAACAAAATTGTGACTGACATCAAAAATATTTGTTTAGACTTACAGTCGAACAATTGAGAGGGTCCTGATCCCCAACCCCATCCCCAGAATATTCAGTCATTATGTTTGTTATATAGATGTATGCACGGTGCCCCATCGTTCTTTAGGTAGAGTTTGGCAGAACATGAGGCCCGCTGCTGTATTGATATCCCATCTCCATTTAGGTGGCATGGGCCTGCTGTTGCATTGATGTCCTCTCGCTGTGTAGGCGGTGTTTGGGTCAACATGGGCCCTCTGCTGTACCACTACTCGGACATGGAATCGGAGGAAAGTATCGAGCCCACCTACGACCAGTTGAGAGCCATCATTGAGGCGGTGGGCTTCGTGTACGAGGTGAGGCGCCGGCGTCAGCCGACGGCTGGCTACAGTCGGCCCAGCGCCCCAGCTTTGAGGGCCGCTGCGTTTGGCATGATAATGAACTCCGTGTGCCGTTCGGAAGGTTGATGACGTGTCATGGGTTGGTATTGATGTGTCACTCCTGCTTTATGGTGCATTTATGGTCGGTTAACTGCGACAAAAGCTACCTTAGCATCATGCTCTGTATCGTTCTGAATCTATTATATGTACCTGCCGAAGCAAGTGCCTCTGCCATGTAGCCTTAGCCGCTGCAGCGCCCTAGCACACCATCACCCGCTCAACACCCGAGATCATGCTCATTCTAGCCGAAATGTCCAGTAGCTACTTGCTTTAACACTCGCAGTGGAGAGGGATCTGGCGCCAACGCACAGTGGAGGGTCCTAAAGTACCCCCCTTGGATCTTTGAAACCAAGAGGGTTAGAGAAACCTCCCGCGTGGGGACTTATGGGCTTATGGTGATCAACGTGATAACCAACTTCCATTTACCTAGGTCAATACCTTAAACATCGAACGAGGTCATAAAGGTCAAATATAGGTCGTGTGTGGACCTATTCGGAAATGTCATGATTCTGCAGAAAAAACGAGAATATACTGTCAGCTGGCTAAAGTCGTGGAGGCACGGTCCCATACAATTTCCCATAAAGTTTTGGGGTCAAGTTCATTCAAGGTCATTGATCTAAAACCTCACAATATTGTACATTCCCCATAACGTACACTTTACTATGGTGCTCTATTCCATATTATTTACACTATAGCAACCGTTGGGTGGGAAATGAGGATTGAACCTTGAGCCATGACCTTTGACTCTGATCTGTCATCTTACAATTAACATGGAGTGGCCTTTACTATGACCTCATAACATAATGTACGTCATACGGGGTAACAACATCTGACCGAAAGCACTGGGGTTAGTGACCGTAAAAATTATGGTATGGCCTAAGCCTTCATTAGATATGGCCTTGACATTTAATCTCGATCATATGGCGTTTTGACGTCATCACTATTCTGACTGAAAGCCTATAAGTAACAAAATTATATTGACTGATTTTCACAATTATTTTAGTAAAGATTGGAGCAACGGGGCGTGACCCGCCCGGGGCCCCAGTCAGCCCTGGGAGGCAAGTCGTCGCATCACCGCCGATACATCATTTCATTACATTACATCACCCTCCGGCGGCCGCCGCCTCTTCCGACCTCGGTCGGTTAGATTCGGCGTCTGTCGTCGCTGGATCTGGTGATGAGGTCCGCGGTGGTGCTGACGGCTGCCTTACGGGCCTTTACCTGGTCGGTAGCCATTTTGGGTCGGGTCAGCTCTGTCCTGCACCTCCCAGTATGCAGCTCCTGTTTGTTTTTGTTTTCTTATTTTGTTGATTATTTTTAGTTCCTGTCCTCTTTTTACACGTTAGTTGTCGCCCCCACAATTATCTGCCTTTTTCGGCATTAAATGGATGTAAGACGCCCACTCGAGGCCTATCTCGTGCCCCGGCCACGAGGTCGACGGGATCCTGGGGGGTTGAGGTCCCCCTCGGGCGGGTCAGTCCCGAAGGCTCCAACATGCAGGGGCGCCGCCACGGAATTTTCGCTGGGGGACGGACCCGGGCTGGTGCTGTCAGGGGATGCGAATTTTGAGCATATTCGGTAACTGACAGCATTAATGACGATTGACCCAACAATATTGGGGGGACGTCCCCCTGGTTGGCCAACAGGGGGACGCGTTCCCCCCGTCCCCCGCTTTCGGCGTCCATGCCAACATGCCCCTTGTTTATTTGTTTATTTGTTTATTGAAGGCTTATGAGCAACAGGTATATAGGACCCTATGACACCTCAAGTCAAATGAGATAAAACATGACGAATACAATGCACAGAATGAATATTTTCCCCATATATGATCCTAGCTACATAAAATATACAGAAAACCCTGTTAAAACATAAAGAGGCAAACATAAAACCTTTTAAAATCCACATTCACTTCTCAGTTTAAAGGCAGCTGCTTGACGTAAGATTGGGTCAGTGACCTAAACTGCCCGAAAGAATAATTAAAAGTGTCGGACTCAGGGCACGCTGCCAAATAAGAGTTAAAATTATTCGCCTAACGACAGAAAAACCCTCGTCTTATGCACTCTACACGGCCGAAGGGCACGTGCAGCAGTCCGCGAGTCATCGCCCGTGTGTTTCTAAACGGAACACGCAATGCAAAGCTACCGAGCAGGAGGGCAGAGTCTATCTTGCCTGACAAAATTTTATGTGCAAATAGGATATCATATTGAATTTTTCTGTTTGCCAACTGATAATTTTGGCCCAGATATTTCCGTCTAACCGGGGGTAAGCCGCCCGCAGGCTTCCGCGGGCGGCCTAGCAATGTGGCTGTGTCTACGGGCACTGTCGCTCAGTCCAGCTGGGATGGGGCCTTTTGTTTCGGGCGGGCGGCGCGGCGCTCTTCGCAGCGGGGGCTGCGGTAGTTTTTCCGGGTGCGACGTGGGCCGGGGTTTCGGAAGTCGTCGATTTGCGAGACTCCGGCCTGTTGCGCGCGCCCGGTGGACCGCAATCTCCGCTGCGTGATGAGCGCCACGTTTTGCTTCGCCCTGACGCATGGTCCTGCCGACCCTCTGGGCTGATGGCGTCAAGGGGGTGGGTGCGTTCTGATCAAGAGAGGTTGCGCTAGTCCTTCTCGCCCCCCCTGCGACGGGCGCATCCAACCCCGTAGGCACTGTACCAGCCCCTGGGCCCAAATTCTGACAGCTGGGGCGTTCCAGCAGCATGGTGGGAAATAAAAGCAGAAAAACACGTTTTCACCAAGGGGTTAAATAAATGCAATTTTAATTTGTTTAAGGGTGTACGACTCGCCATATCTTAACGTTGCCCATGAAATTGATTACGGGTTTGAGTCATACATTTGGATATTGAAAATGAAGAGACTTGTGTATTTGTGCAAGCTTGGTCGTTTTGGTGTTGAAACGACATCGTATCCAACACGGATGAACCTTGGCCGCAGTTGTGCGGTCTCCACCCCGGTTTATGCGTCAGTGCCTTTATGACACGCGCACAAGGTGTCAGATGTCCAGTGCGCAGCTCATAAAGCTGGGAGCACATCCTCCACAGTTAGTATGACATTGTTACTTGGGAAGTGGGGTGTCACATAGAGATAAGGCATGGCTTCAAGGTGGCTACTTCGTTTCGGACGCCAGTTTTCTGCTGTCGGTGTTGGTGTTCACACAAATGTACGACATAGGAGTGGTAGAATGTCACGGGATAAGAAGGGCTTATTGTACTGACTAGAGGATCTACTTTTTCTAGATTCTTGGTCTCGGCGCTGGCAGGCCTCGAGTGGTCCCGGCAAAAATTTGGGTTAATAGGAAAATATTTGCAGCCTTGTCTTATATGTTTGAACCAGTGACCTCGATTTTCTATTTCAGCCATGAATTATGTGTAATTGTGCTATTTCATTTCGTTTTCGAATGGAGCTTATTACAACTAAATTAGGGTTTGTAATGCCGTGCCAGCGTTAACCCACGCAAAGCCCCTGGATTGAGAAGAGATCTCCAGCCCTGGCCATGGTATACCACTTTTCGGCCCTACACCGCCCCCCACCCCACCCGTGACGTCATTTATGAACAACACCATATAGGTTTAAGTCAGGAAAATTTATGGGTGCGAAGTGAGCCTTATTAGGTTATTTATTCGCCAAATGCTAAGGGAAAGCTAACTTAATTGGTTAAAAATTAACTAATCTCAATCTGAAAGACTATTACTTTCTCCAATCCTCAGAGGTCCTGGCACGGTCCCAGTGCAGACACAGCTGATCCCGGCAAAGTCCCGGCCGGGCCCAGCATCCGGTCCCGGCTCCGGGACGCCGGGACCAAAAATAGAACCTCTGGTTCTGACCCCGTCGAGCGCTCTCTGCAAAAGACGCCTACTTACAAGAAAGAGTAAATTTAAATTCGGAAAATGACACAACTGCTCAAGAAGAGCCAGACAGTAGCCGGGGGCAGTTACTGAAAAACTGCTCACTGCGGAGACACGATCATCATCGACTGACTCACTGGGCACTCCAACAGTTTCTGGCCGAAGTCGATGTTTCCCATGTATTGCCGCTGCTGGACGGGGACTACCGTCAGAACAGATAGGCTTTTGGTTGAACTGATCCTTTGAAGTTAGTTCATTCTTCGCTGCGTGCTTTCAATTTCTTATTACTGTTTTCAAAACATAAGAGGATGTGCTTGGGGTTTGCCATTTTATTTCAGAACTGAAGTGGTAAGCATCAAGGGGGAACGTCCATCCAAACTTTGAACCAAAGTAGGTCACTTCATGTCTCGATAGAAATGAAAACTGTCTTTTGGTAGGTAAAATCCAGGTGGTGACTGGTCGATTTGTCCTGGAACGTCCCATAAGTAAGAAATGGGGGAATCTATCGGATTGAAACTTATACCGCATAAAGGGCCCAATAAGTTCTACAAAATGTGTTCCGGGATTTTTCATATCGATGACCTAGGTCCAGGTACGGATCATGACTTCTCCATTGGGAATGCATGGCAAAAGCAGAAGTTGGGCTGTATTTGTGTAGATACAGCTGAGAATACCTTCATATTCTCCAAATCGTAGTATCTTGGGCCCTTCTCCAGCTTAATGTTGCAATTTTTCCCTGCGACCTCTAAGAGGTCATCTGGGGCTACTTAAGCAGTTTTCAGACTCCTGTCAATAACTTCGCAGGACTTTTATGATACAGCGTTTAATTTGATACCATTGCGTTTGGACTGCTATTGCGAGTCGATTGCTATGTATATCGACTATGTTAAGTTGGACAGTGACCTTGACCTGACCTGAGATCAGGTCATTTTTGTGTTTTAACTTATTATGGTCACATCATATATCATTCGATTCGCCTATGACGAGAGGGAGCAAATGGTGCCTAAAATTTATTATAACACAACTGTGTCAGACGCTAGAGCCCAAAAACTACCCAAAATGCCACCTTCTTTGACCTGTCGTGACCTCAATAATGACCTGAGCCAATAAAGTGACTGATAGAGTTTGTTCATGAATTTTTTATGAGCTATCCACCAGCGTTCGCGTTTTTGCGCTGTTCCGCATAGGGGCCGAGTTCGAGGGGTGTTCAACCCCCCACCAAGGCGAAGGTGGCTTGGAGGCCCACCGGGGCGGGTGTTAACATTCTTTCATCACTGGTTATCGTTTGCTCTTAACACTGGAACTGCTCCATCGTGATCTGCGGACCCACTGGTAATTCTGTGGAGACTAACTGAAGATAACGATTTCATCTTACTCCGGCAGAAAGAGGAGCAGGGTGTTCGGACGGCCTACTGTCAGAACAAGGAGAGCATGCTTCACTGGAGCTATAATTCGGTGTTTTTCGTGTGCCGCAAGCCTACCATCGTTGAGGCAGGCAACTCTGACTCTGGCTGCCCTCTTGCCGCTGATCCCGGCTGAGAGGACTTCACGTGACACAGATCAGCTGGCCACTGACACGCCAGTTGAGCAGTGTTTTATCAATCTCAGCAACTCGCCATGGGTGCTGTATGGCGCCGTATAAGCGTCTTAAGCCCCAAAGAGCTGACTGAGCGAGGCCAACACCCGGTGGACTGAACTTGTGTACGTTGTTTTGTGTGGAACTCAACAGGTGGCAGCAGTGCTGATTGAGACATGTACGGTGGGGGATGTGGTGGATTTCAGTGGCCACCTTGTAACGGGTAACGGGGTTTCGCCTGTTAGGTAGCGAGGCCCCGCGACGTTAGCTCCCCGCACGAACGTTTTAGATACACGACAGGCTCAATCAGTGGCGCAGGGGCTGGGGGCTCAAGCTCCCCCTATAGTGCCTATAGTTACTTCACAGCCGGAGGCTGTTGGGGGTAATTGCGGGGGAGGCCCCAGGACCCTAGCCCCCTTCCCTCCAAATGAAGTCCTGGATCTGCTGCAAGGCTAACATCTGTCCCCAATGTTTGGTAGAGTGTGAGTTTCGTCTGTTTCAGGCGCAGTGAATGTTTGCTGCGCTCTCCACCGATTGGTGCCACCACGGAGCTATGGCAGCTGCTGCTGGACGTTGCAGTGTACCATTCCGCCAGTCAGCGTCCCTAACTATGATGGACACGCGTGGGACCGTGCCAGGGTTGCGTGATACAGGCTCTGGATTTCCTAAGTCATTAGGTTAGTCGGCGTCTGATATTCTGCCGTGTCCGAAAAGCAGCGATGGAAATCTCAGCTGGCCGAAACTAGGCTCCGAACCTGTGTCTGCAGTTTCTGATCGCGCACAAGTTGAGTTTAGGTTCGTGGGTTAGGGTACGAAAATAAATAAACTAGTTTGGCTGATAATTCCACGTCACCGTTGTACACGTGCAAGACTAAACTGAGAAGGTACGGGATTTCGGACCTTGTAATGTTAAAGCTCCTTTCCTAGGAAATGCTAATTTGTCGGAACCAAATACGTACATGGTGGGAATCGGAGAGTGTGCGGTGTATTGTCTTCCTCGTTTGGTAATCAGCACGGTATGATGCGGCCAGGCTCAACTGCAATACCTCTAACTTTAAGGGAACATAGTTGCCTCCGCCCTGTTTTATTTGTGGAGGAGGTGTGAGAGAAGTGTCCGTTCACATGTACGCCATTTTATAGATTTCCCACGTCTCTCTGTTTCTGAATATTTGCAATGCGAAGAATATGGAAACGGATTCTGTAAAGCCGTCGCACTGGGGAATTTTGAAATGGATGTGGTTCTCTTAAAGGGAATGTGGCACCATGGTCGAATCCTGGAATTTAGTGTAATTAGGGGTACTTTTAGCCGAAATTCATGGAAGCGTCCATGATTTCTCTGAAAAATGTACAATAAGCTCAATATTTTGATTTTTTAATGCGCCTCTGGGGGAAAAATAATTATCTGCCTGTGGATGATGTCATGATCTGGCAACCAATATCATATTCCATAGGCTTCAAGGGTTTTGATTGCCTGATACCATGACGTCAGCATATGTCGTCACACCAAAAGCCATGACAACTGTGGCCAGCTGCTAAGGGTACATGAGGGGTACATTTTAGGTAGGTTTTAGTTTTTTTCTACGGAAATCTCGAGTTCCAAGACAAATGATATATTGAGTACCGAGTTTTCCGACCTGCTTTACAACTTGGCTATCTCAGATCAAATCACGTTATGAAGGTACCACATTACCTTCAAAGCAAATTTTGGGCAATAAGAATGAGTGTCTGATTAATTGACACGTGCCCAAACTGTCCGTACAGACACACGTGCCCAGACTGTCCGTGCAGAGACCCGTGCCCAAACTGTCTGTACAGACACGCGTGCCCAGACTGTACAGAGATCCGTGCCCAGACTGTACAGAGACACGTGCCCAGACTGTACAGAGATCCGTGCCCAGACTGTACAGAGACACGTGCCCAGACTGTACAGAGACACGTGCCCAGACTGTACAGAGACCCGTGCCCAAACTGTCTGTACAGACACGCGTGCCCAGACTGTACAGACACGCGTGCCCAGACTGTACAGAGACCCGTGCCCAGACTGTACAGAGACACGTGCCCAGACTGTACAGAGATCCGTGCCCAGACTGTACAGAGACACGTGCCCAGACTGTACAGAGACACGTGCCCAGACTGTACAGAGATCCGTGCCCAGACTGTCCGTACAGACACGCGTGCCCAGACTGTACAGAGACACGTGCCCAGACTGTACAGAGACCCGTGCCCAGACTGTACAGAGACACGTGCCCAGACTGTACAGAGACCCGTGCCCAGACAGTCTGTACAGACACGCGTGCCCAGACTGTACAGAGACCCGTGCCCAGACTGTACAGAGACACGTGCCCAGACTGTACAGAGACCCGTGCCCAGACTGTACAGAGACACGTGCCCAGACTGTACAGAGACACGTGCCCAGACTGTACAGAGATCCGTGCCCAGACTGTCCGTACAGACACGCGTGCCCAGACTGTACAGAGACACGTGCCCAGACTGTACAGAGACCCGTGCCCAGACTGTCCGTACAGAGACACGTGCCCAGACTGTACAGAGACCCGTGCCCAGACTGTCTGTACAGACACGCGTGCCCAGACTGTACAGAGACCCGTGCCCAGACTGTACAGAGACACGTGCCCAGACTGTACAGAGACCCGTGCCCAGACTGTCCGTACAGACACGCGTGCCCAGACTGTACAGAGACCCGTGCCCAGACTGTCCGTACAGAGACACGTGCCCAGACTGTACAGAGATCCGTGCCCAGACTGTCCGTACAGACACACGTGCCCAGACTGTCCGTACAGGAACACGGTCCGTCGGAAAAAATTCTGGCAGACTCTGCCAGGGGTGAATGGGCCTTCGGGTGACAAAGAGCTTTAACCCTCGCCTCAACGGGGGGCATCGATTTAACCGCCCCCCTCCTCCAAAGGTTTTTTTCCGAATAACAAAAACGACGAGGCCCACCACCGCGGTTGAGGGATCTACGTCACACCCCATCATTTTTCCACCATCCCTGAAATTTTTACCCCGTTTCACACTAGGTCAGGTCATCAGGCGAGGTCAACCAAGGTCACCTTACTTCAACTTTTGAGGTCTACCATAGCTACATTTCTAAGCTGATCGATTTGAAACGTTCTATTTGGTGACCTGAGGCCAGATCACAAGGTGACCCTCTCCCATAGAAAAAGCCTGGGAGGAAGCAGTCTTATTATCTAAACGTGACAGAAATTGTTTCAAATGCTCAGATTGCTCAGAAAAGCATTCTTGGCCGCCCTTTCACGGCTTCCAGGGGCGGTATGTGCCCTTTGATGTATCTGATACATCAAAATATCTGATATTTGATCCCCTCCGTATCTCATTCCCCACAAAAGATAAAGGAAAATTACGGGCGGCGTTTGAAAGCTCTTGAAAAGACGAAGAGATTTTATACGAATAATTTTATGTCAGGTCAATATTGAGGTCAGCATAGGTCAAAGAAGGTTCCATAGGCTTACAAGAGAGCAGTGTACGTTTCTTTCTCTAGATCTGCCCTCAGAGAAGCTAGAGCAAATCTTAATGCATCATTGGATTCCTATCATCGTGGGGAATCGAATTATGTATAATATGACCTTGTTAGGTCAAATAGTGAAAATACCGGGGATGAGGTGGCTTAGTGGATAGCACCCTTGTTTTCTAAGCCACCGGTCCCGGGTTCAAGTCCCGGCGGAGCCTCTGAATAAGTCGATCTGATCCCCAAAATCCCTTCCAACAGGATGAGAGTTGGCGACGCCGTATGACCCTGGCAGTTGGTGCGTCGTTAAACCCCAACAATTATTATTATAGTGAAAATACCTGACCTCGAGCTAGGTCAGTGTCACAGAGTGATCTGGTGTGGTCATGTTGCATATCAATCGACTCCCCGTGACAATATAAGCACAATGCAAGCAAAATGGGAGCTTTATCTCAATTCAGTGTGAAGTTATTGACAAAGCACTCACTCTATGCCCCCGTGAACTGACATGACCTTTGAGAGGTCAGATGCTCAAAAATTCAACTTAATTGTCAAGATCGTGGTAAGAATAGACGTTTTGAGGATTTTCAGCTTTGTCTATCCAGTATTTACTGAAAACGAGCCCATTCTATTTTTCACCATTGACTTATAATGGGGTGATCAAAAAATTGATCCCACCTTAGGTCAACAATACCAAAATTCCGAGATAGCAGATTTGTAGAACCTAATGACCTTATTGTATTGTGGAAGTTTCAAACGGATCGGTTCGCTTACATACGTGCGCTGCGCTCATGCACTGTTGCTTCCCTTATGCGTTGATGTTCCCTGGGCGCTGCTTCAAACTCGTGATTTTAGGTTGAGGTCAGGTCACTTGACCTTGAATAGCTCCTTGACCTGACATAACTCAAAAATTTGGTCAGATGTGTAAAATTGATGAGGAATAAGGTACTATAAGCTTCGATGTTCTGCGTCTTTTGTTTTTGAGCTATCTGAGGAAAACCAGGAGGGGGCGAATCTCGCCCCCCTCGCCAGCGGGGCGCGTGTTAAACGTCATCGTGTGTCTCGTCAATGGCTTTCATTTGATATACGGCATGGTCCTTTTCTCACCTTTCGTGGCCTCAGGTTATGTCAGGTCACGAGGTGCCCTCTGGAGGTCAAACCTCTAGCCGGAGGTCAATATGTTCACATAGCGCAGAAAGCCCTGGCATTTTCGTATCAAATGTACTTTACCAGATCTCAATAGCCCTAATGGTATGAGAGCTATGCCAGGTTTCTTAAAGGGAATGTGGCACCTTGGTCGAATCCTGCAATTTATTGTAGCTAGGAGTACTTTTAGCCGAAAATCATGGAAGCATCCATGATTTCTCTGATAAATGTACAATAAGCTCAATATTTTGATTTTTAAGATGCTCCTCTAGAGAAATAAATATCTGCCTGTGGATGATGTGATCTGGAAACTACTACCATATTCAACAGGCTTCAAGGGCCTCGATTGGCTGATACTCATCGCGACGTCAGCATATGTCGTCACACCAAAAGCTGCCAATTGTGGACTGCTGCTAAGGGTACATGTAGGGTATATTTCAGGTAGGTTTTTAACTTTACGGAAATTTTGAGTTTCAAGACAAACGATATATTGAGCACCGGGTTTTCCGGCATGCTTTACAACTTGGCTATCTCAGTTAAAATCACGTTATAAAGGTGCCACATTCCCTTTAAGCATTGCATATTTTAGTGGAAATAGTCTGTTGTGGCCTAACTCGACCTCTGGAGGTCAAACCATTGACCTGAAAGGTCAAACTGGCTTAGTAAAATCATACTGAATTCACACGAGTTTTCTAATGCACTTTGCGCTAACCCCCATACTTCGGAGTTAGAGGGGGTCATCGATGTCCCAAGTGGGGCGAAGGCGGCGCCGGACCCCGGTGGGGCGCGGGCTAACAGCCATTGTAGAGTCACATATACTTTATTTCTACAAGAACATGCTGACCGAGACACCGAGGGGCCATTCATGTACATAGGGCGACTCTGCACTGATCATTACAAGCTTTCGAACTTCGCGGCTCAAGATCGCAGGTTAGACAAACGCAGGCCGACAACGCATAAGCGAACTTAGTTGGAAGACTGCGGAGCTTTTTTCTTCCTGCGATAGATTTGGCCAGACACGAGATTGGAGAGATTACCACCGAGCACCGGCCAGAAGATGAAGCGAGTGCATGGAACTAAACAGCGGGGATGAATTATTAATATCACTAGGTGGTTGCCATGTTTTAGACATGTCGACCCCCGTCAAACTGCATGCACCTGTGAATAACAATCACTTCAAATCACAAGCCCTATTTAAACACCAAGCGGACTAAGCAGGGGCATGTGTCTCAACTTTGGAAGCTTACGCGGGGCTGCGGGCAGGGCTTCAGTGGCGGCGCGGTACCAGCGCGCAGGGTCCAAACTGACGACACCAGGCACCAGAGCCAGCGCTACGCACAAGGGTAAAGACCGGCCCCAGATGAGCCAAAGCCAAACACGGGGCGGGCGGGGCTCACTCTCGGATGGGACTAAACGACTACGGCAGAACTGGCGAACACGAATAGTTAAGAGCCGTACACTGGATTATGGTACTCTACTACATCAGACCACAGGATCACGGCACTCTACTGGAGCCGACGACCGCAACATCACGATGAGTGGGCGAGAATAAAGCTGGTAACTCTGTCGGCACACGACGAGGACGGGGACAGCTCTGGTCATGATAGGTGGTGGGGCAGGTTGCTTCACGGTGCGGGCGCACGCAACACAGCTTGTAAGAAGCTGACACTATTTGCGATCTGGACGTTGAACATCTCGAGATTCGGCTGCCGATCTCAGTCCTCGTACCAACGAACGCTGGAACGGCGCGCCCGACCGTACGCATCGTCCTCGCCACGTTGTCACTGTTCTCGTCTAAAGATAACTCGGTGGGTGGGGGTACATGAAGATAATCAACCCAATCGCGGCATCCGCCTGATTCTCGACACACGACTCATCTCGTCCGGGAATCTAGAAAGCCGGAAGGCTTCTGCTGACAACTTCTCTACCCTAGACGAACACCTTGGCCAGCGCGTCGGCGCCGCCTGACGCGATGTACGGCTTGGTCGGGTGGAAGCCGACACAGTGGATGCTCTCGTCGCACTTTTTGCGATGAGCGGTGATCTCCTGCACGCACTGCTTGTTGTCGAGGTTCCAGAGCCGGACGCTGCAGTCGTGGCTGCCCGAGAGCAGGTACAGGCCGTTCGGGTCCACGGCCAGGCTGGTGACGGCGTCCTGGTGCGCCACCATCGCCTGCATCACCTTGCCGGTCACGTTGTCGTAGAAGCGGATGTGGCGGTCCTCGTGCGCCGCCACCGTCACCGGCATGGTCGGGTGCGAGACCACGCAGTTGATCTGGTCGCCGGCCGTCCTGCCCGACTCCAGCTCCAACACCAGTTTTGAGGTCTCCAGGTCGTAGATAGCTGAACGGCCGGTGGTGTAAGCCACCACCATCTGACTGCAGTCCTCGTGGACGAAGTCGATGGAGCTAGGCAGCCCCAGGGATGAATCGAAAGAGTACGAGTTCAAGAGAGGCGCCTTGCTACCAGGGCTCCAGAGCTTTGCAGTGCCATCTGTGCTGCAGCTGAGAAGGCGAGTCTTCTGCGTGTGGAAGGCCAGCCCCCAGACGGCGTCCGTGTGGTCAGACAAAGTCTGCGCCAGGACATCTGTGTCGTAGGCGTCGTAGGGGTCAATATTGGAGTTTGGCAGATTCCACACACGAACACTTCCATCCAGACCACCTGAGTAGCACTGCTCGCCTGTAGGATTCATGATGATGGCCAGAACTGCACCCACGTGACCACGGAAAGTGTAGATGGGCTCTACGTCCAGGAAGGTGGATTTCTTGGCAGCTGTAGTACGCAGAAGGCTCCACAGTTTCAGGGTGTGGTCCTCACTGGCTGTCACCAGTACAGGCTCGATTGGGTGAAAAGCTAGTGCACGCACGCCATCAAAGTGGGATCGCAAGGTGTACTTGGCATTCCACATTTTAGAGAATGGTTCCTTTGCAGCAGTGGAGGTGTAACCACTCTCAGATTCATTTGTGACAGTGAGCTGTGCCAGCTCACCAAGGCCCATCTCCAATCCCTCTTCTGTCCCTTCAACACTATAGTGTGAAGGGTTTGTTCTAGTGCCCCCACTTGGTCTGGGCAAGCCTGATACTTCTTCCGACTTGGCTCTTGAGTCCTTTGTTGAGTCCCATGGGTTTACCATGCTCCTCATAGAGATATTTGCAAAGTTGAAATCCAGAGACTTCAAGGCCATAGCCATGTTTGATGAGTCTCTCTCATCGCTATCAACCAACTTATCTTCTGATCCTGTGTTAATCTCTTCACTCTTCCAATCCTCTTCATCATCATCCACATCATCAACATCAACACCTCCTTCGCTCAAGAAATCACAGTTTGCAAGCACTGCTTGTTCTGCCTCCCTCAGCATGTCTTCTGCCAAAAGATCAGCCTGATTCTGGCTGACTTCCTTGCTGTGAACTTCACTGCTGGGTGGCATTACCTCATTGCTGGCCATGGGTGCACCCTCTGCATTGTTGTCTTTCAGGCCCAGTAAGGACCTAACCCTATTTGACCTGACATCTATGACAGTGTCTGTGTACCCAATTTCATGCAGGTACTGTCTCAGGAGCTGACGACCTTGCCTCCATGAAACGTTGCTGCTTGGAGTAATAAGCTGATCTCCTTCCATGGGATTTTCCTGACTTTCATCTAGAACAGTTGGCTTCAAATCACCTTGTGATAATTCAGATCCATATTTGAGCTTGTGGTAGCGAGCACGCTCCTGCATTAGAGCATGCTCTAGCATCTTAATTCTTCGCACCAAATCATTTTTCAGGTTTTCCTGCCCTTTTCGCTCCCCCTTGAAGAAATGCAATCTTGGCTTCCAACTCAGCTCTCTCAACATCCCATGTGGATCTTTCCAGCTCAAACTTTGCCCATTCATGTTGTATGAAATGCAGAATACCAGGAACAGAATAAGCAGTTCTTGGGAAGCTTCCTCAACTTGTTTTGATGCTCCCATGGAAAAGCCCTCCAGATTATTTGGTTGACCATTGAGATTCTGAACTGACATATCTGATTCACTGGTTGCCACTGTCATCATGGTGATATTAACTTTACATAATGACTGCTGTTGATCAAGTACCTACTACCTTAATAGATAGGTACCTTACAGGTTAGATACTCTCAAGTGATGGCAATAGACAACTTCCCAGAATCAAAACTCCCCAGCCGACCGGGATGCAACGAATCCAGACTAGAATTCTAGCCTCTGTTGGCTTGTCACCACCGAGAGGAAAGCACGGCAATATGCACTAAAGGACAAGGCCCTCTGAAGGAAAGGGCAATGTGTAAACATGGATAAGAGACACCTGGATCGGAGACTCGCCGCCTCCGACCGACAGCGCCGATCACTCCGTACTGCGCATGCGCGAAACGACGTACAGGGCGCATCACTTCCGAATGCATTAGTTCGAATGAGACGTGCGGGGAGTTTGTGTTGAAATCAATTGCGTAACCAAGGAGGTGGGTCCTAGGGGTCTGCGGACCCCATTGGGCCGATCAGGGGGCCCCAGAGTCAGACTCTGGAGGTCTCCGAGATGCATTCTCAGGGGCCCCGAATCGGCCTCAGGGCTCCCTTCCAAGAGAGTTTATCTCAGGGGGGCCTCAAGAGTTGTTCTCAGGGCCCCTCGATGGCTATCTCAGGGGCACCGCGAGAGTTGATCTTAGAGCCCGCGAGAGACGGTCTCAGGGTTCCCCGAAAGTCGGTTCAGGGGGCCACGAGAGTCGGTCTCAGGGGCCCATGGACCATTTCCGGACCTTTTTCGTTACATGACTACTTTTTTACCAACTTGATTATCGCGCCTATGTGCCATACGCGTCGGAAAAGGGGGCCTGGCCCCCACCACTTTGGCCAAAAATTTTATTATCTCAGTCAAAATGAGAGAAAACCGGGCATTCTTATATCCAGCCGCTGCGGGAGGCAACGAAGAGCCCAAATTCGAACAGTTTTTAGTCCTGCCTTTGAAAGTTTTCTGTCAGCATCAGGTTGAAGTTTGGCTGGCCCCCACTTTTTGCCGGTGGCGACACTTATGCTATGTGCGATGTGGAACCATGAGGTAGCCCCCATCGAATACTTATCACAACCGGGTGTCTAAACTCATATTGACCACACTCTCCCGAAATGAAAGGTCCATCGGCGGACCGTTATTTTTAGGTTCATGGGGCACTCATAAGGCTAATATTCGGCCCCTCCCCCGTTTAGCTCTTAGGGCCTCCCTGAGACTGGCTCTGGGAATCCCTGAGACCAACAATTGGTGGCACTCAAAAAAGCTCATTTCGGCCGCTTCACCGATTAGCTCTCAGGGAACCCAGACTGATTCCTGGGGGGCCTCTTAGAAGAAAACTGAGGGGGCCCCTGATAATATCTCGGGGCTCGTGAGATAAGTTCTCGGCAGCACCTCTGAGACTATCTATCGCGACCCCAGATTTGCTCCGAGTGGGGCGAGGGGACTGATACTTACTCTCAGGGGTATCCAGATTAACTCGGGGTCCCCTGAGGCTGACTCTCGGTGGGTGGGAATGGAGGAAATGACTTCCGACAGCCCTCCGAGACTAATCCTGGGGCGCCCCCTGAGACTAAAATTCGGGGGTGCGGAGCACTGCTGATACTGAGTCTTTGGTGCTCCTGAGACTAACTCTCGAAGGCCCAGATTAGCCTTCGGGGGGACACGGCTAACTCGGGACCCCCTGAGACGGACTCTCAAGCCACTTAGACCGAAATTAGGGAGCACCTCTGGGGATTGCTCCGATCCACAGGCTTAGCTCTCGGATGCCCGAGACTGACTCCCGGGGGTCCCCTGGGACTAACTTTTGGCTGCTCCCCGGGACTGATTCTCGGGGCCCCTTAGATAAAAAATTGGGGGGGGCAAAACCTGGGGCTAACTCTCAAGGGCTCCCAAGATTACCTCTCGGCCCCCCGAAACCAACCGGGTATTCATGAAACTAATTATGGGTCCCAAGATTGGCTTTCAGGGCCCCTTGAAAGGAACTCCTGGCTCCTGAGAAAGACATCCTTGAGACATGGGGCTCCTGAAACCAACACTGGGCAGCACCTATGATAATAATTATCGGATCCCCATTTTAGCGTTCGGGCACCCTGAGAGGAGGTCCCCATTGACCAAAACGGATGGACCCTGATAATAACTTGGGTCTCTCGTGATTAAATCTTGGGGGCCCTGATACTGGCCTTTGCAGCCCCCCTGAGAATGACTCGAGGGACTCCTGAGGCCAACTCTCGAGGGGACGGTGCTCCTGAGACTAAATTTCGGGGTCCCCTGACTGACTCTCGGGGACCCTGAAACCGGCCCTCGAGGGCTCCTGAGACCGGCTCTCGAGAGAGGGACTGGGGGAGCACTACCCCCAGTGCGAAAGTTATGGGGTAGCCGCATCCGCCCCTCCCCCACCCCCTGCTTCACCTATGACATCACGTCATCGTGTAATGCAGGGAAAATTTGTATTTTTGGGGGTATTCAGTTTGCCACCCTCTCCCCTTTCCCTGACCCCTGTTAAAGGCAGTGCCCTGGAAAATGAAAAGCGTGATACAGAATATGCTCATCTGTCAGCTGGAACCACGCTGTCTGCATAGATGTGCTAAATGTGGCCTCAATTTCGACGAGTCGTGGCCGTTTTCCCCATTTAACGTGCCTGCGTCCTCGACGTCCGGCGGCCGGCGCCCTGTACGTCGAAGCTTCCCACTTTTCCCGCTAGGCGGACGACCGCTGTCGCTCACATCAAAGGCGCCGACAGGGAGTCTCCGATCCAGGTATCTCTTATTCATGGTGTAAACGAGCATCAATACGCCACTACCACACTGCCACCCCCCGTTCAATTGGGGACGGTTCATTTTTGCCATAGTTCAAAAGTGCAGCACGTTCATAAGTGCAGCACGTTCATAAGTGCCACACTATCAAAAGTGCAGCAATTCAACAGTAGTCCATGGCACGATCAAGGAAGGGATGTTCAAAACGCCCGCAGTTCAAAATTGCAGCACGATCAAAAGCCCCACAGTTAAAAAGTGCAGCACGGTCAAGGAAGTGATGTTCAAAACGCCCGCAGTTCATAAGTGCAGCACGATAAAAAACCCACAGTTCAAAAGTGCAGCACGTTCAAAACTCCCGCAGTTCATAAGTGCAGCAGCCTCGTTTATCAAGCACGTTCAAAACGCCCACAATTCATAAGTTCAGCAAGTTCGAAAATGCGGTGGGGTCAGAGAAGCGGTCTTCAAAAGGCCAGCAGTTCATACGTGCAGCAAGATATTTCACGTAGAGTTCAAAACGTCCGCATCTCATAAGTGCAGCAAGACGTTGGTGTAGAGTTCAAAACCCCCACAGTTCATAAGTGCAGCGCGTTCAAAAGTGCAGCATGTTCAAAACAGCAGCGTGCTCAAAAGTGCAGCACGATCAAAACTGTAGCCCGTTCAAACTGCAGCACGTTCAAAAGTGCAGCGCCTTCGAAATTGCACTTGACCCAGAGTGCAGCTTATTCAAGAGGGCAACACGCTTGAAGTGCAGTACGTTAAAATAGCCACTGTTCCAGACGCGGATCCAGGGGGCAAAGGGGGTGACCCTCCCCCGATCCACCCTCGGTGCCCCCTGAAATGGTCATGGTGTCCACCTGAAAGGTTGATGGCGCCCCTGAATTGTCGTTTCCCACCTCCCCCAGGATGCGAAAATCGGCGCCCATCGATATGATTTGGCGCCCACCTGATAATTTTTCCGGCTAAAAGTGGCGCACCTGGTCCGGATGGCGCACCCCCCGTAAGGTCTCCCATTAGGCAATCCTGGATCTGCCTATGTACATCTCAGTTTTTCTTCAAATTGAAACTGGAATGCTATCACCACTGAGCACGCTTCCAGCATCAGTGTTGAGTTTAGGGCCACATTTGTGTTAGCGGAAATAGATATGGTTGAGAGAACACCCAAGCGTGAGTGATCAAACGTGAGGGCATTGAGTCAGCCCGCCTCCCCATGTTCAAAAATATTTTGGGCAGCTAATGGACACTTGCCCCCTTATCGATCCTCGACACCCTCCCCCTCTTTGAAATGCTGCCCCCCTTGGAAGGTGGCTCCCGCCTCAGTGAATGGGGATCAGAATTTCGCAGCTTTACTGAGGTCTAGGTCATCTTTGGCAGGTCACTAGACAAGGTCAAGTGACATTACCTTAAAGATACTGACACAGTCTGCAGTCAGGGACGATTTGGGTGATTGACCTGCAATTTACATGGAATAATAAGACAACCAAATGAGGCTGGTCGTGTTGATAGGTTTGTATATCGATGAACAAGTGCTAGATCAGCACGGATAACTTATGATCGGGTAGAAGAAAATACCGAAACTTTCCTTTAACCCCAGGCACCCAGTGCGCTGAGGAATCGAGCACTCAAGGTCACACAAAAAGACATATGACCCTTATTAGGCAGTATTGGGTCACTTAACACGCGCCCCGCTGGGGTCCCTTGTATGACGCGCCCCGCTGGAGGGCGTTTTACGCCCCCTCCGTATCTCGTTCACCACGAAAGCTAATGGAAAATGACGGGCGGCGTTCGAAAGCTCTTGACAAGACGAAGAGGTTTTATAAGAAGAAGAGGTCAGCATAGGTGAAAGAAGGCTCCATAGGCTTACAACAGAATGGTGTACGTTTCCCTCTCTAGATCTGCCCTCAGGGGAGCTAGAGCAAATCTGTATGCATCATTGGACTCCTCTAATCGCGGCAAATGGATGATGTATAATATGACCTTGCTATGTCAAATAGTCAAAATGACCTGACCTCGAGCTAGGTAAGAGTCACAGAGTGACCTGGCATGGTCATGTTGCATATCAATCGACTCCCCGTGACAATATAAGCACAATGCAAGCAAAATGGGAGCTTTATCTCAATTCAGTGAGAAGTTATTGGCAAAACAATCACTCTCTGCTCCCGTGACCTGATATGACCTTTGAGAGGTCAGATGCTCAAAAACTGAAATTTCTGGTCAAGATTGTGGTAAGAATAGACGGTTTGAGGATTTCAGCTTTATCTATCCAGTATTTACTGAAAACGAGCCCATTCTATTTTTCACCATAGACTTATAATGGGGTGACCAAAAAATTGACCCCACCTTAGGTCAACAATATCGAAATTCCGAGATAGCAGATTTGTAGACCTTAATGACCTTATCACATTGTGGAAGTTTCAAACTGATCGGTGTGCTTATGTTCCCTGGGCGCTGCTTCAAACTCGTTATTTTAGGGTTTGAGGTCGCGTCACTTGACCCTAAGTAGCTCCTTGACCTGACATGACCTTAACTAAATAATTTGGTCAGATATGTAACATTAATCAAGGATAAGTACTATAAGTTTCGTTGTTCTGTGTCTCTTCGTGTTTGAGCTATCTGGGGAAAACCAGGAGGGGCGAATTTCGCCCCCCGCCCAGCGGGGCGCGTGTTAATACCCGCACTGGAGGGGGTCTGGCACTAACGCGCACTGGAGGGGGCCTGGTAGGCCCCCTAAGATCTCGGAAACTAAGAGGGTTAGAAAAACGCCACTTGGTAGGTGGATGGGGGCTATGGTGATCTACATGATGACCAATTTTCATTGACCTAGGTCAATATCTTCAAAGTCAAACGAGGTCGTAAAGGTCAAATATTGGTCATGCTGGGGATCGATTGGTAAATGCTGTGATTATGCGGGAAAATGACGGGAATAAGCTAAAGGCAAACAAGGTTCATAGAGAAGAGGTCTCAAAGAGGCTTCCCCACAACTTTAGGGTCAAGGTCATTGACCTTTAAGGTCACCATATGGTATACTACTTATTATTTACACTTTGACTAACACTGTAGCCACTGTTTGGCGGGAAATGAGGATTGACCTTTCCCAATGACCTTTGACCTTGACCTTTGGCCTTGACCTTTGTATTGGGGTACCCTACCGATGACGTAATAGCATAATATATGTCAGACCGGGTAACGTCATTTGGCCGGACGCACAGTGGTCAGTGACCTTGAAAGTGCAGATATGACCTTGACCTGTGACCTTGACCTTGACTTTCATGTGAAGTGACCTTGACATATAATCCCGCTTATATGACGTTATGGCATCACCACTCGGTCTTCAATGCAAGCTAACTGGTCCGACCGCGCGTTTACGGCGATCTCAAAATGCAGGTCTGACTTTGAAAGCCTATAAAAGTCTTCACCAATCGACGCGCTATTAAATTCTGTTAAATGTGGCCACCCGTTGATGTGGCCAGTTATGATCCACCCGGGCCATCTATGATCCACCCGGGTCCCCTGTGACTGCAACCGGGCCCTCTGTGAGCCACCCGGCCCCCTGTGACTGCAACCGGGCCCCCTTTAATCCACCTGGGCCCCCTGTGACTGCAACCGGGCTCCATAAGATCCACCCGAGCCCCCTGTAATTACAACTGGGCCCCTATGATCCACCCGGGCCCCCTATGATCCACCCGGGCCCCCTGTGACTGCAACCGGGCCCCCTGTGATACACCCGGGCCCCCTGTGACTGCAACCGGGCCATCTGTGATACACCCAGGGCCCCTGTGACTGCAACCAGGCACTCTGTGACTGCAACCGGGCTCCCTGTGACTGCAGCCGGGCCATTTGTGATCCACCCGGGCCCACTATGATCCACCCGGGCCCCCTGTGACTGCAACCGGGCCCCCTTTGATCCACCTGGGCCCCCTGTGACTGCAACCGGGCTCCCTGTGGTCCAGGAGGCGCGGGTCCTCTAATGCCACGGACGGGCCCTTGCCATGAGTGCGGGGCCTCGAGGTCTATCTGGGCTTGCTGTGGCTGCGGCCGGGCTCCCTGGCATGCTTGCTTGGGTGCGGTCCCCTTTAGGGCCACCCATAATCGCTGTGTCCGCAAACGGGCCCCTAAAAATATTTTCAGGCCCATTTTGACTGCATCCGGGTCCCTATTTCTGGCAGTCTCGGGACCTTTTTGGTTCAGCCGGGCCCTCTGTGACTGCAACCGGGCTCCTTGTATTCTGCCTTGGCCCCTTTTAGTCTGCCCAGGCCCCTGTGGTCTGCCCGGGCCCTTTTAGGTGGTCTGGGCTTTTTGTAGTGTGCCTGGGTCCTGTGTGGTCCGCCCGGGCCCCTGTGGTCTGCTCGGGCCCCTCGTGGGCGGTCTGGGCTCCTTTTAGTCTGCCCGGGCCCTCTGTCGTCTGCCCGGGCCCCCTGTGGTATGTCCAGGCCCCCTGTGGTCTACCCGGCTCCCTCCGGTCTTCCCGGCCCCCTGCAATTTGCCCCGGGCTCCTATGGTTTGTCTGTGTCCCTGTGGTCTGGAAGGAACCACAGCACTGGCGGATCCAGGGGGGGGGCAAATGGGGCAATCCCCAAATCCCCCGATTTTTCCGATTTTTACGGATTTTGTTCAAACAATAAACATATGTTTTTCACGATTTGGGGCCCCGTTGCCCATCTCCCCCCACCATCGGCCTGAATCCGCCCCTGACTCCACTCCTCCCACTTCGCTTTATCCGGGAACCTGTGCTATAATTTCAGGCTCCCTCTGGGCTACCCAGGCCTCCTCTGGCTCTAGCCGGGCTCCTTGCCTTGCTTACGACCCCCCCGTAGTTCACCACCCCCCACCGTGCGCAGCCGGGCCCCTTCCGATAAGTACTGGTTCAATAAATTGGCATGTTTGTTATTTTAGCATCTCTTCGTCGGCACTACTTTTCTTCATTGATATATTTCTAGGCATTTTTGTCAGAAATGTGCATACAGTTTTCCATTTTTGTTAGTTCTAGTGGAATTTTAAATACAGACAAATTTAAGACTCTTAAATTTGTCTGTCAAAAAGTGTATCATATCTTGTCGTCAAATCTGGGTCAAATAATGTGCGTCCGCCGGCGAATGGCAGCCTCTTAATTTCCCCGGGCTTGTCAGTGCAGCGCGACACCCAAGGAAGTCATGGACGCCTTTGCTGATCATTACAATGGCGTTGCAGCCAACAGTTCCTACAGCCAGCGCTCAAAAGACCAGGCCGAATGGTGCAACGCCGCACATTCTTCAATTCTAGTAATCGGGAGTACTATAACGTACCTTTTAAAATGACCGAACTAAATTACTCCATTAGCAAGCGTGGAAACACTGCAGTGGGCCCGGATGAAATTCACTACTCTTTCTTCAGGCACCTCAGCCAGACCAGTGGCGGATCCAGGGGGGGCAAAAAGGCAATTGCCCCCCAAACGGAAAAGCTCGGGGCAAAACTATGTTTTTGCCCCCAAAGCGATCGACCTCCTTTTTTCCCCGACTCATTTTAAGTTTATAGGCAACATTTTGGTGCTTTAACTCTCAACTTCTAACGGAACCAGTTAAGTTCAGTGAAAATACCGGGCTTTGGATAGGAAAAAAGGATCTTGAGCTCATATTTTTCAGCCCGTGACGTTTTTTTGCTTCTTGCCTCAAACACCCGTACCGGGAAGTCATATTTTAGCGCAGTTGCGCGACGTTTTTTTTTTTTTTTTTTTGGCTTTTCGACTTTGGTTTGCCCCTCCCAAACCGACCGGCTAGATCCGCCACTGAGCCAGACAGCACTAAAATATCTTCTCTCGGCCATTAACAACATGTTTCTTAGCGACTCGTTCCCCTCTATGTGGCGGGAGAGTGTCATCATTCACATTCCAAAACCTGGCAAAGAAAAAACGGACCCTAAAGGTTATCGCCCCATTTCGCTTACTAGCTGTGCTAGCAAGCTTGTAGAGCGCTTGGTCAACGTAAGACTTCACGAATTTCTCGAAAAGAAACTCGATGCTATGCAATCGGGTTTCCGGCGCGGGCGAGCCACCACTGACAATCTGATCAAACTGGTCAGTGACGTCCAAAATGGCTTTTACAAGAAGCAAGTCACAATTGCTGCATTCTTAGATATCAAGTGGGCCTTTGATCGTGTACAAAAAGACGTCCTTTTGTATAAACTCTGTAAACTGGGAGTCCATGGCCACCTTGCTAGATTCATTGACAACTTTCTTAGGGACAGAAAATTCAAAGTGCGCTGCGGCACCACCTTTTCCTATCTGACATCTCAAGACCAGGGCACACCCCAGGGTAGCGTTTTATCTCCGACCCTCTTCCTAGTCATGATCATTGACATTTTTTCCAAAAAGCTACCGCCTGGAGTTAAGTACTCCCTATTTGCAGATGATGTCGCTATTTGGAAATCCACTCCGGTCGACACCAGGCGGCGCAGTCAACCAGAATTCAAAACCGCGACTACCGAATTGCAGGGTAGTCTTGACGACATCCATGCTTGGTGCAATTCAATGGGTCTATCACTCTCGGCCGAAAAGTCATCAGTCGTAGTCTTTGCCAGGCCAGGTGTGAGACACGCTGTTCCTCAGCTCCAAATCTCAGGCAAACCCATTGAATGCGCGAAAAGCTTCAAATTCTTAGGCGTCATCCTTGATACCCGCCTTAGTTTTAACGAGCATATTACCAAAGTCGTCTCTAGCAGTCAAAAACGAGTCAATATCCTCCGCATGCTCGGCGGAACAGAGTACGGCGGGGATCGAAAGACCCTGCTCATGCTCTACAAGTCCTTGATCCGGCCCATACTCGAATATAATTCGTTCGTCTTTGACTCAACGAACAACACTAATAAGCTAAAGCTAGAGCGCATCCAAAACGCAAGTATCCGGGCAGCCACAGGCGCGCTCAGAGAATCCCCCATCACCAGCTTGTTAGTGGACAGTGGGCTGTGCCCTCTCCAAACAAGACGCCACTCCCAGCTTATCTCTTACTATATCAAGGTCCAATCTACCGAAAATCACCCGGCGAAACAATGTTTCGCCCACCCTGGACGTGTATCAAAAACTAATCGGACAACCTGGCCTCCATTTAAGAATAGAGTAGCTAAGACCCTGGAAACCCTGAACCTTGCGATCCCAGAAGCCATAGGCAAACCCCCACTCTCTCGCTTTTGGACTCGCAAACAGCCCAAAGTCGAGTTTCTTTTCACCACACGCAAAGACAACCTCACCACAGAAGAGATCTCCCAGAAATTCTTAGAGTTCCAGTCTAACAACACTGGCAAAACCTTCATTTTCACCGACGGCTCTAAAATAGGCGAAAAAGTAGGCCTCGGCATCTGGGGGCAAAATATTTGCCTCCAAAAACGACTTCCGGACAACTGCTCAATCTTTACTGCCGAGGCTGTCGCCATTCTAGATACACTAGTCCTGATTAGAACCCTAAATATTAATTCAGCCGTCATTTGTTCAGACTCTAAATCTGTCTTGCAAGCTATCACTAACGTCGTCAACCCCAGCCATCACGTAATAGCAGACATCCAGAAGGGTATCGACGATATCCCAGATGTCTCCTTTCTTTGGATCCCAGGCCACTGCAAAATTTTCGGAAATGAAAAAGCCGACGAACAGGCCAAAAAGTCTCTAGAACTCAGAGAGGTCGCACCTCTCAAATGGTCCGGAGACGATAGCAAAGCTCTCCTCCAGAACCATATCCGGAAGTACATCCAAAATGACTGGACCACTAACCACAGCGCCCATTTATTCCATATCAAGCCTAACATCGGCTACTGGCCCAGCTCCAACCAAAACAGTCGTCGGCGTGAGGTCATCCTGACCAGACTCAGAAGCGGACACACCAAATTAAATGCCTATGGGCGTGCAGGTACCTGTGGTACCTGCTCTGCCATGGAAAATCCCTACCATATCCTCATCGGCTGTCCCCAGCACGACGCCCATAGGCAGCCCATGCTAGATTATTGCCGCATCAGAAACATCCCAGTAAACCTTTCCACTTTTCTCGGCAATGATCACTCTGAGCTGCTGGACAAGCTCTTTACATTCCTGAAGGTTTCTAGGCTCGAGAGCTTTATCTGAACGTCTATGGTGGCAGGTATGAAAAATACCTGCATCCGAATAGCACCCCTCATATAACAATTACACTATAAACGTCCCTCTGACAAATTTAAACAATAGGTGCTTCAAACTAGGCTTTAACTGTCTGGTCCTAAGGTATGGTAGACTCATAATAGCTCCCACCATAGTAAAAAAAGTTCAACTAACCAACTAACCCTATCTAACCATCCGTTCATTTTTGCTAACCAACTAACCCTAACTTAAGGACTACTAACTATACTAACCACATCTAAGACTAACAACTAACCAACTCACACCCCTCCCTGACACTCTATCTGTTCTATTACCCTTCTCTCTTCCTCTATGCGGCGGCTACCCAGCCAGAGAGGGTGCTGTAACCTCACCTCCTGGTTGCAGGATAAAGACCCGCGGCACCATGTCATGGTGCTTGCGGGTGTTTCTAATAACCCAAAATTATTATTTTTCAATGGAGGAACTTGAGTAACGTAAGCAAAACGGTCATTCGATAACAAGGAACAAAATTTAAAAAAACTAATCTTTACGCTGGCAAGCCTCTTCACGTACCCTTTTAAATCCTACCTGTGCCCCAGGCTCGGCATCTCTGGCGTATCAATCCCCCTTCCCTCGCTAGTGTTGCTATACTTCGCGACCCATTCCTTGAAATAAGATTCGTCCCTTTGTTCTGCGACATTAAAGTAAACACCCCCCCCAAAAAATTCTCCCCCACACTTTAGAGGCGGGCAAATGTGCCTTGCACAGAACACCTTATAAAAAGCCCTTAACTAATTAACAGTGCAGCGCGAAGGAAGCTAGGGCATGCTCCTGGATCTCTTGTCGTATTCGCCGAGGCGAATGATTTACACAAAGTTTGTTTTTAACAGTAAAATTAGCATGCCTATGATTCAATCGGCTTGTGTCTACTCTGGAAAAGTTTCCTTAGGCTCTGATTTGGATTTTAAGTTTGGGCTTTTCGTGTCAATCCAAATCGTGCTCCGATGCACGGTGTTGAATGGCAAGTGAAGTGATTGTTTGCTATTAGCTGCTGTCGGGCTAAATCCGTAATGAGTGATGATCCCCTGTCCGGCTCCCCTGATGGCGAAATACCCAGACTTGGAGAATATTGTGCCTCCTATGGCCGCCAGTGACGTATCTAGAATTTGTGTAAGGGGAGGGGGAGGGGCAAAGCCTCAGGGCACTTAGCCACCCGAAGGGCGCACTTTTCACCCAAAGGGCGACTAATCGTCGCATCTTGGGGGAGGGGAGGGTTTGGGAGCGGCATTTCGTCCTCAGAGGCTCTTGGGCTTAAGGGGTGGTTGCCCCATTCCCCCTGGTGGCCACCCCATTCGCCCCCCCCTGGTGGCCGCATCCGGGTCCCTACTCCCAGTCGTCAATACCCTGTGGATGCAGACGGGCCTGGCATGGATGCTGTTCGTGTAACTGCAACCAGCCTCTGCCATGCTTGCCATGCGGGCCTCTGTGGTATCCCGGGGCCCCTTGTGCTCCGCTCGGTCCCCTTATGGTCTGCCCGGGGCCCTTGTGGTCTTCCCGGGCCCCTATGGTCTGCCCGGGCCCCTGTGGTCTGCCCGGCCCCATTTTGTCTGCACGGACCCCTTGTCTGTTAGTGCCCATTTTGGTCTTATCGAGCCCCTTGTGGTCTGCCCGGGCCTCCTGTGGTTTTCCCGGAACCCTTTTGGTCTGTCCGGGCCTCCGTGTGGCCTCTGCGGACCCCCTTTTGTCCGTCCGGGGCCCTTTTTGTTTGCGCGGGCCCTCTGTGGTTTGCCCTGGCCCCTCCCAGTCTGCAAAGTATGGCACTTCCGACGAGATCTCGTGGTGCGGACACCCTTCAGGTGGTGCGAACTTTGGAGCAAACAAATGCCCACTTTTGCCATCTGGTGCGAGGGAGCTCAAATCAAACACCCACAGAGTTCTGAGAAGGGAGAAACTGGTAAAAACATCGAAATTTCCGGGTCAGTGAAATTTCTCACCAGTGCTTGGTGTGAATTTTAGGCTGCTGGTGGTGCGAGAAATCGACAAGGCTGGTGCAAACTCGTCGGGTCTGCTGCCATACTTTGCAGACTGGGGCCCCTCTGTGGCTAGCCCGGCCCCTGTGTTCTGCTCGGTGCTCTGTGGTCTGCCCGGGTCCTTTCATCTGTCCAGGCCCCGTGTGGTCTGCCCGGGCCCGCTGCCCAGCCAGCAATTCCGACCGGGCCCAGGGCGGGCTGGGCCGGGCTCTGCCCGAGCCATAAGACTCATAGCTGAGCCACATAGACTCAGGCTGAGCCCGACATTAGGTCGGGGGATAACAACTTGTCCGAGCGGTAGAGCCCGGTCTATCTTGACCATGGGCTCTGCCCAGGCGGAGCGGAGCCGGACCTGGGCTGAGCCCATGTACTCGTGCTCTGCCCAGTCAAAGCCCAGCATATATCGGGCAGAGCCCAGCCAAATTGCTGGCTGTGTGTGGTCTGCTCGGGCCCCTTGTGGGCTTACCGGGCTCCTATGGTTTTCTGGGTTCCTGTGGTCTGCCCGGTCCCTTTGGTGTGCTCAGGCCCTCTGTGGTCTGTCCGGGCCCCTTGTGGTCTAAGAATAAATATCGTGCAGAAATTGAAGCTGTTGTGTTAATCGCGTATTTGCAGGAGTTCCTTATTTCTCAGCAGTTTCGTGCCCCAGGTGGTGTATTTGTGCTCCCTGTTGCCGAAACCGGCCCCCTGCCATGCTTGCGGGCCCCCTGTGGTTTTCTCGGGCAACGTGCGACCGGTCCCATGCCTCCTGGAACATTCGGGGAGAGATGGATGGGGCGTGAGAAATGTTAGGTCCTCCATTCCTTTTGTACTGATCCTATATGAGGACTGTAAAGAGAAATAGGCAGTACCACCTATTTATAGTACCCTTTGACCGGTACCCAGTGTTGTAAAATGTCATTGAACTGGCAAGGTGAATGGATCAGAAAACGGTGTCTTGATCATGTAACATAAATATCAGTAGGTTCGATTTCCCTGCTGATAAAGGAATTTCGCACTTCAATCTCTACCTCACTTGCGACCTACCGTTGTGTATGTGCAGGGGCTAAGCCGATGTTTTACGTACCATTTTTGGTGTTTTAGATGACGTTGCTGACACTGCTCCCCGATGCCTTTTAAACTAGGAACAAGGACATAGATATGGGCGCAAAATGACCGTCGCCGTCCACGCGCCCTTAAACCCCACTCATGATGATGACTTCGATCTCTACCTTCCATTTGTATCAAATTATTCGTGATAATGCGATTTCGTTCCAGGTGTGAATGTTAAAATGGTTGGACAGTATAAACATAAGTCGGGTGCACAAAAGCGTAAAACAAAGGACATTCAAACCCGGAGGCTGCTCTGGCAAAACTACCCAAACTTTCTTCATTTTTCAGGTAACCTATGAATCTAGAATCGTCTTGCTAATATTGAAAAATGTCATAAGATGACCCCGATCATATTTGCATTTAATCTCTAGCAACGTACGCGTCCACTTAAAGTAGTTCATATCGCTACTATTTTTGGTACCATGCAACCTACCTTCATCTATCGACCGCAAAAAATTAAAACCCCAATTTAAAACTAACTCGGAAAAGTGCAACGTATATAATTTCCAGCAAAACGGTAAAGTAAGGTTGTAGTTCCAATCCTTCTTTTCCTGATCATTACCTTCCTCGGCCAGGCCACCAGCCGGATCCCTTTTGCTAAAAGACCCTCCAGCATCCATCCCTCCTGCGTCGTGCGGGGTTGATCCCGTTGTACCTCCGGAGGAGAGCATCCGCGTGGACGACGAAGACGGTAAGAAGACACCTTCTTGTCCAATATCCTTACATACTTCGGCAGCTCGTTCAAAAGATTGGGTCTTTTGACTACGTTTTGGGCTAAATAGTGCAAATCATGAACAGTGACGAATAGCGCGCTAAAAATTGTTATTTAACCTTTGCATTCAGTTTTCGACAACAAACGGTCAAAAATACGTTTTTTCGGTCACATTTTCACTAAAAAAATACGGGCCCCCCATCATGTACGGGCCCCCTTCCGAGCCGGGTGCCCCGCAATCGAAAACATAAAGTTGCGCCCCTGCTTGCTACAAATATAATGAAAAGGTGTCTAGCACAAAGCATTGCCCTTCCTGAAGCAGAAATGTAAAAATTGTTACAGTTGGCCCCAGGCTCCCTATCAACTTTGCAGAAAATATTGATGTAGTGATCTCACTATACATTTCACGTATGCTACCACCACAATAATGAATATGGGAGACTGGGGTCAAATGTAACACGGGGCAATTGTAACAATGGCCATACTGTCTAAACTAATCAATGGATGGATGTCGTGGTACAACCGGAAATGCGCAATCAGCTGCTGCCTGTGTTAGCGAAGTTTCAACTCGGTGCGGCGGGTAAGTCAGACGCTATTCACAATTATTTGTTTTTGAGGGTGTTTTGTAACTTTTGAAATATTCAAATTAGATTAGCTTATTGATGGGTATGATAAGGTACAGCGGAAACAGTTTTAGTGCATAAAGGGTGTTTAATTAGCTACAAAATGAGCATAGAATCTGTTGTCTAGGCCAGCCCGTTGAGCGGCAATTTTGTTTAAAAAATTGCGCGTTGCGATGGGGACAATTGTAACATTTCTCTTGGGGTCAAATGTAACAATGTTTCAATTGACCCCTATGGCCTTACGACGTATTAAACTTGCTTCTACTGCACAAATGCAGTAGCTAGGTTAGTGATTTTATGATCAGGCGCGCACCCAGGATGTTCGTTTGGGGGCTGACAAGGGGACGTCAGGCCGATGAAGGGGGCGCACTTGTTCACTCAAGGGGTCAATCTTCATATCATGGGGGGAGCGATGATGCACTTTTTGCTTCGCAGACCTGGTGTCAAATGTTTTTGGGAGGAGACACTTAACACGTTAGGGGGAGGGGGCAGGCCTGGATCCAGGCCGACCGTTGGGGGAAATGGCCTAAAATCTGGAAAAATGGATTTTGAATAAAATCGACAGAAATTGGGTGATTTGGGGAAATTGCTCTGTTTGCCCCTTGGATCCTACAGTGGGGAGGGGGAGGGTGGATGTGCGGGCCCGCTGCCCCCGGGTGCGCTACTGTTTATGATAATCACATTGCTTTCCAATGATATGTTTGTTCGTAGGCTGGTGTATGTTTCGGAAAAGTGACAATGTGGGCTGCCCTATATAATATCTCTTATATTGAAAAATTAACGATGATAATTGGGGTTCAAGGGCACGTCAGCTCTTAAGGCTATATGTGCCAAGTTTGAAAAATCAACAAGACTTCGGTCAAATTATAAATACATTTTTATATTTGCACTGCCTTGCACTGCCGTTGAGGAGATATCAGGGATACATCCGTGAAAACTGTGGCTCAGACTGAGTACATACCGACGCCTGAGTGTAGCAGGCTAAAGATGCAGAAGTGTTTGCATTAGGATGATTTTATGGTACAAATAAATCGCCGAAGTTCATACGGCTTTAACATGGTACAATTGACCCCCAGTGCTGTTACAATTGCCCCGCACGTGGGGTCAATTGTAACAGCTGAAGTAAATTTTTAGAAGTGAAATTTTGACCCCTAATTGGTGTTATTTTGAAATCTTTATACGTCTGTCACATTGCAAAATCTTCAAAGTTGATGAAAATATAATTATAAGTGCTCTAACTCAAAGCAAAATTTCTCCAGAACAAGAAATATGAAATTTGTTACAATTGACCCCAGTCTCCCCTAAATAGGCTAAGCAATTCACACCGCCACACTAGCAACCAGTCTGACGCGCTTTGACTACACCGTTTTCCGTCTAATCTACGAATGAGCTCTGATCGCTGATACCTGACCCGGTCTGAAATGGGAGCATCATGCAATCCCACGGTACTGGCTGGAGCGTGGGCTTCGGGCCGGGTAGACAACTATGTTTTATTGGTTGTAGGCTATCTCCAGCCTTGTGATTAGTTGATACTGAGGCTGCTTTGACGGGACTTCCCGTAACTATGCTATTTGTTTCGTATTTGCACAATTGAGTGAACAGCCACTGGTGGAAGTTTAACACAATTTTTGTGGATTGGCAATTTGGGACGAGTAATAGAACAAAATCATTATTATCTCCTGTCTGTTTCACTGGGGGCCAATTTCCGGGCACTGGTGAGGGGCATTTCGGCCGACTGGGGGGCGAATGGCCCCCAGTTAACATGTTAAAAATGGCCTGATTGGCAGTCAGAATCAGCGAACAGGGGCTTTCAGAGACAGAGAACCCTCTAGTTGCAATCGGCCTCAGGCACTGGGGCCCCGGCGAGCAGATCCCGAGCAGGGGAGGGGACCCACGAGCAAGGAGCCCAAGGAGCAGGAAGCCCCTTGGAGTAGGGGCCCGCTTAGAGCCGTTTTCAGAGACTGCGGGCCCCGGAGGCAGGCGGCCACACAAGCAAGGGCCATCCAGCTACAATCGGCTCTGGGATCAAGGGACCTTCTGGTATTTAAGAAGCAGGGGTCCCACGGGAAGAAGCCCCTAGTGGAATTCGGCCCCAGGGGTAGTGGACCCAGAAGCAGAGGCCCCTATTGGCAGTCAGAGTCAGCGAGTAGGGCCCTTCAGAGCCAGAGGGCCCCCTATCTACAGTTAGTTCCAGGCGTGGTCACCCCGCGAGCAGGAGGCCTACTCGAAAAAGGGGCCTAAGAGCATCATGGGAGGGGGGTTACGAGATGGTAGCCCCAGGAGCAGGAATCTTCCTGAAGTAGGGGCCTTCTTGTGGAAGTATTCAGGGGCCCAGGAGTCAGATAGTCACACGGGCAAGGGCCAACTAGTTACAGTCGACCCCTCGGAGGCCCTCTAGTGGTAGCCGGTTTTAGAAGCATGGGCCCCCAGGGAAAGAAGCCCCTAGTGGAAGTCGGACCATGGAGCAGTGGGCCCCAGAAGCATGGCCCCTTGTGTGTGTTTTGTGGTTTTAGCATGGCCTTTAGCACGGCTTAGCAAGCATGGCCCCCTTGACAGGGGGATAATTTCTCATATTGACTGTCAGAATCTACGAGCAGAAGCCTTCAGAGCCAGAGGGCCCCCTCGGCAGTTAGTATCACTGGCTAGGAGTCCAAGGGAAAGGGTCTTTGTGGAAGTGGAATCCAGGCACAGGGGGCCCTAATCGCAGTCAGTTCCAGGGTCAGGGGTTACAGTCAGGGCTCAAGGTCAGGGGCCCTGCTGCAGTCGGCCATATGGGATAGGGGCACCTAATGGCAGTTGGCTTCTGTGGCAGGGACCCCAAGGGAAATAAGCCCTGGTGGGAGTTGGCCCCATGAAGCAGGATCCCTGAAGCAGGGCCTCCTGAAGAAGGGGGGATAGGTGACTTAGTGGACAGCGCGTCTGTCTACTAAGCCATCGGTCCCGGGTTCAAGTCCCGGCGGAGCCTCTGAATAAGTCGATCTGATCCCCCAAATCCCTCCCACCAGTGTGAGAGTTGGCGACGCTGTATAACCCTGGCAGTTGGTGGTCAACCCCCGCCCCAGTGGGCCTCCGAGACACCTTCGCCCTGGTGAGGGTGTTTAAACACCCCCTCTTGAACTCGGCTCCTATGCGGGATAGAGGAAAAATGCGAATACTGATGGATAGCTCATACAAATTCATGAAGAAACTACACGGTCACTTTTTGGCTCAGGCCAATATTGAGGTCATGACAGGTCAAGGAAGGTTGCATGTTAGGGTGGTGTTTTTGGGGTCCAGCGTCTGACAGAGTTGAGTTAGAACCATTTTTAGGCCCCATTCGCTTCCTCTCCTCATGGCGAATCGAATGATGTATAATGTGACTACACTAGGTCAAAATACGAAAATGGCCTAACCTCAGGTCAGGTCAAGGTCACTCTCCCATCTAGCATAGTCAATATGCATATCAATCGAATCGCAATAGCAACCAAAATGTGATGGTATCAAAATAAAAGTTGCATAATAATTTCCTGCAAAGTTATTGGTCTAAGCCTGAAAACTGCTTAATTAGCCCCAGATGGCCTCTCAGAGGTCACAGGTCAAAAATTGCAACATTAATCTGACAAGGAACCCAGGATACTACGGTTTCGGAAAATGCGAAAGTATTCTCAGCTGTATCTACACAAATACAGCCGAATTCTTGTTTTCCCATGCATTTCCAATGAAGAGGTCATGATCTGTACCTGACCTTAGGTCATTGATATGAAAAATCCCGGAATATATTTTGTAGCACTCGCTGGGCCCATTATGTGATATAAGTTTTAATTCGATAGATTCATCCATTTCTTACTTATGCCACCTTAAACATTTTTGGGGGTGAGGTCACTTCACTTGCACTGGTGACCTGACTTGAGATGACCTAACCTTAAAATTTTGGAGGAAGCTGCAAAATTGAGCAATGATAAGGTGTGCCAAGTACGGCGGCGCTTCGCGTCGCCGTTTACTCGTGCCGCCGGTAAAACTCCAGGGGTGTTCAAACACCCCCCACCGGGGCCAGGGTTAAATAATCGGGCAACGTAAATTCAAGCTTATTTCCGTATTCGGTGGGCCCCTTCCAGTGGAAGGGGGCCCCTCAGACTCAGCACCAACAAGGAAACTCCGTGGTTACGCCCCTGTCTTGTTCTGTGATGCGCCCCAGCACTCCTCCCTATTGAATCCTTTCATGACAGATAGGCCACCATACTCTCCGGGACACTGTTCACTCTTACCCTCTCCTGAATTCACCTTGGAAAGCATGCTTTACTCTTCCAGTCTTTTCCTTCCCTGGCACCGTCTATGGTCTGCCTTCCCTTCACCTGGATCTGCCTACGCTAAGAATCGCAATCTCTACGGGTCACCACCCCATTCGCTCCCTCCTATATTCACTTATTCGAAATGTGATCTGTTCTACGGCGTGTCGTATTTGTCTCCATCAGAATCCGCCTAAGACAAATATGATTGGTTTAAAGGGCATCTGTCTCCATCGCTCACCTGAACCCACCATTGGTCTACTTCATTTCCCTTAAAGGGAGATACGCGAAACAACTTTTATTGGCTATATGAAAAGGTTACAAAAAGTTGTTTCAGAAGTCCCTTTCTCATTTTTGCGAATTCGGCCTGCAAATGCCTTAAAATCGCTCTCAAAGTCAACATTTCTAGACGACTTTACCAGTACACCTCATATCGATGTATATGACGTACACACAGCTAAGGCTATCAATTTCTCTAAGAATTAGGTCATATCTATCCTAAATAGTGATGTAGAACTTTGGACTTCTACAGAAAAAAATTACTTTAGAAAAACAACATTCCAAATCTCTTTTGAAACAGAAATATAGGGCTTAAAAGAAATCACAATTAACCAATCAGAAGCCTAGGAATTCTCAAACCGGGGTCACGTGACCTATCTGACGCAAAAGTTTTGTCATCCTGGGGCTGAAGCAGAAAATGACTCAAGACCCGAGGTACGAAACCACTGAAGACTTGAGTAATTATGTTTTTTTCCGTTTCTAGGGCAAACTAATTCTTTTTGTAGTTTTTAAAAACTTTTCAAAATTAATTCAAATACAAATACAGGAGAACAGACATTTGTATTATAAAAAAACATTACTTTTCAACTTTAAATAGTTTTCGAAAAGTAAGTGATGGGTATGGGCATGGGTAAGTGATGGGCATTTTATTGAAACTGTTAACCTATTTCGATAATAAGTGAGTGGCCTCCCAAAATTTTGCCGAAGATACAAAAATAATTGATAGTTTCGTTATCAGGATTTTTCAAATAGCAAGAAACCACAATAATAATTTTTTCGCGTATCTCCCTTTAAGTCCGCCTATGACAAGTATGTTTTATTTTACAGGGCATCTGTTTACTTCGATTTCCTGAATCTGCCTTCGGTCTACTTCCCCTTCCCTGAATGTACCCTTTTATCTCTTACTCTGTGAGACACCATCCCTTTCCTTCTCCTGAACCTGCCGATGGTAAGTATGCTTTGCTATGCGTGGGCCCAGTCTACTTGCTCTCTATTGAATCCGCCTATGACAATTCTGTTTTGTTTTACAGGGCCCACGTCTACTTCTCCTCTACTCATTCGGCCTTAGCAGACTTATCTCTCCTGGATGCGTCTTTACCAAGAATCCTTGCTCTGTGGTGTACCGTAACAAGTTTTCCCCCTTGAATCCGCCTTTAGCAAGAGGGCTTTCATATACATTGCTCCATATCATGTTTTGCGGGACACCACCTTATTTTCTCTCCACCAATGGCAAGAATGCTTTGCTATACGGATTCCCGGTTGCAATCCCCTCCCCTGAATCTACCTATGATGAATTTGCTTTGTTTTATTGAGGCCTCTGGTTTCTTGCCTTCCCTGGATGGGCCCGCAGCACGAATCCCTTACTTTTCGGGACACCACCCTCTTCTCCTCTCCTGGATCCGCCTATGGTAAGTATGCTTTGCTGTACGGAAGCCCACTTTACTATTCCTCCCCTGAGTCCACCTATCATAAGCATGCCTCGTTTTAAACAGCCCCGTCTTCTTTCCTACCGTAGATCCGCCTATGGTCTACTTCCTCCTCTCTGGGTGCCCTATGCTTTGCTCTCTGGGCCGGTCTACTTTCGCTCCCTCTATGCGCCTCTGCCAGGAATATATTACTCTGCGGAACTTCCTACTCCCTGCTGAATCCGCCCATGATATGCATGCTTTGCTCATCGTAGGAGAATTTAAATTCGAAACACTTTGAGGGAAAATGCAGAATGTAATTTAGAGCACGGTCATCCTTAATCTAGTGGTGTAATTTTAGCCTATTTGTTAGCAGTATCATATGACGTGATTACGTCACCACTCGATCTACAGTGCAGGCTTTCAAATTCAGACATATTTTGAGACCGTCGCAATCGCGCAGTCGACCAATTCGTCTGCACTGTAGACCGAGTGGTGACGTAATAACGTCATGTAATATTGCTAACAAATAGGTAAAATTACACCACTAGATTAAGGATGACCATGCTCTAAATTACGTTCTGCCTTTTCCCTCAAATTGTTTCAAATTTAAATTTTCCTACGATATATAGAAAATGGACATAGGAGCTAAGCTCAGAAGCCTATTAAAGAACCATAAGTAATAAAATGATAACTTCATATAATCAGGTTACATGTCAGCCTCCCCAAATAAAGGTCAGGGTCACATGTCAATGTCATTGACCCCAGTGTTCCGGACAGATGGCATTACTCAGCAAAACCGTATTCCATGCTATGACTTCATAGTTTTGGTTACTCATTGTCAAGATCAATGTCACTGGTCAACGTCAAAGGTTTTTCTAAGATTAAACCATCATTTCTTCCCAAAGGCTGCTACAGTGCCAGTTATATTGTAAATTATTGGGAATATATCTTGTTAATCATAGGTCCTTAACCTTGAATGACCTTGGCATCAAACTGTCAGATGGCATTGAGTGGGACCTTCCCTCTAATGACCTTAGTTCACTTTCAGTGTAATACCGCTTTTCTGCATAATCATGGCATTTCCCAATGGTTTCCAGCACGGTCCTATGTTGAAGACCGACTTAGGGTGCTTCTTAGCTCAGCTGAGGGACATTTACAACCTCCCTTGACCTTGAAGATACTGAGCTAGGTCAATGAAACTTAGCCATAATGTAGATCACCATCGCCCTCACGCACCTGTCAACGGGTTATTTCAAACCCTCTTGGTTTCCGAGATCTCAGGGGGGGGCATTTCAGGACCCTCCACTGCACGTTGACGGGACCTCTCACGCGTGTTAAGATAAGAGCATGGCCCAACACTAAATCACGTATACTCTGTGAAACACCGACTTAGGGTGCTGCTTAGTTCAGCTGAGGGACCTTAGACCAGCTCGGGGCCCGTACTTTTCCTGACGCATAGTCGTGACGGGAGGCCGTGGCACCATCCCTGGTCTCTAGTACCCCTCTACAAAGAAGATGCAAAGGGACAGATAGGTCAAATTATGACTCAGCCGATCACACAAATGCCGCGAGTTGAACCATGGTTACTTATAGGTCCGAAAATATTCTGTGAAAGCAGAAGGTGTAGGACCCGGGCTGACCCCAGGTTCTCTCGATTTCCAATCAGGGGGTGCTGACCCCCCCCCACCCCCGGTATCTCCACCCATATTCTCTGTAACTTAAACATCGAGTCAAATAAGATTTATTCCACATAAAATACGTACCTACTTCGACATTTAAAAGTGGCTAGGCAGTGCCTAATGTGCCTCTATGGCAGCGCCGCCACTGCCGCTGCCACTGCTGACGCGTCGATTCGCGCCTGCAACTGTATATACACCAGAAAAGACATCAATGTAGAAATATATATATATATATATATATATATATATTTATTTCATACACACCTAATGCCTGTTGATACACGAGGACGTCGCGTGTCGTGTGTTGGACCACGAAAAACAGCCCAGTTATCATATTAATCGACATTATCGTCACATCGGCATCATCACTTGTACCTTCTCGCACTGAATCAAATCTGGGCCACTGTTTTTTTCAATCAATGTTGAAAATTATTTCCTATTTTTCCCTCAACGGGATCAGTGTTGCATACATAAAAGATCGACGCACCAAAGTTATTGCATTCTAAGAAGAGTCGGACATTTTCATACTGGCCTATGAGCTGAGGCCTGGCGGAGCATACCGAAAATCCTGGTGTTATACCTCGTCTATTCCGGAACTTGCCGTTTGCAAAGAAACAAGCATGTGATCAGGGCAGAGCCTGGAGTGCCACCGGCCCCAATCCGGCTCTAGTCAAAACCAACGTCGCAACAAGACACTGGTGAGAAAAGGGGAGGCGCTGCAAAGCCTGATCTCCCCTCAGGAAAAACTTGTTCCCCCACCAACGCTGAGTTTTGAGACAGACAAAGTATGAAACTCGGTTTTTTCGGAATTTCTTACAATATCAATATTTCAGTTCAAATCCTATTAAGCAGCCATATTCCCTGAACGGGATCACACAAATGTTGTGGGTGGAGTGTTTCCAGCAGAGCAAATGTACAATAATCCACATTTGTCTCCAATACAAAAAAGAGTTCAAAACATCGAACACAGCAAGATAAAAGCATACAAACTGTTGTAATGCACAAACTATACACTTCACAAAGCGACAGTCATAACCTACCCCTTACAAGCCAGAGACACGATTCGCGTCTCGAGGAACAACTGTTGCCACAACGTCGGGTTTCTAGCACATAATGATTTGGTTTGTGCTTTGCCATAAGTGGCTTGATGTCTGTCAAAATTTTCGGAATCGTTCACAAATATTTTCCCGATCATCTCTCTTACCAGTCTAAGACGCAAATTAGTCACACATTTCCTTGCATGTGATCAGCTCATATCAATAATCCAGATAAATATAAATAATCCAAGAACCAAAGGTTTGCGTTATTCAGAGGCAAACGTAAAAGAATAAGAGGACGTTATTTTCCGAGATTATATATGTGCAGTAAAGCTCCATATTGTGCTTGCCTCAGTCAAATTCATTCAGTGTAGAGGTGACCAATCGGCACCCACGTGACGGGGCACCGATTGGTAACCTTATCAGCCGATGGAAACGTGGTCAAATCTGGCACGTTTGCGTTGCAAGAGATATTCGAAATCTGGTAATGCACCAGAATTAGCCGGCAACATGATGGCAGCACTGGAACACCAAATCTTCCAAAGCAAGCGTCGAACGAACAACACGTAACAGCGCAACAAACCAGTGGGCTGAACTGCTGATAGATCAGCTGCCGTGTAAACAGGAGACGTGCTGTTTTTCGGGAGATGTAAGCATCACTAGTATTAAGCGCTGCAGCTCAGCTGGTCAGCTTTGACACCGAGCTCAGCTGATTAGCCGGTTCCGCTGACGCGTTACAGCAGCTGATGTGCACCTGCCTTAGCCCCTTGGACTTGCTTGGCCGGCGGAGTAGGTGTTGGGGAGTCAGTCGTGGGACAATGTGTACGACCAGTATATGTCAGCTTTTCGGCCCATGTGCAGTCTCCCTCACAAGTAGCGCTGGTATTCTACAGTGCTGAAGCGTGCAGGATAGGAGATGTTGACAGCCCCATACCTGATCATCGGCGTTGGAGCTTTAGCACGCCCCAGTGATGATTATGAGAATTATTACGCATGGGGCCTGCTTCAGCCTTCCAGCAGACCGCTCAGTGCTGGGCGACAGGAGCGATACTTATGTGGCCGTGCCTGCCATCACAGCCTCGGGGCCAGCCGAACCCACTGACTGCAGAAGAAGGGTCTAGAAGTCGATCTCGCTCTCGCACTCGGCGGGATATAAGCTCTGGGAAGAGTTCCACAGATCAATGTTAGAGCAACGCAACTCCAAAAAGACGGGAAATGTGACTGGGATGGAAACTGTGCTACCAAAATTCCGGCAAATTGAAGCTACGGATCTTCATTTTAATGATAAAAGTTTAGCAGGATATATCTATGATGGAGCCTGATTCCGCTATTGACAACCTGACCGGTAGCAAAACAGAAAACAGTAACAATACCATGCATTACCACAACATATTTATACCTCACATCCCATTGTATACACGCCAGCTATGCACCAAATAAGGGGATAATAAAATCTGATTCTGTGAAAGCCCTGTACCACGATAATGTCTTTAATCCCCGGCCCATTAGTAGACGGCAGGAGCTCTTCTCTGTGGTTTGATATCTACGTTTTCTGGATCTTGCTAGCGTTGTCATGCTTCTGACAGCGCAGAGCAAAACCAGAAGTATGCCGTGATGCACCAGCTGCATATGAGTTAAGTCGAATTTGCAAGTTGCTGGCTGTATAGTGCCTCACCTCGCAGTTGCCCTCGCCCTGCGCCTCTTTGATGGCCTCCGCCAGCTGTTCGTGAATGGGCGAGTCCAGGGAGTGCTCCGAGGAGGCCAGCAGGATGCCGAACAATCGACTGCAAAACAACAAGTCACATCTCTGCCTCTCTCCCAAGCGTGGCTTGCTGATACAACAGAATCTGATACAAGTGTTAAGTTGTAAATTGAATGATTGGTTGTGTGTACGCACGAGCTGAAAAGAGATCAAATGATAATCCCTCTCTATGAGACAGCTTATCTTGTTAATATTTACACTGTATCATGGACGTTAAGATTCGGGTTTCAGCATGGGCATCTGTTTAAAATGCTCTGGTTTATTAGCTCACTAGCCAGACAGTCTGGCAGTTGGACCTCTGAACACTTACCTCGCTCCTTCCATGAAGGTGGTGCGCACACCATAAGCACCGGCGTCCGACTGTGCCACCCTCCTGTTGGCCACGCAGAGCGCCTGAAGCAGACACTCAGGCTGCCGGCGGACCCGGGTGTAGGCGCTGTATGCCTCCATCAGAGGCTCCCCCAGAGAGTGGTCCAGCGTACTCACGATGTACTCGTCCTCTTTGTGGCCTCTCAAGGTTTTAAAAATACTCTTTTTGGATTCGTATACCTCCTTGTAGACTTTGAGCATGAATTTATGCGCGTCGTTGCAGAAGTCTATAAAGTTCAGCTGAATGCCGAGGGGTGTCACGAAATCTTCCACATATGGAGCTGCCATGTCTATTATATCGCTGACAGAAGTGCCGTACATATTACTTAACGATGCAACGCCCATCTGGATCTTTAGGAGGGCCATTGGCTCCTTGAGGAAGTCATGCGCATAGTGGATGTATGGCAAGGCCTGCTCCAAAGCTGTTCGACGCACGTCATCCGACTTCAGTAAGTCAAAAGCGTCGCCGACCGCATCCATCACCTCGTGAAAGTGTGCGGCAATCTCCTTCTCGTCAGCGCTTTCCTGCATATTAGTCAGGTAGTTCGTGACTTGATCTAAGCCCTCCAACTGAGGCACCATCTCCGCTATTGTTTGCATGTTTAGATTTCCACCACTGGAAGCCACCTTCAGCATAATGTCCTGCATCGCGGCTGGGTCGTTGGCGATAGTGGCGATGGACTCGGCCAGTTTGCTTATATCGGGAACGTTTGCGAACGCCCCCTCGGCTTTCTTTAAGGCTGAGTCTACCTCGTCCATAGAGGGCAAGCCTGCTGATTTATCTGCTGAATCAGTACCAGAAGCTTGTGTGTCTTCTTCCTCTTGTGCAATGTTTGTCTTCTCATCTACAATCTCCTCTTCCTCGTCTACAACAATTTCCTCCTCAAAGTCATCCTCCTTTACATCTTTCTCTTTCTTTGAGGTCTCAGGCCAATCATCCTTAGTCTTCAGACCCAGCTTTTCAGCCTCAGCTTTGGCGTCTTTCAAAGGAATTTTCAGTTTTTCCAACAGGACCTGCACAAACTCAGGCTCTGCACTGTCTTTTTGACAACATTCCCCAGAATGCCTCCAAAGTTATCAATGATTTCAACACGCTCGGCGGCCGTGGGCTTTGCTTCCGCGATCACCTCCATCAGTGAGGGCAGTAGCCGGCCGATCTGATCTTCAGCCCCCGTGAAAATTCGCATGACCTTCTTGACCTCTTTCATCAGTGTGGCTCCATTACGGGGCCAATCCCATTCCTGCTCCTCAACGAAATCTTGCATGTATGACTCAAACGTCTCCAGCGCGCTCTGGTCGTACTCAAAGTGGGAGTCGTCTTCGCCTCGCGCCGCCTTGATGCCCCCTAGAACTCCGGCGGCTGTTCTTTCGAACTTGCGCAGCTGGGACTCCGACATGGTTTCCGTGAAAGCCTCGTTAAGTCGGTCTAGGAGGAAGGGACTCGCTTGCTCCTCTTTGATGATATTCAAGAACCGATGCAGTATCGGTAATAAGTCCTCAGTTTTCATACCGTTGCCCTCTTTCCCAGCATTTTTGCCGAGAATCCCACCAGCCAAGTTGGCGAGACTTCCGGCGCTGATGCCCTCTGTCATCAGAGAACCGACATCTATGCGGCCAGCAAGCACGGATGTGAACATCTGGCGCACTAAAGCGCCGGTGGCGCCACCTCCCTTACCGTCCATGACGGCGGTAAACTGTTCCAAAAACTTCTGTCCCTCCTTCGTTTCGGCAAATAGCGCCAGCTCTGCTAGAGAGGAGCGCAGGACATCCGGGTTATACGGGTCTTTGACCAGGTCCAGCAGAGCGTTCTTAAGCAGCGCCATCTGGTCCACTATGCCCTCGGGTTTGTTCCGCTCTCGAGAGTACTTTTCGGCGCCTTCTTCGTCGGTGTGCTCGCACGCGCCACCTTCCATGCAGCTGGGCTCGGCGGCGGTGACAGCGACACACACCAGAGAGAGAAGCAGGCACAGAGGCCTCATCCTGGATCACCTGAGGGCGAGCAAAGTGGGTGGTATTAAGGAACGGCCAGGCACACTCGTGTTGCCCTATCTGCAATTTGAGGTAATGTTCGTGTTTCTCTGAATTTGTCAGTTCAGGTAATACATTGTTCCGCCTTTGCAAAGCTGTTTCATAGAAGGCATAAAAATGAGTGAGCTTTACGATAGCACTCGTCAATCGTCATGATACCTGCAAACTTTGTATTTCGGTATAGACAGAGGAACAGGGGTCAAATATGGTCACGATGCCTTCTATTAAGATTACATTATAACACTAGCCCTATGACGTTGGCTGGAAAGAGATGGGTTCAAAATTCCATGGTGCCACCTAAATCCTAGATGCCATCCCGCCGCTGTCACTGTTACACTGAAAATTACTCTTAACAACAATGGACTGCACCACCGCTCCAGGCCGGCAGTATGGCTGTATGTTTAAGATTTTACATTGAATATACTATGTTATTCCATCTAACCAGTTGCCTTGCACAGACAACATTGAAGGGCTGTAAGCTAGGGGTTGAGTGCTGGAGCGTTGGCACCACATTGCTGCTCTACACTCCGGCGTCAGGTCCGGTCTGCCCTGCTCTACACTCCGGCGTCAGGTCCGGTCTGCCCTGCTCTACACTCCGGCGTCAGGTCCGGTCTGCCCTGCTCTACACTCCGCTGCTGCTACACTCCGGCGTCAGGTCCGGTCTGCCCTGCTCTACACTCCGGCGTCAGGTCCGGTCTGCCCTGCTCTACACTCCGCTGCTGCTAACCTGATCACGCTGCTACACTCCGGCGTCAGGTCCGGTCTGCCCTGCTCTACACTCCGCTGCTGCTACACTCCGGCGTCAGGTCCGGTCTGCCCTGATCTACACTCCGCTGCTGCTACACTCCGGCGTCAGGTCCGGTCTGCCCTGCTCTACACTCCGCTGCTGCTACACTCCGGCGTCAGGTCCGGTCTGCCCTGATCTACACTCCGCTGCTGCTACACTCCGGCGTCAGGTCCGGTCTGCCCTGATCTCATTTCCAGCGCAACCTTCTGCGCAAGTCACTGGCTTATTTGATTCGAATTCGTCGCGTCCTGAATTTACATACTTCGTGACACGCGCACTGGTTTGCAGACCAGCCACAGAAACCATTGGCCAATGACATTTACATGTGCATAATGCACTGGTTTGACCTCCAGTACCAAGACGGATTATGTCTGGTACACAGGCGGATCTAGGATTTCTGATGGGAGAAGGGCACCTTAGTCAGGCGGCGCAGCCATATGACCCATAGGTCATATGGGTTCGGAGGGGCGCCATTTGGGTTCGGGGGCACCATTTGGATTTGGAAGGGCGCCATTTTGGCCTGGTGTGAGCGCCATTTCAGCCAGGAGCGCTGATTCGTAAGGTGTGACGTGTTAGAAGGGGCGGTATACTGCATGGTGGCAGTTGGGTGTAAGAAGCGACCTTCCAAGGGGGCGCAACTGGGTCCCCATTGGAACTGGTTTCCCGGTTGATCGGGGAGGCAACTGCCCCTCTCCCCACCCACCCTACCCCTGAATCCGCCTATGGTCAAGTAGCGATGCCTCCCATAGTACCGGTCGAGTCAACTGGTTTAGTAGAAAAATACCAGCCTAATGCTGAACTGCAACTCGGGAATAGTTCTACTCCATTGCTTAAAGAGCAATATGTGCAGCCTTTTTGCTAAATGCAACTGATGATGAACCATTGGAGCTGCATGCTGTATTTCTCAGCAAAAAAGGCGTTCTCGTCCACTGTTTTATCTCGTCTTTTTCTTGCCTTCATTTTCTGCTTCGCTCTGACAAAAACGGTCAACGCTATAGATGTGGAGAGTTTGACTGTGCACAGAGTGAACTAGGCAGCGGAAATGGGTGTGTGAGTACCTCGGGACGTCGCTCACAACTGCTTAATCGTGCAGCGCTGCTGGACAGGGCTCTCCCCAGACTCTAAGTCTTGGTGGCAGTACAAAACTGCACTCCTCGAGGGAAACTGAAAGAAATTTTCCTGGCTTGGTGGGCCCAGGGGCCCACTAAGTACGGAAATAAGCTAGAATTTACGTTAACCTGAATATGGCCTGAATTGTTTGGTGAATGAGCCTACCTTTTATCGTGGTGACTGTGAATCGAAACCTAGATGTCATTTTAGCCTCGAATTTCATCAGTAGTGCGTTTCCCCAACCAGACTGTAGCGCAGAACACTGATTATTCTAATCAGCATCGCTGAGTGTGCCTGAACACTTATGTTCCCTGAGCGAGGAACAAGCCTTCGTATAAAACTGGTCGCAATTGGCGTGCTTTTAATCCAGACACGCTTTTATCTGATGTGTCGTCTATCGACTGGAGCAATGTCGTGACCCAAAATGATGCATGTGGGTTGCAATGAGACATGTTCTCATCCGCTGTACTGGTCATTTTGGATAGGCGTGCTCCACTTCGTTGTTACAGGGTGTTTAATCCTGCGCCTCCGCCAGTGTTGGAAGATACCTTAGGTCTGATGGCTAAGCGCAGGGAGGCCAAAGAAAACGGCGATCCATTTTATCAACAATCAAACATTCTCACCAAACGAACCATACGGAGAGACTGCCGAAACGATATCCGCCAAAAAATCAAAATTCTTCCTCATCTGACCTTTGCCGGGATTTGCGGCCCACCATTGCCCCAAAACATGGAGCAGTAACCCAACCATCGAACCTGACACCAAATGATCTAAACAATTATTTCACATATGTAGTCCAAGATACGAGAAGTAAAGTGGAATCGGAATTCAGGCACTCTGGACGCCAGCCACTCAATACTCGACTGTCGCGGGTTAACGCAGGCAGTCTAAGAATCTCACCAGTTACCATCGAAGAACTCCGAAAAATCTTGTTTTCCATGCCAAACAAAACTCCACCCAAAGAAGAATAATATACCAGTAAAAATTACCCTTCCCCATTTCAGGACAACATTTGCTTAGAATCACCAACAAAAGTTTTGTTTCAGAATCCATGCCATCGGAATGGAAGGAGGCTATAGTGGTGGCATTGCACAAGAAAAGACATGCGTCGGTGGGGGGCAAATTTCAGGCCGGTTACAAATATTCCTACGATTTGCAAAATTGTTGAAAAATTGGTACTTCTCCAGCTTAGCCAATACCTCGACCAGCAGCACGTTTTGGCTGATGACCAGCATGGCTTTAGATCAGGGCGCTCAACAGCTACTGCTCTCTTAGAAATTACTGATGCAATTTTAAAAGTGATGGACCGCTCAGAGGTGACTTTACTAACCCTGATTGACTTGTGTAGTGGGGGCCCATGCTTGTGGGGCCCCTCCTCACGGGGTCCCCATCGTCTCGGGCCGACTGCTTCTAGGGGGCTTACGGCCCATAGGGTCCACTTTCCTTAGGGACCCCAGCTCCTGGGGCCCTATTTCATTTAAATCGACGAAACTCGACGTCAAAGAAAAGGGGTGCGTATTGCACAGGCGTGAAGAAGCAGGTCAGTTGGTGCACAATTCCGCCGATCCACTAAAGGCCGTTGAGGGGGCCCACCCAAAAATCTGCGTACTAGGAGCACCAATGGGAGTTACGCCCCTGGCTGCAGGGCCCACTGTGAGCCGCAGGGTCAGCTATAACCGCCAGGGCCCTATCTGACCAGCTGGATCCTGTTTGAGTGAAGAGGCTATTGTGGCTAGCAGGAACCGTTTTAGCCCACAGGGCCCACTCTGGCTATCAGGACCCTGTTCAACTACAAAAGCCTTTGAACTAGCAGGACTGACTGTTCTCCACTGACTAATCTTCATCAGGGCCTTCTCTGGTCAGCTGGGCCCCCACAGAGGCTTAGTCAAAGAGAGGCTGTTGGGGCGACGGCTCCCTGAAGGGCCCCTCGAGGACGCACTGTCCAGCTGCACTATACACCGTAGCCCGCCGTGAAACTTCATGTCAGACAGGGCACTCTCAAGCCCTCTCCACCCATTCTTTGACAAGCAGGGATCTTTTAACCATCGGGACCTAAAGAAAACAAGGGTCCTCTGAACCACTGTGGCCCTCAGGGTCCTCTTTCGATAGTAAGACCCGATCTGGTCAGCTAGGCCCTTTTTAACCGATAAAGTCACTATGGCCAGCAGTACTCTTGGGCCCATTGCGGCCCCTCAGCAGGTCCTGCAAGGTTCACCAGCTACAGACAGCATTAAGTGAGTAGGCCATTGTGGCAAGTAGGGATTTTCTAGCATACAGGACCCACTCTGACTATCAAGATCCTCGTTAACAGAGGAGCCTTTGAACCAGTAGGACCGACTGTTCTCCGTGGGGCTCTATATCATCAGCAGGGCCCACTCTAGTCAGCTGGGCCTTCTGTAGGCCTTATGGTTAGACACCTTTTATGATTATATACCCCATAACCCATTTAACACGCGCATTGACAGGGATCTGAGCCACCTTCGCTTTGACGGGGGGTACCCTAAGAACTCGAGAACCACGCTAGATAGCGAGAAACCGGAAACGTTTTTGGATTGTCCATTCAAATTTCTATCAATAACATTCATTTTTCTTTTCTTCTTTTCATTTTTTCATTCATCACATTTTTCCAGGTCACATTTAAGGTCACTAGAGGTCAATGTATGCCACCATAGGGATAACATGTAAATGAATGTTTTCAGTCATTACATCTGAACTAGTCAAGGAGAGCAAAAAATATATACCATTGGAATTCTCGCAGTAAACCGAATCGAATGATGTTTAATGTGACCTTGCTGGGTCAAATCCGGTGAAATCTAGGATTCGACCTAACCTTAGGTCATATCAAGGTCAGATTAGGTTAAAATGCATATCATTAGAATCGCAGGGATGAGGAAAATCTAATGCTGTTGAAATAAGCGCTCTATCACCATCCATTACTAAGTTATTCGTTAAAACCATTTTCCCATGTATTTCCAATGGAGAGGTCATGGCTCGTACCCGACCTTAGGTCATCAACATAAAACAACGAAATATGTTTTAGAGAGCTCGGTATGCCTATTATGTGATATGAGTTTCAATCGGATAGGTTAACCCTGTTCTGACTTCTGATATCTTAAACTTTTATTGAAGTGATGTCACTTAACCAGCACTGGTGACCTGACCTACGATAAGCTAACCTTAAAATTTTGGAAATACTTGTAAAAATGATCAAAGAAAAGGTATGCCAAGGGTGACGGCGCCACGCGCCGTCGTTTTTCTTCTGTCTCTAAAAAACCCGAGGGGGTGCGTACCCCCATCCCGTCAATGTACGTGTTAACCTATAGTCAGCAGGGTCTTTTGTAACCAATAGGGCTCGCCACAACCAGCAGAACCAGCTGGGCCCTCGCATTAGGAGATAAGGTCACTGTGGTTAGCATGGCCTACCGTGACTATCAGCAGTATAATGTAACTATAGGACTCTTTGAAACCAGTTGGATCCACAATTGAACGTATACCTCGCTATCGATAGAGTGACCCTTTCTCGTAACCGATGATGATTTGGGCTTAAGGGGGCGCCAACCCTAAAGGTCATATAGCGCAACCCTTTCTCGTAAGCTGGATACTTCGTAAGCAGGTACGGAGTGTCCTGGTGGCCCTAGGCATCCAGCAGCGGCGGATTTAGCCGGTCGGTTTGGGGGCAAGCCAAAGTCGGAAAGCAAAAAAAACGTCATGCGTTCAAAACTTTTACCACAACATAACTTGACAGTAGGTTTTTGGGGTATGGGGTACCCAAGGAAAAAAGCAAAAAAAAACGCCACGTTGTGAAAGATATTGCCACAAGATTCTTGTTGCTATCCAAGGCCCAATGTTTACATTGAAGCTGACTGGTTGTCTTTGAAGCTGAGAGTTGAAGCACCAAAATCCTGCTTATAAACCACTGGTTGTATATAAACGAACTGGTTGTTTTTTAAGTTGATAGTTGAAGCACCAAAATCCTACTTATAAACTAAAAAGGAGACGGGGCAAAAATGAGGTCGATCGCTTGGGGGAAGCAGAAACATAGTTTCCCCCAAACATAGTTTTGCCCTGAGCTTTCCATTTGGAGGGGCAAATGCCTTTTTGCCCCTCCCCCTGGATCCACCACTAGCATCCAGCATAACTTAACATAACTTTCTGTAACTAGTTACAGAAAGTCCTGAGATGCCAACAGAGGGCGTTGTGACCATTAGGCTCTCTAGACGCAGCAGGGCCATTTCTGACCTGATGCACCTATAATGGTCAGCTGAGCTCTCTATATTCGCCAGAAAGTTAAATTTTAAGCTTTTTTTTCGTTCGGAAGGGACACCTTTGAAGACGAAAGAAGCTCCCAGAAAAGTTGTTGATTGACCAATCTTCTCGAATCATGACTGCATAATATAGCAGACAGTTTATATATTCGAACACAGCCCTCTCCAGAACAGGGGCGTAGCCAAGGGGGGCGGCAGGGACAGCCGCCCCTCCCTGAGGGCTCGAAGGGCCCCCCTGAGGACACGAGACGCGCGGAGCGCCCGCACTATACTATGTGGCCAAATTTGGCATTTTATACCAGACAGGGCCCTCTTAAGCCCTCTTCGGCATTCTATTCTGTAACAAGGAGGTCCCTTTTTACCCATCAGGGCCCTTTTGGCGCTGTCGCAGGGGCCCTTTTCGGGGCGCCGCCCCTCCCTGAGCGAAATCCTGGCTACGCCCCTGCTCCAGAATCTTCATGAAAGAAACTAGTTGGGGAGGTTCTTGATCATGGTGGGAGTTGAGAGTTCAATTTTCAGGATTCACTGAATTTCAGAATAATCACTGTTTTTACCATCCCGGATTTGAGGTGATATTGTTATGAACAACTTTGCTATGTAAAATCATGCTCCTCGGTACAGCATTTCGAAACCTATCTACCTTTAAAAGACGTTTTTCCCGGAGAGCAAGTAATACTCAAGGCCTTTTTCACTTTTTGAGCATGATTGGTTTTTTATCGATGTGGTAGGTACACAAATGACTTGTCATGGCGTAGCTGATATACCTATTTTAGGGACGCTTTGGTTTAAAGTGACCTCTTTTAGATAAGTTGACGCGAAAACCGCGCTTAATGTTTTTTTTGCTCGTCAACATTTTTGGAGCCCTTTTGGCGCTAACGCAGGGATCCCTTTCAGCGCTAACCCCCCCTCTACCCCCTTCCCCTGAATGAAATTCAGGCTATGCCCTGGCACGTGAAAATTCTGCCGCTCCCCTTGCGTTTTTTGGTCAACGCTGTTTGAAACGGCATTGACAACAATTCAGCTGATTGCCAGATAGGAAATTCAGCTGACTGCGGCCGAGGAGGGTGGACGTGCGTTTGGCGCTCCACACATTATTTCCTTTGACATGTTGTCTCCTGCAGTGCATCGGTTGCATCTGGCTCAGTGACATGCCAGAACTGGTTCTGAAACTTTTAATGCTGGTTTCCTCGCTGTTTACCCCGTGAAAACTCCCGACTGCAGGGTTTTAGTGTCGGGCTGTGGTTGAGGATGCAACCGATGCCGCTAGTGGAGCGAATTTCCGTCACCACTCAAAGGGTATTCAAATTTTTTCAATTGGCGTTCCTCTGTGGAGCTTCACCGCCCAGCGCCCGCTAGTCAAGAGGAAGGAGGCCCGTGTACTGTGCGTCAGGCTGTGTCACCCATCGCAGAACACGTCGCCCCTATGATTTTATCATGCTCCTCGCGTCCAGGAACAATGCTGCACCATTCATTTTTTCTTAAGTTTAACCCTTGCACGTACAGGGGGTTGTTGCAAGCCCCTAAGGTTGTTCAAGAATTGAAAATGAGCTTAAGTAACAGCCTTGAAAGTTTGTATAGCCTCTGGGGCATTCATTGCGCATATTTTGTAAAACAAATTGTTCCTACCTTTCAAGGTCACGGAGTTATGACCTCAAGAGTGGAGGCATGTTGGGGTCATTTGTGCGCCTGTACCCGCTTTTACGTGAATGCTCCAGACCTTCATCGTTCTTTTGCAGCATTTGTTAATGAACTGGCCCAGAATATTTTTCTTCCAACCTTCGAGGATCACTTTTATCAGGTTAAACCTTTCATGACCTTTTTTACCTTCAATGACCTTGATTTGACCTTGCGTGACCTCAGTGATAACTCTAAGTCGAATCACGGCTACAGATGCATGTCTCGATTCAGTATTTCTAAATGAAATGAACACCGAATTAGTTAACTTGCGTCCAATACGGGCTTGACCTTTTTCGACCTGTGACTTTATTTAACCTTGAAAGGGGTGTAAAAAATAGCAGATGAAGAAGCAAGTACTATCTGGGCGTAAATGGTGCAGAATGGCTTTTTAGAGATTATAACAAGATTATAATGTTTATGGTGATGTAGTATTTCACTTCGTGCCCGTCTTGCCCCATGCTAATATGTTGGAAAATCTCATTCTTGGGGGTCACCGTGCTGGGGTCATGTTAAAATTCTGACAAAACAATAAAGGCTGGAACTTTGTCTTTTTGGCTCATGATAGGACATTCCAAGACGCATTAATGCAAGTAATGGGACATTTATACCATAACTGGTCTGGTCCCCAGAGCCTGTACCCGTCTTACCTACCATGCCCGTCTTACCACCCTCACCCCTACTTGAGTATGGAAGTGTCGTCTGGGCGGGAGTAGCCAAATCCCACGCCGAGCGAGTGGATAGAGTGCAACATAAATTTCTTATTTGGCAAAATAATCACTTTACTCAACAGTGTGGGTCTATATCTTATGACTCACTTTTGAACCATTTCGACATCCCATCACTTGCTGAACACAGGCTTCAGTTCGATCTTATTTTCCTAAAAAGTATCTTTTCAGGCAAGCTTAACTCTGCATCGACCTGCTAAATTGTTTGCCCCTGCATATCCCATCCCGGCTCGTTCCTTGCGACTCTTCGCTGAGCGCCGCGGCCGTGTCAGCACTGTCAGCGAGGGCTCTTCTGCAGGGTGCTGAGTGGCATGAATGCATTTCCGGCAGCTTCCGAGCCAACTTCTTTTGTGCTTATTTTGATACTTTCAGGGCATGAATAGTAAAATATGTAAATCCTCGGTAGCAGCCGTACTTTTAGCTATTTGCTCTTTTCATGTTTTTTATATTCATATATTTTAACTTTTAAGGTTATCCACCTTTTAGGAAGAACACTATCCCGATTCTTGTGATGTAAATAGTCTTCTTAATGCTCTGACTTCGCCTGTGAGTGGATTTTATCCGTTGGCGATTATTTTGAATAAAATAAATAAATAAAACAACAGGCAAAATCAGTGAAAAAAGCGCCCTTTATGATTCCATGGGCCGCCTACCCACCCCGCCCCCAGATGGTGGACCCCCTCCCCCCGTTAGCAAAATCCCGGATCCGTCCCTGTACGCAGGCACGTCTACGCGTCTAAGTAGGTCAAGACAAGATTGCCGCCTGTAGCTGTTTTTTAACCAGTGACCCCAGTGACCCCTAAAAATCTACACACTGAACGAATTGACAGTTTTCATTAGCTTTCTTTAATATTTGTACAACGAATCATCCTTATAATTTAACTGAATTTAACTGCCTTTTGGCACACCCGAGTGAGGCATGACACCACGATAAAATGCAGGCAATGCGAAGATTTTCAAGCTAAGCTGAGCGGCTTACTCATTGGCATAACTCAGGGCTAGGACCACCAGCTCCTTCACTTACCAGTTCAGGCAGACAACACTGCAAGCGACACCGGAAGTCGACCGCACAGCGACGAGACCGGGCAACCCACAAGCGCCAGTGAGCGGGGAGACTGCGACGGCAGACGTGGCGCTGCTCGGGAGACGCCGACGCCGGGCCAGGGGAGGCAGCACACGTCAGCGGTGCGGCGCCGTCCGCCGCGGCCACTGACCGCTAGCGGTCCCCGCCGCCGCCGGGCAACTAACGGTGACGTCACAGCCCGCCGGCCACGCCGCCGGGCAGCAGAGGGGACAAACGCAGCGCGCTGCTGAGGCTGATGGACCGCACCAATCCAGGGACAGGACAGGGGTAATGCGACAAAAGGTATCTGCTCTCACACCCTCTGTGTGTCTTCAATGGTTCTGTATCTCAATATGTACAGTTTTTTCCTCGCCCGAGATCGGCTCAGAGCTGCCGGCCTGACTGCGCCGCTGCACTCAGCAATGTCAGGAGTGGTGCGGAAGGGTGAGAAGGAGCAGTGCAACAGGGAAATGATGCATCATGCATACATGTCAGGGTGGTAGATAATGGGTAGCCCGAAGTTTCGTGCTGCCATATGATAAATCCTCCAAAAGACGGACACTAAAAAAAGCAAGTTGTAAGCGGCATTTTTTCCATCGAGTGGCTCTCGATTCTTTTCCTCGCGCCCCGCCTGCGCTTGCTCGCTGGATGATTGTTGATTGTGGAGGGGTGAAGTGGTTCCGGCAGTATTTATTTGTTGTTATTAAATTTCTTACTGAAATTTTGCTTGGGTTCTCTCTGTTTCACTGCTTTTCTGTTGAGAGCCTCTTCATTGACAGATATGTGTTACCTGTAACATGAGAAACGTGTATGCTGCAGCCAAGATGAAGATAAGAAGCATTTGCCAACAAAAGGTGTGCTTCAAAATAACCCAGTTTGTGAAATCTGGTGCATTTCTACAATATATTATTTCCATTTGGTCAGCCCTTAGGTATGTTCAGAAGATTGTGACTGCAGGAGATTGTGGTAGACGCATAAACTTTGGGTAAATTTACAAATCAAATTAAATGAATTATGCTGTCACTTATGTTTCTGAACATTTCTTTAGAAGCTGGATAAAATGTGGTCATCCTCTGGCTCTATGGTAAATGCATTTTTCAGCATAGAAAGTGGGTTTTATTAAGTTCCATGGCTTGCAATGATTCCCGAGGAAGGTCGCTTGCACACACTTGTTTTTCTAGGTCTGCTTGCACTTCTTTATTTTCATATTTTTATTTATGCTGGGTTTACCCTGATGCATAAAATCTGGTGATCATCTGGCAGATTTCTCCACTCTCTGGCCTTGTTTCTCAATATGTCCCAAGATCCAGGAATAGCAAGAAATAAATCAATCTTCCCCTGAAACAATGCTAAAAGCATAATAGTATGTGATCTCGAAACTGTTGGTTTTACTTCCTAGCATGTTGCCTACTTCCTTTTGTCTCTATTGAGCTACATCAATCTGATATTGATATCTTTTGGGAATTTACCACCGCGGTGGCGCAGTTGGTTAAGGCGTCGCCGTTATATGTGGGAGGTCCCTGGATCAAAGCTGACCTCTGGCAGACTTTTCCTCGACCGCCTCCTACCCAGGGGATGGCAGTAAACTGGGTAGTGCTTGCCTTGACACGGGAGTTTCGCTGACCATCCAGCGCCCTTGTTATTGGAAGCGCGGGCCTGATCAGCCTTTAAATAGATCCACCGGTCCGGTGGCGCACCCCGAGGGCACGGCTTCGCTTTGTGTCACCGGAACAGTCCTCTGCTCCGCCGGGCCCGAGAAATCGGGATAGCCTCTCCGTGTCATACGGTGGGGTATGTGAAAGGGAGCGTGCGGGCACGACTATCCCGCAAGGGTGCCGATAACTGAAAACATCTGCCGTGGACATAGTGTGACTGTGTGTATATGTGGTGCAAATACGTAGAAATGTCCCCAGGTCGGGGACGCAAAAATATATTAAAAAAAGATATCTTTGGGAATGCACAAACACCTTTTCAACACACAGACACTGCTTAATACTATGCTGAGGAAAACACACAATTGCACAGCATGATAAACCCAATGCACACAATCCACAGTACAAGAGGGAGCCGCAATCATATACTGGAAAAAAATTTGAAGCATGCAAACATAAGCTTTGTTCTTCCTGGAGCATCACCAGCCTCCCCTCTCCATTGAGTCACATCAATCTGATCTTGATCATTTCTTTTGGGAATTTAAGCACTTTTCCAACACACACACTGCTTAATCCTATGATGAGAAAAAATAAAATGGCAAGACATGATTAACCCAACAATTGATATCATTGCAATTCCGTGGCGCTGCCCGTGGGTAAGGTTTGGACTAACCCCAAGTTTAACACACAGTTGTTTACTCTAAGAAATGGCGTTATATTGCTCTGGGTAAAGACGCCCCCTTTCCACCGGGAAAGTTGCCCATGGGGCATCTTACCCCATTCGTTGAGGGGGCATCTTTCCCATCAGTACCCAAACTAGATAAAACCTAAAGGGCAAAAATCATACAATTAATACACTCAAGGGAAATGTTCAGTTAATGAGTTGAATGTGCCATCATTCGAAATGCGAAATCAAACAAGGCACGCATCCAATACTCTTCGAGATATCTGCAACCTATGTGGGCAATTTTCTCTCAGAAAAACATCGAAATAAAGACTTACCCACCAGCTTGAAGCAAATCACAGGAGGGAACTGAATTTTTGCACAAGAAACAATCGAAGCCTCTGCTTTCTACCAATAACCATATTATTTACCAGTGGTGGCTCGGATTGCCAAAAGAGGGGATGGGGCGTCTTACCCAATGGGGCATCTTACCCCACTCTCCCCTACAGGTTAAGTGACTTCACCTCCAAAAATGTTTAAGGTGTCATCAGTACGAAAGGGGGAATCTATCGGATTGAAACTGATACCACATAATGTGCCTACCGAGTACCACAAAATATATTCCGGGATTTTTTATATCGATGACCTAAGGTCCGGTATGAAGCATGACCTCTCCGTTGGAAATGCATGGTGAAAACAGAAGTTGGGCTGTATTTGTGTAGATAAAGCTGAGATTCCTCCATATTCCTCCAAGCGTAGTATCTTGGGCCCTTTTCTAGGTTCCTGTTGCAATGTTTTACCCGTAACCTTTCAGAGGTCATCTTGGCTACTTAATTAAGCAGATTTTCAGACTTAGGTCAATAACTTTGCAGGAACTGACGATACAACTTTTATTTTGATACAATTGCATTTAAATTGCTACTACGAGTTGATTGATGTGCATATTGACTATACTAAATTAGATAGTGACCTTGACCTGACCTGATGTGTGACCTGATGACCTGATGTGTGCGACCTGATGTGTGTGATCAATGGTCGGGAATTCTTGACGCCAGTTGGAAAAAAACAAATTTATAAATCGAAATCAGCCGACTTCTAATTTTTACAGGCCCAAAAATGTGTACATGATTTACACTATCCACCAAAAGGTCCCGATCCTAATTGACAGCGACTTGATGCATTTCTCGTGAAACTATTTTAAGTTTGTAATCTTAAAATAATGGTTTGATCGTTACTTTTCCAAATATTATCACTTCTATTTTAAATTCCGAATTTACATAAATAAATCGTTACCAAGAATCCTTACCGCAATCAAGACCACAAGAAGGTATATACATATAGGTATGACGTAATTTTTTTCGTAGTACGCTACGATACTCAAAATGTTGGCGTAATACGCTACAGAATTCGCCCAGCTACGCTACGTTTCATTTCCAGAGCTACTGCTACGGAAAAATAATTTCCGTAACGTAGCGTGGGCTATCTCTGGTGGCAAGCACGCAACAGTTCGAGCGATGCCAAAATTCGATGCCCGCACCACGCTCCGAAACTGATGCTGCTATTTACTGGGATAGCTAGCAAGGGGCTGAAAGCTATGTTGTCTTCTTGAGATGGGATTTACTGGAAGATGGAGACCTGACTTGGTCTCAGGGATGCGAGTTGTCCTCTTCCGCAGAATGCGAGTATCGGCGCCCTCGTGATGGCGTTTGGCGCCTACTTGATATATTTGTTCTCCCAAAAATGGCGCCTCTTCCCCGACCATGTGTACCGCCTCCATCGGGGCGAGAGTCGGTCTCAGGGGCCCCGAGAACTAATCTCGAGAGACTAATTTATTGTCAGGATCCCTTCAGTACTGGTCTAACAGGATCTCCTCTCAGGGGGCCTCGACAGCTAATATGGGGGCCCAAGAATTAGTACCATGGGTGCCGCCAAGTGTTGGTCTCATGGACAGATTTGTTGGGTCCCGACTCAGAATCGGAGTCGACTATGAGTCGACTCAAATTTTCATTGAGTCACTCACTAGTCCTTGAGTCGACTCACTTCCAGATTTGGTTTGAGTCCGAGTCGACTCAACTGCTTGAACAGTTGAGTCGAGTCAGAATCAGAGCCAGGCCTTTTTACTTTGAGGGTGCACATCCTAAAAAGTCCTAAGCTGATAATCGTGCAATAATTCACTCTAAGGAAGCCACATCTTTATTTTCTATTCTCCTCTTTGGTTGACTGAAAACACTAAAAAAAGTAAGACAAGCGTCAGATAGAGGGTACCAAAAATCTCGTTTTGCACATGAGCCTTAAAATGGTTCAAAACGGAGACTAAAAGCTTCAATTAGCTGCGTTTTCAAAGTACTTTCTTGATTTTTCGTGGTTTGAGGACATCACCTGGTAGATAATATAAACACCGACGACAAAACACTGTACCTTCTGTCCTTTGTATATGGAAAGTAAAAATCAGCCTATCTCTGGCATTCCCTACACATCGAGTCTCTCACAAACCACCATTCTTCAAATTATGTTGATTATTATTTACCTATTTACCACCCACTGCACAACACACCACCGGACCCAGCACTGCACCCCCCCTGCACCCTCCACGCGCGCCACGCCAGTCACAAAACCATCACTGTGCGCCACAATATATTAGCTTTGCTTTGTAGCCTGAGGGCATGATTACTACCTAGGACTACAGATTTTCTCAGGTTTTTTAGGTCACGTGACTTTTGCAGTGCTATTTATCGTCATCTTTTGTGTCATCGGTTTGCATAATGTCTTCAGTGCGCCATCTGTAGCATTTACCACAGCTTTTTTCGGGAGGACGACGCGAACGTTCATTGTTCTGTTTTTGATTGAGGTGGTGCACAGGTTCGGTTTTTCGACGCGGCTTAGTATTTATTTCTAAGCTTGATTTGTCACAGGATTGTTCAGAATGCACTGGGTGCAGGAATTGCCACTCAAAATGTCAAATGTTAAAACATTGAGTCCTGTCCTTTGTGTTTGAAACCTCGCTTATTACCTCAATTATGACTTTACTCGTGAAGGATATACCTTTAAAATGAAAAGCCCTCAGGCCCTTTATCTCTCTCACATGTTCACATTTAGCACCTATTTTCATTCCCATGCAGACATAATTTATGTTATGGATGAATGCGTTGCAATTGACATTTTATTGAAAGAAATGTGCAGTTATTAAACAGCTAATCCCATGAATAAATATACTGGAATTTGTGTACTATTAGAGGAAATGTGTTTTTGTGTACATACTTGACCACCATTCTGAGTCGGAGTCGAATCTGACTCAATTCTTATTTGGGTCGTAGTTGAGTTGGCTCACTTCTGAATTTGGATTGAGTCGAATCGGCTCACCATTTTCAACACAGCGAGTCGAGTCAGAATCAGAGTCAGCCCTTAAGCTGTGAGTCAGAGTTGAGTCGACTCAAAAAAATTTGAGTCATCAACAAGTCTGCTCAGTGGGCCCATAGCCTCAAGGGCGTCTCTCTTAGGAGTCAAGAGTTATTGCCAGGGCGCCCCCGAGACATAATCTGGGGGCCCCGAGAAGTAGTCTCATGGGTGCGGCAGAGTTTTGATCTCAGCCCTCCCCCAGAGGTAATTTTGGGAGCTCTCGAGAGCCAGGCTCAGGTTGCGCCTTCTCCCCCCGCGTTTGGTCCAAGGAGCCACCCGGCGTCAGCGTCAGGGGAATCCGAAAGCTAATCTTGGGGCTCGGAGAGTAATTCCCGGAGGTGCTCCCGAGCTTTGGTTTCACGGTCCCGAGATCAGCCTTAGACCCCAGAGGGCTAACCTGGGGCCTCCGAGAGTCAACCTCAGGAGCGCCAAAGACTCAGTCTCAGGGGTGCTTCCCCTCCCTCCGAGTGTTAATCCTAGGGGGCGCCTCAGAGTTAGTCTCAGAGGGCTCTCGGGAGTCATTCCCAGCCCCTCTCCCCCTCGAGAGTCAGCCTCAGGGACCTCTGAGAGCTAATCTGGATGCCCCGAGAGTTCATCTCAGGACCCCTTCGAGAGGAAATCCGGGGGAGGGGCGATAGTTAGTCTCAGAGGTGCTGCCGAGAACCAATCTCAGGGGCCCTCTCAGTTTTTTATATGTTTGTCTTACGTATATACAACAACAGCGCGTTATAACACTGGGTGCACGACCGCAGACATGTTTAGTATCTGTCAATCTGGGTGCTCGACCACAGGTATGTTAAATATCTGTTAAACATCTGTAACACAATGACATGTTTTGGGCCTTTTTATGTGATGATGAGGTGAGAGTGACTTAAGATGAGCATGATCTCCCCTCTCCGTTACCCGGTCAGACCAGCGAACGAGGTTGATCCTGCCGATCACCGGACCTCACGGGCAACAAAGAGAGGAAGGTTACCTGGTATGTTGTCGTGCCAGAGTCAAGTCAGGAGGAAAAGAGTCTGGTCTGCGCTGATCTTTTTTTCTTTTTTTTGCTAATAAGGGTTAGTTGATTCCCTGCGCCCTCCCCGAAAAGAATAGTGAAACTAGTAACATTCGGGGAGAACACAGGTACTACACCATTCATGCATGCACACAGATGCATTCCCACAATTTTAACGTTAGTGCACACACACACACACACACACACACACACACACACACACACACACACACACACACACACACACACACACACACACACACACACACACACACACACACACACACACACACACACACACACACGCACGCACACGCACACACACACACACACACACACACACACACACACACACACACACACACACACACACACACACACACACATCCGCATCCACGCACGCACGCCTGCCTACACATCCACACACACGCACACGCACATACACCCACACACACCGAGCACTGTAGTCACCCACCCACGCACCGCAGACATCCACCTTTCCACCCACAAGCACTCCCTCTCGCCCACCTACAAGCACACTATCCCACTCACATACACGCACGCCCACACCCACTCACATTGTGCTCTGGTACATCGCCACCACCATCAGCGCGGGTCATCGAGGCTCATTATTAATAATTCTATAATTGCAAAAGAAAAGTTCTCTGATATATTTTTTAAGCACATGTTTGTTTAGAGGAACTTCCGTTATACTTCTAAAGCTTGGACACATAGTTTTGTTCAAATTTTAGGTGCAGAGCATGCCAGAGCAAATTTCCAATAATTTGTTGTAGCCAGAGGTATTTCAAAATGTCTAATCAGTCTCGTATTCGTTGTTCTGTATTTCTGAAAAAGAGACGATATCACATCTGGCTTTGTACCATCTAATACTTTCGACAATATAAGAATTTTTTGTTCTGAGACTAGTTCAGGGAATTTAAGAATTTTTAGTTTTAGAAACGGCTCATTTGTGTGGTAATAATAGGGTTTTTTGTCTATGATTCGAATATCACGTTTCTGTAATTTGATGATCTTATCGAGAGTGGATTCGTAATTACTACCCCAAACCATTGCACAATGATTTAGATGGGGCAATATAAAGGCGTTATACAAATGAGCGAGTTCGTGCGATAATAGGAAATACATGGCTCTGCTCATGATACCTAAATTTCTGCTGATAACTGAAGACACATGAAGGATGTGCCAATTCCACTTAAGCTTTTCGTCAATATAAACGCCGAGATACCTTACAGTTTCTTCACGTTTAAGCTGCATTCCATTTAGTCTTATATCAAAATGTCTAATGTTAGCGCCAGAATAAAGCTGATAATGAGATTTTGAAGCATTTAGAGACAAACTTTTTGACTGAAACCATTTTGACACGTCTGGAAGAACTCAATTGATTTTTGACTGTACACTTCTCACACCACACCCCGAGATTATAATAGCAGTATCATCTGCAAATGAGTAAAATCTAGTTTCAATGGACACTCGATACAGATCATTAATGTATATAATAAACAATAACGGTCCTAGTATTGATCCCTGTGGTACTCCCGTCCCTTAATTCTTTTGCATGAGAGATGACCCCTTTAATTTTAGTCCTCTGAAATCTGTTAGCTAGATATGAAGAAATAATATTATACAATATACCCTTAATACCAATGTGATTTAGTTTTTGCAATAGTATTCCTAGACTAACCGTATCGAATGCTTTTTTCAAGTCTAAATAAATTCCACATGATGTGTTCCCCTTTTCGAAAGATTTTGTTACGCTGTCGTTAAGATGTACCAGAGGCATGTACGTACTATGCATTTTTCTAAAGCCGAACTGAAATGGGTATAAGCTGTTATTTTCGATCAAATAATCAGAGATATATTGGTATAGTACCCGTTCCAAAATTTTGGAGAAGATGGGTAACAATGAAATGGGTCTATAGTTCGTAAATCTATCTTTGTCACCTGATTTGAATATAGGGACCACTACTGCTTCTTTTAACATCTTTGGAAATATACCTTTCTTAAGACATAGGTTGAAAAAAATAAGTCAAATTACAAAGACAACTTTTATATGTCCGATGCAAAATCTTTGTGCTAATTCCATCAATGCCACCACCCATTTTAGTGATTTGATGATATTTTCTATCTGTTGTTGGTTTGTTGAAAGTTCAGCCGTAAATGGTGGGTGTGAGTAATCTTTGAGATATTCTATAGGATTTATGTTCGAAACGGGAATGACTTTTTCAAGTGTTGATCCAGTTGTAGCAAAAAAATCGTTAAATCCATTCGCTATATCATCATCCTTGTGCTCCCCGGAACTATTATCAAAAAACAGGGGGATATGATGTACTTTTCACAGTGTTTCGATTCATAATTTCATCCAAAAGTTTTTATGTTTGTTTTCCATCCCGCTTATGAGCTTCAAACGCAGACATGTAGTATTTCCTCTTACTTTCCTTAATAATTTTAGTCAGGTAGTTTCTATAAAGTTTATATTTATTTTCATGTTGTCTCAGCACAGGATCATATTCACTATTTGTTTTTTTCCTATTTTTGTGTGAAATATACCTATGATACAGTTTGTTCTTATAATTTATAGACGCTAGTATCCCTGGAAAAATCCACGGTATATTTGGAGTTTTCCTTCTACATGGTTTAAATGATTTCGAAAATTTATCAATTCCAGTTTTATAAGTATTTATAAGAACTTCACAAGCCTCATCAGGATCATTTATGTTTTCAAAATTGGCTAATTCTGAAACAATATAATCATTGAGTTCTTTTTCTTTGGACCAGTCTAAAGTCTTTATCATAATTGGCGTTCATGTGTTAACTAATTTTTTTTAAAGTTTTTTTATATATATATATATATATATATATATATATATATATATATATATAGGCAAATAATCAGATATATCAGTTACAATTATACCTGAATGTGCAACTTGATCTGTATTACTGACAAAAAAGTTATCCAATAAGGTATGAGAATTCGATGCAAACCTAGTTGCCCTTGAGATCAGAGGCAAAAGGTTGTATGATAACATCAGGGTTAGAAACTTATGTGCGTTTTTGTCATCTTTAGTCTTTAATAAATCATAGTTGAAGTTCCCTGCCAATACATAGTCGTTTTTACACGGATTTATTGAGTCCAAAACCTTTTCAAAATGTTCCAGAAAGCTATTGCTATCCTGGTTTGGAGGTTTATAAACCTCACCCTTCACGAAATGTTTCCCATGCTTATCTCCTGCGTTCTCTACTTCTACAAAAGTGGATTCTATTTGTTCAAACTCGAGATCTGCCCTTCTTCTAGAGGTGTACTTTTTGTTCACATATATTGCTGTTCCTCCTCCCTGATTATTTTCCCGACTCGATGAATATATTTCGTATTGATCTATATCAAAATATTTTTCAATTTCTTTTTTCAACCATGTCTCCGCGATGCAAATAATAGACCAAGTTATGCCAGATTCTGATAGAAAGGTTTTTATTTCATCAAACTTGTTTTTGATTGATCGTGCATTTATATGGATAATTTGAAAACTGTTTGATATATTCATTTTAATGGGAGGTACATGGTATTCGCATTTACTTGTTATTTCAACAAATTTATGGTTTAAATCAGAAGTATCCTCCAGTACTATATCTTTAAAAGGATTCTCAAACATTTCAGAGAACATCACGACAGCTATCTTCTAGGTCTTGACCCCATAAATAGTTTTGGTCTAAGGACCCCATAAATCAGTCTCAGGGGCCCCCTGAGAGCTAATCGGGGAGGGACTGAAAACAAGCCCTATGAGAGCCGCCAAGTGTAGGTCTCAGGAGGTCCCCAGAGCTAGTCTCACTCCCCCTCCCCCGTTCCCTCCAAGAACTTATCTCGGGAGCTCGAGTTATTTTCAGGGAGCCTTTCAGTTTTGGTGCAAGAAGGCCCCCGAGAGTCAGTCTCAGAGACCGGACAATTAGTCTCAGGGGTGTTTATCTAGAAGGCCTCCAGGAGTTAGCCTGAGGGGCCCTTGGGGTTTCCCTCAGGTGTCCGCTAAGCATCCCTGAGAATCAACCCTCTTCCTCCCTCCCCCCCCGCTCAGAGTTAGCCTCAGAGCCTCACGAGAGTAAGTTCTTGGGGGCCCCAGTAGGCAGTCTCAGGGTGCGCCCAAGTGCTGGTTTTGGTGGACTGAAGTACTGAATTGTGGGACAAGTGTTGCTTTCGGGGATCCCGAGTACTGGTTTCCCTTTCGGGGATCCCGAAGTACTGGTTTCGGCGCCATGACAAGTGCTAGGGACAAGGCTGGAGATCTCTTTTCTACCCAGGGGTGTGGGGGGGGGGTTGTGGCTCTGGATGGTTTAACGCTGGCACAGCAATACAAGCCCTATGCAAAGCCTATCGGAGACCCAAAGTCCATGGGAGTCCTGACCCCCCAAATCCTCCGGGATCTCCACCCATGGCAAGGGAGAGAAAAGTGAGTGGTTTCATCCGTAGGACCGTCCACGGAATAAGTATTATATAACGTCTGGGGCACACTCCCATATCCTTTTTATTGAGCGTTCTTTTGGTTTTCATTTCTTCCAGAATTTAGAAAACAATCTAGAGATATCACTTGAGATCCAAAGCCAAAAAAATCAAAGATCACATGCCTGGGAAAAATATGTCTACGCTAATTGCGTACGAAAAAAATTGACAAATTGAAACATATCGACCTGGTACCAGTACCGAAGGAAAGGCAAAAAAAGTGTCATTCGAGTCGTTCGCTCACAGGAGGAGGACGTGATTCCAGTGCTCGAGAAATTGACGGGGTTCATTCTGTTCTAACGTACACCCGGAGTTGATATGGCAAAGGCGTATTGTTATTTTTCTTGGCTACATCGTGAGCTGATTTACATTCGCCTCAGACATTTTCGGAGCAGGACAAGGCAAGATAAAATATCAAACATTTCATGCAGGGGCGTAGCAAAGGGGGGGTGGCAGGGACAGCCGCCTCCCCCCTGAGGGCCCGAAGGGCCCCCTGAGGACACGAGCCGCGCGAAGCTGGGCTCGCCCGCACTATGCTCTGTGGCCAAATTTGGCATTTTATACCAGACAGGGCCCTCTTAAGCCCTCTTCAGCACTCTATTCTGTAAAATAAGTGCCCTTTTTACCCATCAGGGCCCTTTTGGCGCTGTCGCAGGGGCCCTTTTCAGGGTGCCGCCCCTCCCTGAGCGAAATTCTGGCTACGCCCCTGATTTCATGTCTTTTTGTCCTCCATCATATAATGGCAGCCTATTTTCCGCTTCATTTTTCGCTGCGACTCACGTGCTTTTGGAAGCTGCTTGAGACAAAAAGTGTCTGGAGCAGAGGTTTTAAAAATTCCATCCACTGTCAAGATTGGTTAGTGATGACAGCCTTGGCTAAGTTATCTTTCCAAAAATCAAGTTACGGACACATGATCAAAATTATAACATGAAGACAAGGTTCATAGAAGAACAAAGAAGTAACTCGTTCTGGGCCGTATGCGAGAATGAAACGAATACGAAGCCAACAATCGCCAATTTCACCTTCATCTTCTTCCGTTTTTGTTTTCTGTTCATGCGTATATATATTTTGTATATAGATGCCTCCGCCCTGGTGGGTGGTGTTTGAACACCCCCTCGAACTCGGGCCCTATGCGGGATAGCGAAAAAACGCGAAAGCTGGTGGATAGATCATTCAAATTCATGACGAAACTATATCAGTCACTTTTGGCTCAGTTCAATATTAAGGTCATGACAGGTCAAAGAGGGTGACATTTTGAGTCGAGTTTTTGGGCTTTAGTATCTGACAGAACTGAGTTAGAATCATTTTTAAGCACCATTTGCTTCCTCTCGTCACGGAAAATCGAATGATGTATAATACGACCATACCAGGTCAAAACAAAAATGACCTGGCCTCAGGTCAGGTCAAGGTCACTCTTTATCCTAGCACAGTCAATATGCATATCAATCGACTTGCAATAGCACTCCAAACGCAATGATATCAAAATAAAGCTTTATCATCATTCCATGCAAAATTATTGACCTAAGTCTGAAAACTGCTTAAGTAGCCCCAGATAACCTCTCAGAGGTCACAGGTAAAAAATTGCAACATGAACCTGGAAAAGGGCCCAGGATATTTCAATTTGGAGAATATAAAGGTATTCACAGCTGTATCTACACAAATACAACTCATTTTCTGTTTTTCCCTGTATTTCCAATGGAGAGGTCATGACCCGTACTTGACCTTAGGTCATCGATATGAAAAATGCTGGAATGTATTGTGTAGCCCTCGGTGGACCCATTATGTTGTTAAAGTTTTAATCCGACAGATTCACCCATTTCTTAGTTATGCCACCTTAAACATTTTAGGAGGTGAGGTCACTTGACCTGCACTGGTGACCTGACCTGAGACGACCCAACCTTAAAATTTTGAAGGAAGTTGGGGAATTGATCAAGGAAAAGGTGTCAAGTACGGCGGCGCTTTGCGCCGCCGTTTTTCGTGCCGCCGGGAAAACCTGAGAGGGGTGTTCAAACACCCCCCACCGGGGCGAGGGTTAAACTACCTGGAGGCAGCGAGCGCATGCGCCCTGGGTAGCAGCGACCCCTCCAGGAAGTAATCCACCTTCCTTTACCCTGATCCATCCTTATCCTTACCGCCTCATTTCATAGTTTGCATTACTTCATGTCCATTACAACAGCGCTTGAAAAGCCACCTCATGTGTGGAAGTAAACGCTGCTAAAAAATTAATATGGTTGTTGATGGTAATCCACGATTGTGCTATTGTGCTGTTGTGCTATTGTGGATGGTTATCCGCAATAGCAAATCTAACAGGGAATTTGGCACTTCAGCTGATTCTAGATGTATAAGCTCAACCCCAGTAACTACTACCTTCCTAAATATTCCGACATGAACAACTTTCAAATACCTTCGTAGAAAATCAGACAAACAAGGGTAATGAGAGAAACTGAAGAACATAATCCCAATACGAAACAAAATCCATGAAAAGTTAAGAATAACAATAACAGGGTGAGCCAAGGCGATATATATTTCGGGCGCCTATCGCAAGGGCGTAACTCCCATTGGTGCTCCTGGTACTAGAGCACCAGGAGGATTTGGGTGGGCCCCTTGACGGCCTAAAGTGAATCAGCGGAACTGGCCCAACTGGCCTGTTTTTAGGCCTTGTACGTTTTTGTGTGAAAATCTATACCTTGCACGGTCAGCCCCAATACCTATTCCGGGTCCTTCGAGGAGGCGGGCTCTAAGTCTGGATTAACCCCCTCTTTGAGCAATTTCTGAATCCGCCCCTGCTCATAGCTAGCGACAGCTATGCAGGTGAACTCGAAAAGCTAGGCGCAATATAGATGGCGCTGCTTAAGGGACATTCTGACCTCTCTCAGACAATGATAGCCACCGTATGCAATATTCTGTGTCATGAAAGATAAAAATCCCAGTTTGAGGTTTTATGCGAACATCATTGGAACAAAGAAAATGACCTTAGTTTTTCAAAACAAGCTTCCTACATGTTCTTCCTTAAACTTTGACCGGAGGCCGTCACCTCTGGCGATGATTGATGAACTATTTGCTTCCTGTTATAGGTGGTGCTACTTTTAGTATTTATAAATATTTGTTTTAAAAGGAGATGCGCGAAAAATTATTATTGTGGTTTCCTGCTATTTGAAAAATCCTGATTACGAAACTGCCAATTATTTTTGTATCTTCGGAAAAATTTTGAGAGGCCACTCACTTATTATCGAAATAGGTTAACAGTTCCGATAAAATGCTGAAACCTTCACCCATCACTTACTTTTCGAGAACTATTTAAAGTTGTAAAGTATTGTTTTTTTGTAACAAAAATGTCTGTTCTTCTGTATTTGTATTTGAATTAATTTCAAAAAGCCTTTAAAAAATACAACATGAATTAGTTTGCCCTTAAAACGGAAAAAAAACATAATTACTCAAGTCTTCAGCCGCTTCGTACCTCGGGTCTTGAGTCGTTTTCTGCTTCAGCCCCAGAATGACAAAACTTTTGCGTCAGAAAGGTCACGTGACCCCCTATGAGGTGGCTGTACGTTCTGATTGGTCAATCGTGATTTCTTAGAAGTCCTATATTTTTGTTTTAGTATTATTTTTGGCTTTAGCTTTTTTAGAATAACTTTTTATTTAATAGTTTTGAACTTTCAAGTCACTGCTTAGGAAAAATGGGACCGGTTTTTTTAGAGAATTTGATAGCCTTAGTCGGGGGTACGTCATTTACATCGATAAGAGGTGTACCGGTAGAGTCGTCTAGAAATGTTGACTTTGATAGCAATTTTAAGGCATTTGCAGGCCGAAATTCGCAAAAATGAGAATAGGACTTCTGAAACAACTTTTTGTGACCTTTTGATCTAGCCAATAAATTTTTTATGTATCTCCCTTTAAGAAAATTGGCTCAAACTTAAAAAGAGTGTGGCCAATTGAGAAATACAGGCACCAAACCACAAAGTAGAGGGCGGCAAAAAATCAATGAAGGCGTTCCATGTTCAAATGGGGCGCCCAATTGTACTCCGGGGAGCCTGATTCAAAATTAGGGGTGGTTCACAGTGGAAATTTGAACAGTTTTTTGGTCCTAACGTGGAAAGCTTGGTGTCAGTTTCAGGTTGAAGTTTGGCTGGCCCCGTCACTTTTTTGCCGGTGCCGGTGGCGGTGCAGAATCGACGCCTGAAATTTAGGACCAGTAGTCATAGGCAGGGGCTCCGCCACGACTTTCAATTTGGGGGACAAGCTCATGGGGCCTCCATCTGAAGGGGCCTCCTTTTCGAAGGGGGCCTCCTAGGTAGCAATGGTGGATCCAGCTTTAGGGGACCAAAGAAATTGCCCAAAAGTTGATAGCAAAAAGTTTTTAGAACGATGGAGCTAGAATCAATTTCTTCTCCTTCAAAGCGGTAGAAATATTTCCACGAAACAAAATTGCCGAGCAAGTTATATGTTGCTGGTTGTTGAAGGGGGATACACTATTTTGGGTTTGGGGGCATAGGCCCTTGGCCCCATGAACGAGCCAGTGTAAGGCACATTGATAATTCAATGATAACGTAATAACGTATAGGTGCGAGGTATTCTGGTGTAATTTTCCTCCTCTATCAACAAAAGAGCCTCCCATTAATAATAAAGAGGCCTCCTCTTTTACCACCAGGGCCTCCTACATCTATACCAGGGAGACTGTATAGCCAAATCGGTCTCCTCTATCGATATCAGGGCCTCCTGAATCGCCCTAAAGGTCCTCCTTGATCGCTCTCAGGGCCTCCTGGATCAACCTTAGGGACTCCTCTATCGCTAGCAGGGCCTCATCTAATGACAAAGTGCCTCCTCTGCTGCTACCAGAGCCTCCTCTATCTCCACCAGGGCCTCATCTATGGCCACCGGGACCTTTTATTTGGCCAATAGGGCCTCCTCTACTGTCATCAGGACATCTTGTTGCTGTCAACGGGGCCTCCTCTATCGCCAACAGGACCTCCTCTATCGCCAAGAGGGCCTCATGTATCGCCACTAGGGCCAGGGCTGCCACTATCACTGCCAGGGTCTCCACTATAGCTACCATGGCCTTTAACAGGCCGAGTTGTCTTTCGTTATGCGTTTTACTGCGAAATTATCGTTTTTTCGGGTAGGGGCCTCCAGCTGAAAGTTGAGGGGACTGTCCCCCTTCGCCAAAGTTGGGGGGACGCGTCCCCCCGTCCCCTCCCCGTGGCGGAGCCCCTAGTCATAGGTATAATCTAGTCTGGGGCCACCACTGGACAGGTTCTTAAAGTTAAAAGGCGTCAACTCGTGCACAGAGGCGCAACTCTGGGTTAGAACCTTACATTTCTGCAGTACGGTTGATTTTTCTTATGAAGGAAACAAGGGAAAAATACATTTCTCCATATCCGGTGCGTCGCCTATGCGTTACATAGGGATCATGTCCAGCCCCCACCCCGCTCCTCCTATAATGCGTCACATAAAGATCATGCCCAGCCCCCTCCCCCCAGCCCAGCTTCTCCTTGCAACACTTCGATACTTCTGACCTGACACCCCCCTCGACCCCCCAGTGTTACATAAGTTATGGATAGCCTTTAGGATATGCACCCCAGTATTGGCGGAAACGGGGAACTAGGGGCCCAAACACATCACCCCCCCCAATTTCAGAGGACCTTAAAGGGAATGTGGCACCTTGGTCGAATCCTGGAATTTAATGAAATTAGGCGTACTTTTAGCCAAGAATAATGAAACCAATCATGATTTCTCTGAAAAATGTATCATAGGCTCAATATTTTGTTTTTAAAAATACTCCTCTAGAAAAAGAAATAAATATCAGCCTGTGGATGATGTCACGATTTGGCAACCACTACCATACTTGAAACGCTGCAAGGGTTTCGATTGGCTGATATTCATCGTGACGTCAGCGTATGTCGTCACACCAGCAGCTCACAACAATGGCCGCCCGGCGACGGGCTGATGGGGGCTGGTGTCAGGTAAGTTTTAACTTTTTTCTACGGAAATCTCGAGTTCCAAGACAAATGAAATATGGAGTACCGGGTTTTTCGACTTGCTTTGCAACTCGGCTATCTCAGTTAAAATCACGTTGTGAAGGTGCCACATTCCCTTTAAGTGATTGCACAGCCGGAGGCTGTTCCGAGGCAATACATTGCAATGGCAGGGGAGGCTCGAGCCCCCCCCCGAAATGAAGTCCTGGATCCGCCACTGCCCCTCAGGCTTTCAACCGACTGCCTCCTAACCACGGTATTGCGACGCATTTGGCAACCAGCGCCTCCTCCCGAAGCGCCACCTATTCAAAATTTCAATTCTGGCTACAGCCTATCCCATTAACAGTATATGTATGGTTGGGGAATTCGATCCTAGATGGCAGTTCTGCACACTCCCTAGCAACAATACAACGCTAACATCCAAGATACCTTTAATTTCCTTTACTTTAGGCTAATATCACGAGCGCGTCGCGGACGCAGGACGCAGGCGATCGTTTCGGAAAGGAGTGGGGGCGAGTGGTATAAATTTGCTCAGCAAAACGCATCCGAATTTTGTGACATACCGTGTTGCCTTATTCGCCTTGAGCGTGAAAATGATGATCAAGATGAGATGTTAGAGGCTAGCAGAGTCAGTGGCGGATCAGGGGGAAAAGGCAATTGCCCCCAAACGGAAAGCTCGGGGCAAAACTATGTTTTTGCCCAAGCGATCGACCTCCTTTTCCCGACTCCTTTTGTTGTAGCAAATTTTGGTGCTTCACCCACTTAACGATTGGAAGTTCGTGTAAATATTGGGGCTTGGATTGGAAAAATGTTGTTGGCCGATTTTACCCCGTGTTTTTGTTTTCGCGTTAAATCCTCAGGCTTGTGGCAATTTTACTGCGCATTTTTTTTGTTTTGACTTTGGTTTGCCCTCCCAAACCACGGGATCGCCACTGGCGGTTCCATAATTTATGGCAATAAGTTAAACTTGACAATAAGTTAAACTTCCATAATGTGCCACGGATTGATGTTTATGTGCGATTACTTTTAAAGGTGACTGAATATGAGTGAGTGGCGATGGAGACATACCTATGACGGTCATGCTCCCTGTCTATAATATTTGTGTTAGTGTTGGCGTCTTTCTTCGCCTGGAAGTGGACAGATCTCTAGTTATGATCTGACTGAATAAGATGGATACAGGGCCGCAGCCAGAGGGGGGCACAGGGGGCACGTGCCTCCCATCGGTGCCGGGGTGCCCTTTTGATTGCCAGGTGGTGTACCCTCTTTGGGCCGTGCCGCTCGAAATTTAGTGCCCTACGCCGTTGAGCCGAGATGGAACTAGACTGCATTTAGTGATTTAAACTATTGTTCGACAATTAAGTGCCTTTTTGGTCAGTTAGGGCATTCTGTCGCCTTGCCAAGCACCCGGGAAGATTATAGGCACGTAATCCGTTTCCAGATAATGCCTCATCGTCGCCAATAATCGTACGGGCGGAGCTAACCTGGTGCCCCTTGAGCTCATCTGGTGCCCCCTGAGCGCTGGTCTTGGCCCCTGGAGCTGACTGCCCACTGAGCTGATCTGATGCCCTCGTAGTCAATCTGGTGCCCCCCTCACCCCCTGAGAAAATAATTGTGCCTTCTGAACCTATATAATGCTCTCTGAGTTAGTATGATGCCTCCGAGCTTGCCTGGTGTCCTTTTAGCTGTTTTAGTGCCCCTTGAGCTGATTCGGGCCCCCAAGCTGATCTCATGCCTCCCCAAGTTTATCTACAGTCTCCTAAGTCAATATGGTGCCTCTTCAGCTGATTAGGTGCTCCCTCAGCTGATTATTGACGTCTCCTTAGATGGTCTGGTGCCCCCTGAGCTGGTTTGGTGGGCCCTGAGCCCATCTTGTGTCCCCTGAGCTGTCATGTTGCTCCCTGAGCGGATTTAGGCCCCTGCCATAGTCTCGGGGTGGAGGCTGGGAGCTGATCTGGGCCCAGAGCGGATCGATCTGGTGCCACCTGAGCCGCACTAATGCCCCTGAGTCGATCTGGTGCCTCCTGAGTCCATCTGATGCCCTCTGAGCTAGTCTGGTGCCCCCTGAGCTAATCTGGTGCCCTTTAAGCTGACCTGGGCCTCCTTACGTGATTCCATTAGCAGCTCTAAAGCCCTGAGCTGAGCTGGGCTCACAGAGGCTGATGAGGGCCCCTGAGATGGTATGGGGCTCCTGAGCTGATTAAGTGCCTCCTGACTTGATCTGGTATTCCCGAGCTGCTCGGGGACCACTGATCTGATTGTTTGTACCCGACGCTGAACTGGTGCCCTATGGCCATCTGGTGTCCCCTGAGCAGCTCTGGGGCTTTTGAACTGATTGGGCCCCGAGCTGGTTAGGGATCACTGAGCTGATTTAGTGGCCCTGACTTGATCCTGGCCTGACTTGAGGCCCCTGAACTGACCTGGGGCCCCAAGAGCTGATCTGGAGCCCAAGAGCGGATCTGGGTTCTGAGGGTATCCTGAGCTGGTCGGGGCTCTGAGCTTGTGAGAGCCCCTAATGTTGGCTTGAGGCCCCCTGAGGTGATCTGGCGCCTTAAACTGTTCTGGGGCTTCTTGAACTGGTTTAAGGCCCTATGAGCCTATCTGTGGCCCATTGAGCTAGTCTGATGACCTCATCTCTGGGACCAATGAGCTAGTCTAGTCCCTGGTTGAAGCATGAGCTGCTCTGGGGCCCTGATCTACATCAGGGACCCCTGAGGTGGTCTTGAATAGACAGATGATAAGAACACAAGGTCAACTCCCATCATCTCGGGGTGGGCTCACTGAGCTAGTCTAGTCCCTGGAGGCACAACTGAGGGGATGGGGGAAGCTGCTCTGGAGGCCTCTAATCCACACTTGGGGGCCCTAGAGCTGGTCTTGTACGCCCCACAGCTGGTCTTGAATAGGTGGGGAATAAGAACACGATGGAAACTCCCCTTGTAAAACGGAGCTAACGAGGAATGAGGAATCTCTAAAACGGCTTGTGATGCCTAGGCACCCCTGGTTATATAAATTGCTTATTATACTGGTGGATTCTGGGAAGGGATGATAAAAAGGCATGTGCCCGTGATCTTAGAGCATAGTCCCCTAAACCAGGATTTCTACTAATTAATTTAAATGAAGATCCAGTTTTCACAATTTTCAGCCCTGTCCCACCATCCCCATCCAAACTACGGGCCTGTTCACCTTTTCTTTACTCTTAACTGGGACCGATCCTTGAGAATATGGAACTTAATAAACGCGTTCAAAAGGTATCTCCCAAATTATTCCGGCAGCAAAAATTGTGTTCTTCCAAAGACACTGTGCCACTCCTCCTCCCACTGCCATTGTGGGAGGCAAGGAACTTAATCCGCGTTCAGCCAGGGCTCACCCGTCACGACAAAACCAGTGGGCATAACAAATGAATTTTCGACCCCAATATGCCTTAACTTGCACATGGTAACAGATATCACATGCTACACTGATTTCTCTGATGTTAAGTACTTGCATGAGTTGGCTGATTTGCCCTTAAATCTATCCAAAACAGTCGTGTTTTGGCTATTTCCATGACATTTTGGTGATTTTTTCGATTTTAATCGAGTTTTCCTTCTCTGTCAATGATTTATTTGCATTTTTGTTGAACCAAATATGCCCCAAAAAATTATATAAACAAAGATATAGTAAGTTTTTTTAGGTTACGTTAAAAAGTGCCCTTTTTCCCGGGGTGCCCCTCAAAGTTGGTGTGCCCCCCATACCAAAGCTCTGGCTGCACCCCTGGATGGATAAAAGTGGCATTGGGGATCGGCTTTGCTTGCATAGGTAGGTACCTAGAATATAGGTAGGTTGTTACTACAATATTTAATTGGTACTCACGTAAATTCCGCCGCTGTTGGCCACTGCATATTTATGCAAGGCCGGAACACTCGCGGTCGCCGGCGACGGTTGGCCTCTTCCTCCAATTCCATCACAACACTCGGAAATACGAACGCAACAATCAACCTCGGCCTGGGGCCTCGGCAGGTGCCGCTCAGGCGCAGGAGAAGCCGATGACAATGTACGTTAGCTAGACAGTTGGATTGACAGACGAGTCTTTTTAGCAGTATTATAGTTACAACAACGCAATGCGAGCTCATAATTCGTATGTTTCATGAATCCATTCACTCCCCTATGGAACTCCTATGGAGGGGGAGCAAAAAAGGCATTTGCTTCCCTCCCCCACCAAAAGAAAGTGTTTGGGGCAAATTATGTTTTCGCCCCCACAATTTGGGGGGTGGCCTGACGCCCTTTAGCCCACTTGGATATCTACCACTGGCTAGTGGCGTCATGATTTTGCTGTGCATTCAGCTTCACAATAAGAAAGCATAAATGAAATGGAACTCCCATCCCCTTCCCGAGATGCCTGAATGCACCCCTGCACCGTACTCACGTTCCCTACTGCCTGAATCCGCCTGTGCAGGCGTTTCCATAGCTTACCGTACACTCCTGCCCTCTAAATACGCCACTGTACCACTTTTCCTAGCTATTTGAGGACGCCTCTGCACCTTACTCCCCTTCTCTAGATAACTAAAAGCGTTCCTTTCCCCTTCTCCAGATCTCTAAACAAGCCTATAAACCCTCCGCCCCCCCCGCCCAGACTCCTGAGCACTCCTCTACCCATTGCAGTTTCCCAGATGCCTGGGCAGTGAGCACACATCTGCAAAGTCATGCCCTCTTCTCATGGGGCCTGAATGCGCCTGTGCACCGTACTCCCGTTCCCTACATACCTAAATCTGTGTCAGCGCCCTTTTTGTGCCTATGTGAGCACGCTTCTGCACCTTGCACCCGTCCGTAGATTCTGGAAATACCCTCAGCCGCTACCCAGATTCCTGAGCACGTCTCTGCCCATTGCACCGTTTCTTAGATCCCTGAGTACACCTCTGCACCTACCACCCTCTAGGTGCATAATTGGTTAGTATGGTATATACTACCACTCTTTATCCTCTGAATAATTCAATCCTCTGAATAATTCGATCTGATCCCCAAAATCCCTTCCAACAGGGTGAGAGTTGGCGACGCCGTATGACCCTGGCAGTTGGTGCGTCGTTAAACCCCAACAATTATTATTATTATACTGCAGCATACGTGCACAGCCCAAAATTCCTGAATGAGCATCGGCACTGCAGTCCCCTTCCTTCTGAATGAGGCTCTTTACCACTCTCCCGAACTATCTTAGTACGCCTCTGCACCTTGCTCCCACTTCCCTAGATACATGAAAGCGTTTATGCCCCCTGTCCGGATCTCTGAACACGCTTAGGCACCCTCTGCCTCTACCTATGTTCCTGTCGGTTCCCGGCCGGGCTAGCCATCCGCTGCATGCACTCGGATATGCATTCTATGCCTGATGATTTGGTTTTGGCTCGTGCTGGGCTATATGTCCATGCATTCTATGCCCTTCTTGCACGCATCCACCTGCTGTAGCCCACTGTCTCAGCACAGGAGGTCACAGGCAAGAAAGGCAAAACTAAGGGGATTAAAGTATTTTGCCCGTAAGTGCAGGACTAAGCGTCGGAGCATCATGAAACTAAAACGACAGAACTCACAATTTCCCATACTACAAGTGTTGACAGAGTCATACATGTCAGTTGAGTATAAAGGCGCTTTATCACGTGATGAATCTATTACAACCTCTGAAAATCGCATACAATTCGGTCTTTATCTTCATATAGCTCAAAACCTATGGGAGACGCGGGGTATGGTCAGGCAGCCGCTCGTAGAACTTGAGCCGGGCTATTTTTTAAACCAATTAAAAAAATAGAATTACTTGATCCAAAATTTTAAAAAATGTAGTCATTTTTAGCAAAAAAATATTTCTCGAAAAGTCAGAAATATGAGTTTGTAATATGTTCTAGTACTAACAATTCCATCTCAAAATATAAAGCTGCGTTCAAAAATTGTCAGAACTTTGAAAAGTATATGTTTTCAAAATTTTGGCCCATAATTGAAATGTTTTGGGAAAAGGTCCAAAAAGGACCTTTAAAATCATAATTTTGGTTCAGTTTTGTGCCTATGCAGTAATACACAATCCATTCTATCTGTAGAAATCCAATTTGGAACACTGAGTATTATATCGTTAGATATTTCGAACTTATAACTTTGGTAATGCATTTCACTACAAATTCTAGGTAAAAAGTTCAAAAAATCATTTTATAAGTAAAAACTTTGAGTTTTTGCTTCAAACTTTTATCAACAATTGGAAATTGATAGTGTGTAAAAGGGTGCAAGTTTCAGATCTGTAAATAAAAATAAAGAATATAAAATAAAAGTTAAAAAGTCACTAATGTTTCCTTTAAAAAATGCCCTGAGTGCACACCCTCTGCCATTGTCACTTTTGGAGCCGCCTCTATAGAAACAGACGGCATTATCTGTCAGGCCTCATTGACAATGCAATTGAGCAACCAAGCTACCACACTTGGTGGAATTTGTTATCTTTTGCCTTCATCGGCCTCCGGTTACCAACTCACAAGAACGGACAGAAGCAATCGCTCGCTTCATCCATAAAAAAACAAGTAAAAGACATGGAGTCTGGCCAGCAGGTATCCTCGAACAGCTCCTCATCCAGCTCCATCGCTCGTCGCACCTCAGAAAGCGATATCGCTCAAAGAATCCGCGTGAAATGTGCTGATGGCGACAGAAGGGCCGCTCTCCGTATCCTAACATCAAACGAAGATTTCGCTCGCCCCACCGAGGAAGTTCTAGACCTCCTCCAGCAGAAACACCCATCCGCCGCTGAAGGCGAAGACCTTCCGCTGCCACCCACCTCCAATGACCCTGACCCCATATCGGCCACTCAGGAACAGGTAATGGCCGCCATTAAGACGATGCCACCCGGGTCTTCCGTAGGACTGGACGGAATTCGGCCACTCCACCTTCGTCAGCTGGTCGGAAATGATGTAGCTGAGCCTGGTCGCCGCCTCCTAGGTTCTGTGACTAGACTAACGAACCTGATACTCGCAGGCAAAGCCCCGGAATGTGGCCGGGATGCACTTTTCGAAGCCTCACTCTGCGCCTTGAGGAAAAAGGACGGTGGCATACGCCCTATAGCGATCGGAGGTGCATTTCGCCGCCTCGCAGCTCGCATCGCAGCGAGGCATGTAGCTGGCATCGTCGGCCCGGAACTGAGACCCGTCCAACTCGGTGTCGGAACCCCACTCGGATGTGAGGCTGCTGTTCACGCAGCGCGGGAATTCATCAACTCCGCAGCCACTGATTCTCATCCCTCAGTCCTCGTGAAGGTCGACGTCCGCAACGCGTTTAACTCCCTAAGACGCGGCATTCTCCTTACCACCTTCAAGGAGCGCTGTCCAGAGGCATACCCCATAGTCTATCAAGCGTACAGCACGCCTAGCCCACTCTACTTTGGGGAACACTCTGTACCGTCATCCCGCGGAGTTCAGCAGGGCGACCATTTGGGCCCAGTAGCCTTCGCTTTGGCAGTGGACGCCTGCGCACGCTCCATGACATCACCACTTAACATCTGGTACCTGGACGATGCGACTCTGGCAGGCCCTGCTGAAGCGGTGGCTGCTGACCTCCAAAGGCTCGACAGCCTCCTCCTCCAACTAGGGCTGGAACTTAACACCAGAAAATGCGAGTTCACGGTCTTGGGAGACATCACTGCCAGTAACCACACGGCAACCATAAAAACGATCCGCCAGGCCCTGCCCGAAATAGCTCAAACCCAACTAGACGATCTCAAGTTGCTCGGATCACCAATTCACTGCTCTGGTCTGCATTCCGCATTAAATGCTACCTCTTCAATGATTAGTCTATTGTGTGACCGCGTCAGGTGTTTGGGCCGTCATACCGCTACCTTCTTCTTGACGCATCACGTCTCAGCACCCAGGCTGCAGTACCTCCTCCGCTCAACTCCGGCGTTCCTCTTGGACTGACTTGAGGCTGACTTGAGACTCATCGACGGGACGGTGCGAGCCACGCTGGCCGAAATCACAAACGTCGATATCCAAGGCGTGGCGTGGCTGCAAGCAGCCCTTCCAATCCGACATGGAGGCCTGGGTGTCCGCTCGGTCGAAAAGCTCGCCCTCCCATGCTGCATAGCGTCATTAAATGCCTCCTATTCACTCGTTGCTTCCATAACATCCGGAAATTCAAATGTCACTTCCTCAGCAACACTGGCGTCAGCAGTTGAACAATTCCAGTTCTCGACAGGAGTCTCTACCCTACCTCACGGGTCGGATGCTGGTCAACAACGAGCCTGGGACGACCTAGCTTCCTCCTGCTGCAAGGACAACCTCCTAAAGGAAGCCAACCAGGTAGACCGCGCCCGACTCTTAGCCGCCGCTCAACCACACACCGCTGCATGGCTGCAGGCTATACCCGTTCCTAATCTTGGCCTGTACCTGGACCCGGAAACAGTCCGGACTGCAATTGCCCTCCGTTTGGGTGCTCCGGTCTGTGAGCCACACGCGTGTCAGAGCTGCGGCAGCCTGGTGGACAGTCTCGGCCACCATGGCCTATCGTGTAAGAAAAGCGCCGGACGCGCCTCTCGACATGCGCAATTAACCCTCGCCCCACCGGGGGGCCATCGATGGCCCCCTAAGGTTTTTCCGAGATAGCAGAAAAAACGAAGAGGCGCAGCACCGCGGTTGAGGGCTCTACCTCTCACTGCATCATTTTCCCACCATCCCTGAATTTTTTACCCCGGGTCACCCGAGGTCAGGTCACCAGACGAGGTCAACCAAGGTCACCTCAAACTTCAGAGCTCTGTAAGAGCTACATTTCGAAGTCGATCGATCTGAAACTTCCTACACTTTATGGACCCTTCAGGGTCTACAAGGTGTATATCCGGGATTTTTCGATTTCGTTCCCTGAGGTCAGGTCACGAGGTGACCTCTCCCATTGAAAAAGCATGGGGAAAATCTGTCTTATGATCTAAAAGTCACAAAAGCGATTGGAAATGCTCAGCTTGATCAGAAAAGCGTTCTTGGACACCCTTTCACGGATTCCAGGGGCCATATTTGCCTTTTGACCTCTCCAAGGTCATCCAAGTTCACCAGGGGTCAAAAGCAGTATTTTGACAATAACTTTTGACCTAAATAAGCTAGAGCGCTGAAACAACCACCATCGTGTTTGGCTCGTCACTGGCTTTCATTTGATATACGCCAAGGTCACTTTCTGACCTTTCGTGACCTCAGGTCATCTTAGGTCCCGAGGTGACCTCTGGAGGTCAAACCACTGGAGGGAGGTCTTTACGTTTCACATAGCGGAAAAAGGACTGACAATTTCCTATCAAATTTACTTTACCAGACCTAAATAGCTCTAATGGCATAAGAGTTATGCCCAGTTTGCTTAAGCATTGCATATTTGAGTGAAAACAGCCGATCTTGACCTAATTTGACCTATGGAGGTTAAACCATTGACTTGAGCACTAAAACATGTGAAGTAATTTCTTACTGAATTCACGCAAGCTTTCTATTGCACTTTGCAGATTTGCGCTAACGCCCATATTTTCGGAGTTAGAGGGGGCCATCGATGGCCCCCGGTGGGGCGAAGGTGGCGCTGGACCCCCGGTGGGGGCGTGGGTTAAATGACATCATAAAGCGCAGCCTCTCAGCCGCTGTCGTCCCTTCCGTCTTGGAGCCCCTGGGATTAGACAGAGGAGACGGCAAGCGACCGGATGGCCTCACCACCTTTCCATTCCGAAGTGGCAAGTGCCTAGTCTGGGACTCAACCTGCAGCGATACATTTGCAGAAAGCGCTCTCGCCAGGTCCACTATTTAACCTGGGGCAACCGCTAGAGCTGCGGAAACACGCAAACGCCAGAAGTACCAGGAGCTATCGTCGAAATATATATTTGCTCCTCTGGCAGTTGAAACTACGGGCGTCATCGGACCCACCGGCTCCCAGCTCGTCAAAGAAATTGGGGGCATGATCACGGCATCAACTGGTGAGGGCCTGGCGTCTGCGTGGCTTTTTGGCAACGCATATCCATTGCCATCGTCCGCGGAAATGCCATCTCCATGACTGCAGCTGCCCCCTCGCTGCAGCAAACAACGAGAATGTCCCACGGGACATCGGGCGTACATCACGGTGCGACCACGAATGCACCCCAGTTCTCTGCGTCATCTAGTCCACCTCAGCAGACCATTCCATCCGCCGAACTGCACAGTCACCAGCAGAGGCAGCCAGCACTGGCTTACAAATCATCAGCCCTGCAGTTACCAGCGGGCGCTACTGGTCTAACAAACCTCGGAAACACCTGCTATATGAACGCAGTCCTTCAAGTACTGGCCACACGGTGTCTTTGCGACTATATCATCAGCGGTCATTTCGCGAGGACTTAAACTCCGGTTCCAAACTCGCGGAGACATTGCTAAAGAGGTAGCAAATGTGCTGTTGGCGATTCGGTGCGGGCCCCAGTTCTTCTCTCCCCGCACTTCTTAGTGCGGTGGGCGTTCACTGGAGGGAGTTTGGAGGGAACCGCATGCATGATGCGCATGAATTTCTTCTGCTCTTACTGGGTGGCTCACGAAGACTTAAAGGCTGCCCCGTTATCGATGGCACCATTGCTTAGCAGTGAAGGCTCGGAGGTTCATGCGGCTGCTGACCACGCCTGGCATCCGTCTTATAAAGATAGCGACTCCATCATATCAAGACTCTTCCACGGACAACAAAAGAATGTTGTACTTTGTACCGGATGCGGCTACGAATCTCCCACGCTCGAGAACTTCACTCTGCTGTCTTTGCCGCTAGTCTCAGGTCCAGAGTCGTCTTCACAGAGCAGTCTCTACCAATGTCTCCAGCAGCCCGTTCGCGACGATATTATCTCAGGCTGGAAATGTCTAAATTGCCGGCAAAATCATGAAGCCCACAAGACGTGTAGCATCTGGTGATTGCCATCCGTGTTGATAATCCATCTTAAACGGCTAACGTACACCGCTAGCACATTGCATAAGGCACACGATCATGTCTCCTTCCCCCTTAGCAACATGGATCTCAGCTGGATGACCAATGGGCCTCCGCAGATCTCGGGTAGCCTTGTGTACGACTTGTACGCAGTGGTCGAACACCATGGTAACGCCCAAACCGGCCACTACACTGCCTTCTGCTGTAACAAGTCGGAAGATCGATGGTACTACGTCAACGACACCTCGGTCAAGGAAGCGCCGGCGACAAAAGTGAGGGAGGCATCGGCATACTCTTACTCCACTAAAAATGATGGTCTCCCAAGTTCAGTGGAAATTGTAGCTGGCTAGTGGTGCGGTATAAATGGTACAACTTGAAAAAAGAGCCGCCATTTCAATAAATTATAATCCAGCTAGTGCATATATTGCACTTTTGTGCCAATCGCCTGTTTATGATATGTGATAGCATAACGTGTATTGAAAAAAATATATGACTGAAACAGACGTGGTTTTGACGGCTGCAAACTGGCGCGTCGCTTCAGTGGGCAAATTTTTGCTTTGTTGGAGTAGGTCTGTGTTCGTGTTAACTGCCGAGATGAGCTATGGTTCAATAACAGCTGCTCCATGTGGTTCTACGAGGCCGCTGTCGATACCAGCCTCTGACAGCCAGGCACGGACTCTCACTCCCGGGTGACTGGTTGAAACACGCGAGCCACTGTCTGTCTGACGGAGATGGGCGTCGCCAAAAATATTTGGTATGTGGGGTGTGTTTGTGACTGTTTGATTTTAATGGCGTAACGCAAAGCGAGTATCTTACGGCGCATTTTTAGCGGTATTTCGTTAATTTCCACTAGCATACTTATTATGGGTGAAGCTTGGAACGCCCCTGTTACTATTCTGATGAGGTGATGGAAAGTATCGAGAATCTTTTTTCGCGGACGAAGGAGCGGCCTCATACACAACACAGTCGTACTAGATCTTCGAACAAATAATTGATCTGTATAGCATTAGAAGCCTTTTTCTATTCGCGCCGTATCTCATCCTTGTCAACACCTTCAGTATTTTCAGCGCATCGAAATATTTTTTTGCGGAGTTCCTTCAGGTATGGTACATATGAAAGTTTTTCGAGCGTGAGCCCGATAAATCTGGTTTCCGCTACAACGTCGATCGGACTACCACGAATTTACAGCATCGGGTCTTCAGTGTGCATCTCTATTACAGAAGTACATACACTTGGTTTTTGTTTTTGAAAATTTCAGTCCATTACGTGTGGTGCAATGTGTCAAGGCCAAGCTGCAGCCGCCTATGCACAGCTACCGCAGTAGGCGCTGTCACCCGTATCGTGAAGTGAATAAGAGACCTCATTAAAAACAAAAATAAGCCGGAATCGACAAACAACAATAAGAACAGCATCGTCTACAAAATTTCATGCTAAAACTGTACCAGATCCTATTACGGGAAAACACATCTCGGTCTGCAAACCCGAATTCACGAACGCAGATTAGACCTGAGAAATCATCAAACAACGAGCTCGTTTGTCATACACTCTGAACAATATGAACACTTACTGAACTGGAGAAATGCAGCATTTTTTAACCGAGGCCTATCAAACAAGACAAAAATGTTCTTAGGGTTGGCCCTGATAAAAAGAAAATTTGAAATCCAAAAGAGGGGACTTCACAATATAACAAAACAATGATAAATATTCTTCACGTTTAGCCTCACGTGAGTGCCAATAAAACTGCATTCGTCGATAGACAGGTCTGGTGTCTACGCTTTCAAACATACGCTGAGGAAGAATCGAAACGCGTCCGTATGTTTAATTTGTTTTAACCCGCGCCCCGTTGGGGCTCGAGCCACCCACCACCTACGGTGGGGGTGTTTGAACACCTCCTCGAACTTGGCCCCTATGCGGGATAGCAAAAAATGCGAACGCTGGTGAATAGCTCATACAAATTCATGAAGAAACTTATCGATCACTTTTTGTCTGAAGTCAATATTGAAGTCATGACAGGTCAAAGAAAATGGCATTTTGAGTCGAGTTCTTGGGCTCTAGCATCTGACAGAGTTGAGTGAGAATCATGTTTGCACCATTCGCTTCCTCTCGTCACGGTGAATCGAATGATGTATAATATCACCATGCTAGGTCAAACCATAAAAATGACCTGACCTCAGGTCAGGTCAATGTCACTTTTTAACCTAGCATAGTCAATATGCACATCAATCGGATCGCAATAGCAATCCAAACGCAATGATACAAAGATAAATGCTGTATCATCATTTCATGCAAAGTTGGTGACCTAAGCCTGAAAACTCCTTAAGTAGCCCCAGATGACCTCTCAGAGGTCACAGGTCAAAAATTGCAACATGAACCTGGAAAGCGGCCCAGAATACTATGATGTGAAGAATATGAAGGTATTCTCATCTATATTTACACAAATATAGCCAAATGTATGTTTTTCCCATGTATTTCCGATGGAGAGGTCATGTTCCGTACTTGACCTTAGGTCATCGACATTATAAAATCCCGGAATATGTTTTGAAGCACTCGGTGGGCATATTATGTGGTCCAAGTTTCAATCCGATAGATTTCTTACGCATTTCTTCTTTATGCTACCTTAAACATTTTTGCAGGTGAGGTCACTTGACCTGCACTACTGACCTGACCTGAGATGACCCAACCTTAAGATTTTGGTGAAAGTTGCGGAATTGATCAAGGATAAGGTTTGCCAAGTACGGCGGCGCATCGCGCCGCTGTTTTTTCGTGCCGATGAAAAAAACCCGAGGGGCTGTTCAAACACCCTCCCAACGGGGCGAGGGTTAATACATTTTTGAGATCCAATCTGCCATTGTGTACCTTTTACCATTAATCTGTCAAATGGCTATTTAAGATTGTGGGTAATGTTTCCTCCACAACTCGTTGTTCCATCGGTATTCTGGGTAGGGTGTAGGGGATCTTCAGGCTGTTTTTGACAGGTAAATTATTTGTTTTGAAAACCATTTTCTTTGAAATCTATTGGAATAAGTACGTGATTTATACCAACCAAAATGTGATAGTAGGATTGTCAGATACAATGGAATACAATTATATTTCTGCGGCGAAGTCACTTCTTTGTACTTCTGTGTATCTATTGTGCTGATTTGATTTGTTTGTAAGGTAAAAGCTTGTTTTAGTTTGTAGGTTCCCTAAGAGAAGAAAAGGCTTATTTCTAGTCTTTCCATGTTTATAGAATGTAAGAGAAAAGACGCTGAACTAATTTCCCGTGGCCACTGTGCATTGAGATGGGTTCAGCAGATATTTCTTAAATTCAGTGAAATCAAATCGCTAATAGTTTTTTAAGGGCAGGATCTGGCCATGGCTCACCTAGGGCTACATCATATTGGACGGCATTTTCAATATCTTTGCCTCTTTTTAATTGAAACTTACCAAAAAATGATCGGAAAATGAGGGGCTGTGATGTGCTGATTTTTACAAGAATCACTCAAAAGATACTTCATGTCACCCATGTGTGCCTGAGCGCGCCCTTGCTTCACTTGTGTTGGCCGACCGGCGGGTCACTGACGGGCCCGCGGCGGCGGCAGTACATTCGTTGGCTGACCAGCGCGCTGTGTGGATCTGCGAGAGCTCGGCTAGAACACTGACATGGTGGCAGCGGTCAGAACCCAGTGCTAGTGCCGAGACGAGGTCAAGATGGCCGGTATTTCAGTGGCTATAGGTGATTTTCTCATCTATGATGGGTCAGTGTCTCCTGGAGATTTTCTTCTCCAGTTCGACAGACTTGCACTCCTCGGTGGTTTCTCCCAGGACAAGCTCGCTGTTATAGTTGCAGCAAGTTGTCATGGCCAAGCTTTGACTGTGGTCAGCGACATCGAAGGTTCCGGTGGTGAGCTGACTGAGGCTGTCATCAAGACTCGGCTAGAAGCGCATTTCGGAGGTGCTGGACGGTGCGCTGACCACGCGGCGCAGGAATTAACTGCCCTGACGAAGGGTACCACGTCGGCCCAGGACTATGGGCTTCAGGTACGGAAGCTGATCCGACAGGCTTGTCCCGAGTTATTTACAACAATGGTCATGTCAAAAAATATGTGTTCCATCTTATGATGCGTCGTCGTTATTTACGATGCGTCAGCGTCGCGACACTGCGCTGTACCGTCATTTTTTGGTTGGACTGGTTATTCAACTGCCTTGGGACTGAGTGACTGAGCGGTGCCCCCTGTCACGTTAAAAGGCTCATGCATTCCAGGCCAGCTCAGGGACAGCAGATTCGGGGGGGCATGAGGTGCAGTTGCATATTTTTTCAAGTTTTTTTACACCTCTTGCTTTGGCTTGGTCCAGGGAGTCTCCCCCTCCCCGGATTCGGCCGGCGCCCCAGGCCGGTCAGAGAAAATCAAGCCTAATCACAGCCTACCTGAAGAGATAGAATCCTCTGTGAGAAATAAAGGCATTTTCCGATATGAATCGCGCACCCTGACATCAAGGCCGCGCCCTGGACAGCAAATAGCACCCTCCCCTCCCCCGCTGAGTAAAGGCGCCCCTCTGGATAGCATAAGCGCCCTTGGATAGCGTAGGCGCCTCCTGGACAGCAGAGGCGCCTCCGAAGAAGAGCAACGGCGCCCCTGGATATCATATGCGCCCCCTGGTTAGCACAGGCACCCCTGGACAGCAAAAGGCGCCCCCGCAGAAAAGGCGCCCCCTCTGGATAGCGTAGGCGCCCTTGGATAGGAAAGGCACACCCTGGAGAGTGAAAGACGTTCCCGGAGAGGGACGGCGGATTCCGGGCGGCAGGGTATACAGTTCCACACCTTGAAAAAGTAATGGTATGCAAAAGTACCTTTTTGCACACCTGGTTCTTCCTTGGTCCGAGGAGCCAATCCTGCCACGGATTTGGGCGACATCCCAAGGATTTGGCCGGCGCCCTCGGATGGTCAAGAGAAAATCAGACCTAAACACCGCCTACCTGAAGAGGTAGTACCTTCTTCTGTAAAATGGCGCCCTTGGATAGGAAAGGCGCCCCCTGGAGAGCAGAAGTGCCTCTTGGAGAGCGAAAGACGTTCCCGTAGAGGGACGGCGGATTCGGGGGGGTAGGGCATACAGTTGCACACCTTGAAAAAAGTATTGGCATGCAAAAGTATCGTTTTGCACACCTAGTTTTTACTTGGTCCGAGGAGGCGACCCCTCCCTCCACGGATTTTGGCGGCATCCCAAGGATTTTGCCGGCGCCCCCGGAAGGTCAAGAGAAAATCACACTTCAACACCGCCTACCTGAAGATCTAGCACCTTCTGTGTAAAATAAAATACAGTTAATATAACTGACGCCTCCTAACATTAAACCCGCCCCATGGAGGAAAAATAGGTGCCCCCCAGGAGAAAAAAGGGGTCCCCTCTGGATAGCATAGGCGCCCTTGGATGGCAAAGGCGCCCTCTAGACAGCAGAGGCGCTCCTGGACAGAAAAAGGCGGCCCCAGTAGAGAGTAGCGGCGCCCCTGGATAATATAGGCGACCTCTGGTTATCACAGGCGCTCCTGTACAGCAAAAGGCGACCCCCCCCGCCACAGAGCAAAAATGACCTCTCTGCAGAGCATAGGCGTCACCTGGACAGCAGAGACGGCCCCTGGGCAGAAAAGGAGCCCCCACAGAGCAAAGGCGCCCCTCTTGATAACATAGGGGCCCTTGGATAGCAAAGGCGCACTCTGGACAGACAAAGATGCCACCAGAAGAGCAACGGCACCCTGGAAAGCATAGGTGCCTACTGGCTAGAGCAGACGCCAGAAAAGACGCCCCCCACAGAGCAATGGCGCCCCCGGATAGCATAGGCGCCCGTTGGATGGAAAGGTGCTCCTTGAGAGCAAAGTCGCCCCTGGACAGAAAAAGCGCCCCCCACCCCAAAGAGCAGTCTCCCTCTCTGGATAGCAAAGGCACCCTCAACAGAGCGAAGGTGCCCCTCTGGAAAGTATAGGTGCCTCTGGATAGCAAAGGCACCCCTGGACAGCAGATGCGCCTCCTGACATCAAAAGTCGCCCCCCTACAAAGCATAGGCGCCCCCCTTGGATAGCATAGGCGCCCTTGGATAGCAAAGGTGCCCTTGGGATGGCAGAGACGCCTCTTTAACAGCAAAAGGCGCCCACCACCCACAGAGCAAAGGCGCCCCCCCTGGATAGCATAGGCGCATCATCATCATATTTGAGGTTTAAGGGCGTGCGCACGGTTAGAAAAACCAGTCCATTACGTCAGGAAAACAAAAATAAAAACGAAGCTCTGAAATATACATGGAAATGCCAGATGCTAACAATGGCTGTAGCACATCAAACGACTAGATCGGTGAGTAGGTGATATTAAAGTCGATGCTATTTAAAAACGATATGATATTGGAGAGCGCTACAGCTGGGCACTGCCCTACAAGGGATTCTAATGAGGGTGATCCCCCAGATGTCGTACTCTTTCCATCTAGAAGTCTCGGAAATCAACGAGAACGTGCCTGACACTAGGCAAGTTACCACATCCTAGACACTCGGGCGGCTCGCTTCCGCTTAAGTGAAAAAAATGGGTGGTGTGGGAGTGACCGACTCGCAACCGAAAAAGGACCGCCTCCTCTCTCCTTGACCCTGCATCAGCCGATGTCCACTTCCCCACCTTAGGTTTAAGACCTCTCAGCTTTGAACCTCTGGGGTCGTCCCCCACTTCCGTTGCCAGTCATCTATAACATACTTCATGACTGGGGCATTCCACGACATTTCAGCACAGGCCTCCTCATATCTCTGATTTTCTTCAAACTTTGTTCATGGAATTACGTTATCGGCAGCCCAGACCACGCCTGTGACATTTTTAGTTCGCTAGGTGAAATGGTTCAGGACTTATAGTCTCTGGTCATTTTACCCTTTGCCGGCGCAGCAATTTCTTCTATAGCTATCTTATAATGATAGCTGTAGAAGATATCTTAGCTGTATCTTAGCTGTAGAAGATATATCTAGCTGTAACAGATATCTTATAATGATAAAAGGGTAAACTTGTATATCAAAATCTTTGGAAAGAGCCAATAAATACAGCGCTGAATATTTCATATTTTATGTTTACTGAAAAAATTCAAATTAATTAAATAATTTAAGTGGTTTTAAAAAATATATTATTCAGCGTCGATTTGAAAACTGACCATAACGCGTAAAAAGCTGTCTCAAAGTATTAAGATCACATATAAAAACCGTGGGCATTTGCTTCTAAACATGACAAAACTACCAAATATATCATGGGTGCGTGCTGTTAGCGCACCCCGCGCGGTGCGCATGGCACGTTGCTTCCCTTCCATAGACGCCGGGACATTGACCTAAAGATAATTTCCGATGGAGCAAAGGGTTGTGCGTTGACAGAAGAACTTTTATCCAATATTTTTGTTGTTTTTACTCTTTGTTTCAACGCTTGGAATTACTGTCTTCAAGCTCAAAGCATAGAGTTTAATCAGTAAGCCCATTAAAATGTGTTCTTTAGCGTGTATCTGAAACTGACACTAGGACGTGAACAAAAACATCTAAAACCAATGAAATCAAGGCCTAAAACTGTGGAAATTTGTTTGCAAGCGCATAATAACTCAGTACGATAACTGTCCATAGCGAATCTTTAAGCACTTTTCGCCAGTTACCACATGTTTCGTGAAGCACGTCAATACGTTTCGTAAAGCAGTGTTTATAATTATTCAAGGGATTATATTTTAGTTATGTTTTCCTAGCTAACAAAGGCTGGGCTTATAACTTCTCTTCACCATGCCTTCTGGGAAGGAGACATTTGTACGAATCCCCAAATCTGAAACATTTGCCGGGGTACCGGGCCGTTCTCAGCTCAAGGACCGCTACTTCAAATTTAGATTCCATAACGATGGTATAATCGTTACAGCCTTCAAGTTTAGGCCTAATTTATTTTTGGGTTCGTTCCCAACACGCCTCAGGATACAAAGTTAGGTTAGGCTGTACTTACAATTGTACCTCTGGGCGTTGAGATGGAAGGGGAATAAAGTAAGATCCCTATTTGGCGTAATATTAAAACGATGAATTGCTAAACAGTTCAATCCACACTTTTCTTAGACATCTCATGAAAAACTATATACTGCTACTAGGCCCTGGAGAAATGTAATACGCTTGGGAGATGCAACAGCCGAACATACAGTACATATCTACAATTTTTCTATTCGTGAAGAGGAGTTGTTGAATGTATTTTAATATCAAATATGATAAGCATCATTTTGCCATTCCGCAATTCGCAAGATAATGGTGACAGGGCATTGAAATGATCGCAGCCAGTGTGAACCTGGCCAGTGCGCTGTCTTGGAAAATTATTTCAGTGGAGAAGCTTAGGCCTTGTAGGCAATGCAAACTGGATTTTAACCCACATGATTATGTAATTGCTCATAAAGAATAATTTTTTAAACCAGAGTGTAGACTCAAGAAGATATTCGGAAAAGTGAACGGTAAGATAAACACAATGAAATATGTGGTATTTTCCATCGTCCTTTATTTATATCTAGGATGTATAATTATTATTTTCACGCTCTTGTGCGTGAAATTTCGAGGTGTAAGAGAATTGCTGTGGCCATGTGATTCAATGCTGAAATAGATCGTGGCAGGAATAGAATGTGTGATTTGGAAATAAATGGGACCAAACGCAATAAAAGCTTGAAACTGTCAAGCAGAGGCTTCACGATTCTGAGGAGACCATCCTTCAGCTTCAAGACAAAGTTCATGCCAACGAGGTTATCTCTCGTCTTCCCACGCTGATTTTCTCCAGGCCGGCCGTGGTTAACTCTGCACCTCCAAAGCGGCCAGCGCACCCCTCGGCCCCGGCTCAGGCCGCCACGTCCGCGCGGTCAGCGCCAGCGGTAGGTGACCTTGACTCGGCTGGCGGCCGGGGAGGGGAGGGGACGGCCGGAGCACCGGACCGCATGGATCAGACAGCATCGGCTGACACCGGGTCGCCTCCCAGCGGGGGAGGGGAGGAGGGGGCCACCGGATCAGCTGTTCGCACGGGGCCGACTGCATCAGCTGATGAGAATCGGAGGTCGCCTGCCAGCTTCGCCGAGGCGACGGCGTCTCCGCCGCTGCACCAGCCGGACCAACCCAGAAGAGACGTCAACACGTACCAGCCGGAAAACGTGGAGGCCACACCGGTGATGATGTTGAACTCGGCGTACCCCGGTCTGAACATGCAAACCAGTGACATTGACAGAGCGCATCGATCTAGAGGTAGAATCTGGTGCCGTTTTGTTAAATCTGGTGGTGGCTCTGTGCGCGACCGGATCTACAGTGGGAGGCTGAGTCTTCGCAACAACCGCAGTGGCGAGGAACTGTATGTGTCAGTGCTTGACCAGCTATCGACAGGCCACCTTCAATGAGTGTCTGGCCCTTAGGGTAGAAAAAGATCCATACGGTCTTCAGACGCTATGGCTCAGTCTACTTGAAGGAGAAACGTCATGGATACAATGTACGCGTCGATGACTGGGAGATAGGCCATTTTTAACATGCTCACTGGGGGGCCATTTGCCCCCTCCCCAGTCGGCCAAAATGCCCCCCAGTACCCGGAAATTGGCCCCCAGTGATATATACGGATAACTTAAAATTGACCAAATGCAGACTCGCCTAAAAAATAAGACAGAACACGACCCGATAATTATAATTTTGTTTTATTTCTGGTCCCAAATTGGCAATCCACAAAAATTGTGTCAAACAAACTACACTCGTGGCTGTCTACTCCATCTTGCGAAGACGAAACAAAACTCGTAGTTACGGGAAATCCCAGCAAAGCAGCCTCAGCTCGTGGCGTAGCCAAGGGGGGTCCTTGGGGTCCGCGGACCCCGCTTGGGCTGACCTTATGCACTGGAAAACACGAGCATTGGTCTCAGGGTCCACCTGAGCCTGGTCTCAGGGGGCCCTCCGAGCTCGATCTCAGGCCCCCCGAGGCTGGTCTCAAGGGACCTCCGAGCTTGGTCTCAGGGGGCCCCCAAGCTTGGTCATACGGGCCCCCTGATCTTGGTCTCAGGGCCCCCCGAGCTCAGTCTCAGGGGGCCCCCGAGCTTGGTCTCGAGCGCCCAAGCTTGGTCTCAAGGGACCTCCAAACTTGGTCTCAGGGGCCCCCGAGCTTGGTCTCAGGGGGCCCCCGAGCTTGGTCTCACGGGCATCCGAGCTTGGTCTCAGGGGCCTCGAGCTTGGTCTCAGGGGCCCCGATCATCGGTATTGAGGGCTCCAGAGTGCCGAACATTGATCTCGGGGGGGGCACGAGCTTTGTCTCAGGGTGCCCCCCGAGCTTGGTATCAAGGGACCTCCGAACTTGGTCTCAGGGGCCCCCGAGCTTGGTCGTACGGGCCCCCTGATCTTGGTATCAGGGGCCCCCGAGCTCTGTCTCAGGGGGCCCTGAGCTTGGTCTCAGGGGCCCCCGAGCTTGGTCTCAAGGGACCTCCGAACTTAGTCTCAGGGGCCCCCAAGCTTGGTCTCAGGGCCCCCGAGCTTGGTCTCACGGGCTTTCCGAGCATTTTCTCAGGGGCCCCCAATCATCGGTATCGAGGGCTCCAGAGTACCAAACATGGATCTCGGGGGCCCCCTGAGCTCGGTTTTAGGGGTCCCCGAGCTTAATCTCACGGGCCTTTCGATCTTGGTTTCAGAGGCCCCCGAGCTTGGTCTAAGGGGTCCCCCGGGCTCAGTCTCAGGGGGCCCCCAAGCTCGGTCTCAGGGCTCCCCAGGTTGGTCTCAGGGGACCCCCGACCTTGGTCTCAGGGGGCCCCTGATCATCGGTATCGAGACTCTAGGGAACCAGACATGGATCTCGGGGGGCCCCTGAGCTCAGTCTCAGGAGGCCCCCCGAGCTTAAGCCTCACGGACCTTTCGATCTTGGTCTCAGGGTCCCCCTAGCTTGGTCTCAGGGACCCCCGAGCTTAGTCTCATTGGCCTTTCTATCTTGGTCTCAAGGGGGCCCTCCGAGTTTGGTCTCAGGGGGCCTCCGAGCTCGGTCTCAGGGGCCCCGGAGCCTGGTCTCAGGGGACCTCCGAACTTGGTCTCAGGGGCTCCCGAGCTTTGTCTCACGGACCTTTTGATCTTGGTCCCAGGCGGCCCCTTAGCTTGGATTCAGGGAACCAACGAGCTTAGTCTCAGGGGCCTTTCTACCTTGGGTCTCAGGGGGCCCTCCGAGTTTGGTCTCAGAGACTCCCGAGCTTGGTCTCACGGACATTCCGAGCTTGGTTCCAGGGGGCCCCCGATCATCGGTATTGAGGGCTCCAGAGTACCGAATATTGACCTCGGGGGCCCCTGAGCTTGGTCTCAGGCCCCCCGAGCTTTAGTCTCACGGGCCTTTCGATCTTGGTCTCAGGGGGTCCCGAGTTTGGTGTCACGGGGCCCTCCAAGTTTGGTACCAGAGGACCCCCGAGGTTGGTCTCAGGCCCCCGAGCCTGGTCTCAGGGGGCTCCTCGAGCTTGGTCTCAGGTCCCCCAAGCTTGGTCTCAGGGGCCCCGAGCTTGGTCTCAGGGGGCCCCAAGCTTGGCATCAGGGGGTCAGAGCTTGGTCTCACGGGCCTTTCGAGCTTGGTCTCAGGGGGCCCTGAGCTTGGTCTCACGGGCCTTTCGATCTTGGTCTTAGGGGGCTCCAGAGCTGGTCTCAGGGATCCCCGAGCATTGGTATCGATGGCTCCGGAGCAGCGAACATTGATCTCGGGAAGTGGGGGGGGAGGACAATATTGATCTCGGGGTGCCCCCCGACTATCGATATCGAGGGGACTTATGGGCGAGGCACGAGAATTGTCCCCATGGGACCCAGAGTTTGGTCTCAAGGGCCCAGGCTTGGGCTCAGGGTCCCCGAGCATTGGTATCGAGGGGCTCCAGAGTACTGAGCATTAGTCTCGGGGGAGGGGGCCTCCGAATGTTGTTCTGGGGGCCCCCGAACAACGGTGTCCAGTTACTCCTGAGAAAAGCACAAGCATGGGCGTAAGGGTGCCCCCGAACCTGATATAAGTGGAACCCCGAGCTTGGTCTTAGGAGCCCCGCGCATCAGTATCCAGGGGCTCCGGAGTATTGGTATCGGGGGGAGGGGAAGCAATGCTATCAGGGGCCTCCAAGTGCTGATCTCGACGGGCCCCCGAATGTGTGGATGCAGTGGCGTGGCCAAGGGGTTCTAGGAGTCCGAGAACCCCCTTTGGGTCAATCTGAACCACTGCAAAGCATTCTCTGATCACGGGGCCCCCAGAATCAGTCTCAGAAGCCCCTGAAGATTCGTTCTCAGGGCGTCCCGAGTCGTCCTCAGGGCCCCGCCTGAGGGTCAGTCTCAAGACCCCCGAAAAGTAGATTTCAGGAGGTCCCTGAGAGTTAGTCTCAGGGGATCCCGAAAGTCGTTATCAGGGGCCCCGAGAGTCGGTCTCAGGGGGCCGAGCTCATCCCAGGGTCCCCCAGAGAGTGGTTCTCAGGGCCCCGCGACAGTCTATTTCAGGGGGCTCCATGAGAGTCAGTCTCAGAGAACCCCAAGAGTCGGTCAAAGGGACCCCGAGAGTTAGTCTTAGAGGACCCCCGATATTCGGCCACATAGTCTTACGGGCGTCTCTCTCAGGAGTCAATATTTACTTTCAGGTGGCCCCGAGAGTTAAACTGGGGGTCCGAGAGTTAGTCTCATTTGATCCGCAGAGTGCTGATCTCAGGAGGCCCCCGAGGGGTAATCTTGGGAACCCTCGAGATTTAGCCTGAGACTGTGCCCTCCCCCTAGTTGTTGAATAAGAGGCCCCGAGAGTCAATCTCAGGGAGCACCTAAAAGTTAGTCTCAGAGTGCTCTTGGGAGCTAGTCTCCGGTTCGTCCAAGAGCTAATTTTGGGGCTTTGAGAGCAATTCCCAGAGGTGCTCCAGAATTTTGGTCTCAGTTAGCCTTAGGCCTCTGAAGGCTAATCTGGGCTTCAGAGAGGCAGTCTCAGGAGTGCCGTGCCAAATACTCAGTCTCAGTGGTGCTTCCACACCTCCATCCTCGAGTGTTAGTCTCTGGGTTAGTCTCAGAGGGCTGTCGGAAATCATTCCCAGCCCCCCGCCCCACCCCAGAGACAGCCTCAGGGGAACCCCAAGAGATTATCTGGATGGCTCCGAGAGTCAGTCTCAGCCCCCCTCCCCCAGAGCAAATCTGGGGGGCCCGATAAATAGGCCCAGAGGTGCTGCCGATAACTAATCTAGGGAGCTCCGAGAGATTCTCAGGAGTCCACAATTTTGGTCAAGAGGCGCCGTGCATCAGTATCAGAGACTCCCTGAGATCTAATCGGGATAGGGGCCGGAAATTAACCTTGTGAGTAGCGCCAAGTGTTGGTCTTAGGCGGCCCCAGAGCTAGTCTCAGGTCTCCTAAGAACTGATCTCGGAAGCCCGAGTTATTTTCAGAGGACCTTTCAGTTCTAGTCTAAGGAGGGTCGGAGAGCTAATCTCAGAGATCCGAAAATTAGTCTCACGAGGTCTCCAGGAGTTATTCTCAGGGGTCCCCTGAAGCTGCCCTCAGGTGTCCCCAAAAGCTAGTCTCAGCGAGCCAGTGACGGATCCAAGGGGGGCCAGGGGCCCGGGCCCCCCTTAGCTCCGAAGCGCCCCAGTAAAGTTCAGATCATATCGGGCGCCGAAGGCGCCCGATATGAGCGGCGCGCCTGTACCCATTTCGTGCGCCAAGGTGGTAGATACCACTTATTCCACTTGAATGAATACATACTCCTTAAAACCATGGCAAAGTGCCCCTGCCCAAACACTAGACGCCTTTACTGGTCTTTTGCGCCCCAGTAAAATGTTGAAGATGAAATTTAGAAAGCTAACAAAAGCGCCCCGGCAAAGAAAAGGCGCCACTAGATAGCAAGATTGCGCCATGGGGAACTAATGCACCCCTGAGTAGCCTAGGCGCCCCCTGGATGAAGCGCCCCTGGGTAGCCTAGGCGCCCCCTGTATGAAGCACCCTACGGATACCATATGCGCCCTTGGCTAGGAAAGGCGCCCCTGGGCAGCAAAGGCAAATCTTGGTAACATAGGTGAACTGGACAGCATAAGCGCCCTTTAGATAGAAATAGGCGCTTTAGAAAAATAAAATGCTCACCTTCGGTAGAAAAAGGCGCCCTTTGATAGCCTAGGCGCCCACTGGAAAAAGCGCCCTACGGATGTCATTTGTCATATGCACCCTTGGATAGCAAAGGTGCCCTGGACAACAAAGGCGCCCCTGGGTAGCAAAGGCGCCCCTAGGAAGGCACCCCTTCGATAGAAACCCGCCTTTGGATAGCCTAGGCGCCCCCTGGATGAAGCGAACTACGGATATCATATGCGCCCTTGGCTAGGAAAGGCGCCCCTGGGCAGCAAAGCCTAGGGGCGCCTTTGCTACCCAGGGGCGCCTTTGCTGTCCACGGCACTTGTGTTATCCAGGGTTGTATTTGCTGTCCAGGGGCGCCTTTGCTATCCAAGGGTGCATATGACATCCGTAGGCGCTTTTTCCAGTGGGCGCCTAGGCTATCAAAGGGCGCCTTTTCTACCCAAGGTGAGCATTTATTTTCCTAAAGCGCCCATATCTATCTAAGGGGCGCTTATGCTACCCAGGGCACCTATGTTACCAAGATTTGCCTTTACTGCCCAGGGCCGCCTTTCCTAGCCAAGGGCGCATATAGTATCCGTAGGGCGCTTCATCCAGGGGGCGCCTAGGCTATCTAAAGGCGGTTTTTCTATCGAAGGGGTGCCTTCCTAGGGGCGCCTTTGCTACCCAGGGGCGCCTTTGCTGTCCACAGCACTTAGGGTTGTCTTTGCTGTCCAAGGGCGCCTTTGCTATCCAAGGGTGCGTATGACATCCGTAGGGTGCTTTTTCCAGTGGGCGCCTAGCCTATCAAAGGGCGCCCTTTTCTACCTAAGGTGAGCATTTTATTTTCTAAAGCGCCTTTTTCTATCTAAGGGGGCGCTTATGCTGTCCAGGGCACCCATGTTACCAAGATTTGCCTTTGCAGCCCAGGGCGCCTTTCCTAGCCAAGGGCGCATATGATATCCGTAGGGCGCTTCATCCAGGGGGCGCCTAGGCTATACAAAGGCGGTTTTTCTATCGAAGGGCTGCCGTCCTAAGGGCGCCTTTGCTGTCCACAGCACTTGTGTTATCCAGGGTTGTCTTTGCTGTCCAGGGGCGCCTTTGCTATCCAAGGGTGCATATGACATCCTTAGGGCGCTTTTTCCAGTGGGCGCCTAGGCTATCAAAGGGCGCCTTTTTCTACCCAAGGTGAGCATTTTATTTTCCTAAAGCGCCTACTTCTATCTAAGGGGTGCTTATGCTGTCCGGGGTACCTATGTTACCAAGATTTGCCTTTGCTGCCCAGGGGCGCCTTTCCTAGCCAAGGGCGCATATGGTATCCGTAGTTCGCTTCATCCAGGGGCGCCTAGGCTATCCAAAGGCGGGTTTCTATCGAAGGGGTGCCTTCCTAGGGGCGCCTTTGCTACCCAGGGGCGCCTTTGCTGTCCAGGGGCGCCTTTGCTATCCAAGGGTGCATATGACAAATGACATCCGTAGGGCGCTTTTTCCAGTGGGCGCCTAGGCTATCAAAGGGCGCCTTTTTCTACCGAAGGTGAGCATTTTATTTTCCTAAAGCGCCTATTTCTATCTAAAGGGCGCTTATGCTGTCCAGTTCACCTATGTTACCAAGATTTGCCTTTGCTGCCCAGGGGCGCCTTTCCTAGCCAAGGGCGCATATGGTATCCGTAGGGTGCTTCATACAGGGGGGCGCCTAGGCTACCCAGGGGCGCTTCATCCAGGGGGCGCCTAGGCTACTCAGGGGTGCATTAGTTCCCCATGGCGCAATCTTGCTATCTAGTGGCGCCTTTTCTTTGCCGGGGCGCTTTTGTTAGCTTTCTAAATTTCATCTTCAACATTTTACTGGGGCGCAAAAGACCAGTAAAGGCGTCTAGTGTTTGGGCAGGGGCGCTTTGCCATGGTTTTAAGGAGTATGTATTCATTCAAGTGGAATAAGTGGTATCTACCACCTTGGCGCACGAAATGGGTACAGGCGCGCCGCTCATATCGGGCGCCTTCGGCGCCCGATATGATCTGAACTTTACTGGGCCGCTTCGGAGCTAAGGGGGGGCCCGGGCCCCTGGCCCCCCCCTTGGATCCGTCACTGGCCAAAACTGACCTTTAAAATTATGCTTTTGGTTCAGTTTAGTGTCTTTGCAGTAATGCACAGTACATTCTGTCTGTAAAAATCCAGTTTGGACCACCTAGCATCATATCTTCAGATATTGCGAACTTTGGTAGAAGGTATTCGAACTTTGGTAATGCATTTCACTACAAGTTGGAGGTAAAAGTTTCAAAAAATCATTTTGAAAGTACAAATTTGGATTTTTTGCTTCAAACTTTGAGCAACAACTGGTAATCGATTGTGTGTGAAAGAGTGTAAGTTTGAGAGCTGTAGAGTAAAAATAGAAAAAAAAAATAAAAGTTTGGAAAAATATAATCCAAAATTTTGGAAAAGTTTTTGCAAAATTCGAAAATCTGCAACCGTCGGGATTTCTTATGGGTTCCTGCCTTTCATCCCTGCAAGTTTCAAGTATCTGATACCAGCCCTCAGAACAGACAACAACTACTACTACTATACTACTACTACGGACAACAGAGAACGAAAAACTGTCAGTATAGAAGCCGTTTCTCACTTCGTTCGTCACCGGCTTCTGACAAGAAAAGAAGAATAATAAAGATAAAAAGAACTGTGCGCCATTGCTGTTTTTGAAGAAAAATTACAAGTAATAAATACAAGTAGAAGCTCAAGCTTTAGTAGCCTCAAGGTAAAAATGTATTTAAAACCACGTGATAATTCATTAAATTATATGTTTATTCTCTTACTAAACGTGATAATGTACTATTTGTCTTTAGTGCGCCGTCTGCACCTGCTGTATTATTTTTGCCTATTACAAGCAAATATTGTTATTGGCAGTAATAATTTTCAACACTGATTTGCCTAAAATAATAGAAAGCTGTTTTAACACGAATCAAAGAAGATAATTTTTGCTACTAGCATTGCTTTCTCACAGACCTATGCTTGGCCTCCATATTTGGAAATTCAGGCATGGATTTTAGCCCTATTGTTTGTCTGTGTTGGGTTGGGAAGGAAGGAAGGTAGTAGTTTACCTAATTATTGTTTTTTGAGAACTACACCTAGGTATGTAAAACATTAATTGTCAGTTCCTTCATCCAGTGTATCAACTCGCATCATTCTTCATAAACAACCAAAAACAATCCTTAAGCCACATGGCAACTGCAAAAGTGATATGTCAAATTGCTCCTGTGCTTTGGTGATTTGATCTTAAGGCTCTTGAAGGTATTTGTGTCGTGACCTTCCCTGGTAAAACTTAGGTATGCTTATTGATTGAATGTTTATGGATGGACAGAATGGGGGTGTGATAAAGCTTAAATTTTGATGGAAGTATAGTTTACCTTTTAAGGGTTTAAAATGCAAATGTTTCTTCAGAGAGCATTGTCATAATTGTGGCCCATTTTTCATGATAGTAGGTAAGGACTTCCTGAAGCTATAGTTCATACTTTATGTTGATTTGTTTATGTAATGATTATATGAATTTGCTTAATATGTTTGGCTCTAAATCCACAAGAAATTAGTATGTTTAAAAGCCAATAAGTGGGAAAAAGGCTGCCGGGAAAAGGCCGGGACCACATCTTTCTCGCCGGGACTAGGCCAGGACCAAGAAATGTTGGTCGGGACCGGGACCGGGACCGGGACCAGCTTTTTCCAAAAAGTCCCACCTCTACCCCTGAGCTAATATGGGTCACCTGTGCTGCATGGGAGGCCCTAAACTAATCTGGGGCCCCTGAACAGTAGTAGGGCCCCTGAACTGAGCTTGAGGTCATAAGCTTTAATTGGACCCCTGAAATGTCTTAAAACCCTATTTAAGCCGACAAGGGGCCCTGAGCTGAGCCGGGCCCTTAAATATTTTCATAAAAAAAGGTTAAAAAGGGCCCTTTTTTTTAAATGAGGGCATGGGATGGGGTAGGGTTTAGTTTAATGCCGTGAGCTTGAATGGGCCCCTTGCGCTGTTCTGAGTAGCTATAACAGCCGACCTGGGGGCCCCACACCTGAGCTTGGCCCCCAAAGCTAATCTGGGCCCTAAGCTAACCTGGGTACCCCATGCTGAACTGGGGGTCATGAACTGGTCTAGGCCCCCTGCACAGTTTTGGGGCCCCTGAGCTGAGCTGGGGGCCATGAGCTTGAATAGCATCTTGAGCTGTTCTGAGACCCTATATAAGACACCATGGGGCCCCTAAGCTGAGCTGGGGCCCTAAGCTAATCGGGTACCCCCCGTGCTTAACTGGGATCTCTCGGCTGGTATGGGGCCCCTGAAATATTCTAGGGTCTCTGGGCTAAGCTGGGGACCGTGAACTTGAATGGAGCCCTTTGAGCTGGACAAGGCCCTATATCAGCCGATCTGGGCCCCTGAGCTGAACTGGGCCTCCAAAGCTAATCTGGGGCCCCCGTGCTGAACTGGGGCCCTGAGCTGGTCTGGGGCCCCTGAACTGTTCTAGAGTCACTGAGCTGAGATGGGATCTGTGAGCTTGAACAGGCTCCTTGAGCTGTTTTGAGACCCTATATAAGCCGAACTGGGACCTCTGAGCTGAACCGGGCCTCTAAGCTAATCTGGCTCCCTTTGTGAATCTGGGGATCCCTGTGCTGAGCTACTAGGGGCCCTGTGCTTAAGTGGGGTCCCTTGATAGGCTGGCCTCGAGAACTATGAACTGGTCTGGGGCCCCCTGAGCTGACTGATTTGAGATCTTGAGCCATGGCCTGGGTCTTGGGGGCCTCTAAGATGATTTAGCGGCCTCTGAGTGGCATAGGCATAGGAACAGGGGGCCAGGGGCTACTCCCCTCCCCACTCTCCTGTGGTGGGCCCCCGCAACGAATATACAAATATAAGCAACTGTAATATAAGAATAGAAACCCAAACTAGCCCGATAGCTTGTCTGGGAAAGTTCCAGGTCCGTAGTACGCGCCCCCTTCAAGCAGCGCTTCGTGGAAAAGGCCAAGGCACCTACTACCCAACTGTTTCCAAATGAGCCAAGAGAATTGGACCCAATCAAATCCATCCTATATCGCTCCCAACACAAAGCATGAATTTGGATGCACCCCACACCAAATGCCGAGCCAAGGCCGTCCCTCAGGCATCGAAAGGCGTGACGAGACCGGCCGTCTTCTACCACGAAATAAAAAAACCAACACGGAACTATTCAATGAAAGGAAACGGTGGGAAAGAGCGTAATAAGTCATGCATGGAATACCTAATGCGTGTTGGTGTGCATTAGGTTGTGCCAATGTATGAAAAATTGGGAAATTATATTTTGACCCATGATTTCCAGTTCTATTGTGGTATGATAAACAATAATCAAAAACAAAACTGGTTTAAGCTTTAATACCTATCCCGTTTCCGACCGAAAAAATATTTTTAGGATTTTGGGGGAGTTTATACCATTTTCACCAAGTTCATGTTTTTATATTTGCAGATGTTTTGCAGTGTTTCTGCTTTTTTACTTTAAAAAATAGAAGATAATATAAAAACCACAGACAGTGCCTAAATATCAAACGACCACACTTCTCGATGTCTAATAGCTTTGAATCACCTATTTCGTGACACAAACGAGAACCACTATTTAGGTAATTACGGACTCCTTCTTTAGAGCAGTAGGGATTGATTCAGGCAAAGATGGTCACAATAGTCTAGCTGTATTTCGAGGCCTAAAATACAGAGTTTCCAATTAATTGCAATTTCCATCTACTTGATGGTCAACTTTGTGATGCCGAGGAGCTCCTGCTTGCTGTTGATCCTGGGCATCAGTTTGGCGCGCTGGGCCCACTGCCGGATAAAACCATCCTTCTTTCAGCACGAGAGACAGAACTGGCAGCTGTCATTTGCTTTACAGACGTGGCAGCTAGAGTCAGCTCCATGGCCTGCGTGTAGCAGACGAAGTGCTCTACCTCCATGGGCTTCCCATGAACCCTGGGAACTTGGATTTAATCAAGCTGCAGGTGATGATAGGCTCGGTGGCCCCGTCTCAGTCAAACATCTGCTTGAGAGTGGTCATCTGTGTGTTGACGTAGGGAAGAGTCTGCAGCCTGAGGGAGGTGTTCCCCACCTCTTGCTCCCTCCAATGGAGATAATCTTGTGGAAGGTGATACTCCTCTCCTCCTCCTCGCTTCAGAGCATGCCATGGTCATCATGATCTCCTCGGAGTGAGCGAACCATTCAGAGAAGCACACGGTCGGCATGACAGTCAATTGCACCATCTAGGGCTGGATCCAGAGGCAGGAGAGCTAGAATAGGGCGTTTGTGGGACTTTGTACCAAGTGGCAATGGTCATTTAATAAGTAATTAAAAGTTGATTAGGCATAGCGAAGTGAGGCAATTTGGTATCAAAGCATTGCTTGTAGTTTCTTAAAATGTTTTTGATGTTTTAGATACGATGAAAAAGGCCTAAACATCTTTAAATATAAAAAAGAAGGCGTTCTAGGTAAAAAATGATTAAAATCCTCCGAAGAAGCCTAAAAAGGTATTTCTTATTAAAAAGGTATAGGTAAAAATCCCAAAACTTCTGACTTATCAGATTATAATAAAACTCGAAACCATAGGGGAAAATTCCATTTCACAATTTTCATCTCTTGACAACCTAGTGTGCATGCGTGCCTTACTGACACCAAACGAGCTATTCAAAACTGTTTATGATTATGGGCCCCCTGGGCTGGGGCCCCCTTGAGGTGGCCCCCTCTAAGGTTGGCCCACCCCACTTTTCAAACCGTTCCTACACCCCTGACCATTTGTATTGGCCATCCTAAAGCCCGTAAAGCCGCGGATAGCATCAGCAGAGCAACCCGCAGTAAACGCAGCCTCACTGGAGAGTGAGCGATCAGTTGAAAAATATCGTAAGTGCGCCAAGACAACAGGGGCAGCAGCCCGTGGCACTGAAACTGCACGTGAATTTATGAATACACATTTTACTTTGAAACATACGAATTCGGCCGCCGTGGGGTGCTTGTTACGAAAAATGTATCCTCCCGAAAGTTGGGGGCAATGCATTACGGTCGTAAAGTGTGTGTGTGTGGGGGTGGGGGTGGGGCAGCTGCCCCACTGCTCCCACCCCGTTCCAGCGTCCCTGGAGGAGGCTATCGGTTTTAATGCTAGTGGACTCCAGTGAGTTTGTATACAACGTCTCCACTGTTCCTCCAAACTTATGAAGGCAATGGTTGCTTTCTTCGTTTATAGGCTGGCTGATGTATTTTCCATCGAAAGCTGTTCGGAATCACTTTTTCTGCATCCATCGGGATCGAAACGAAATCTCGGGTGCGTGTCTAATGTCAGAAGACTCGATTCGCCACTGTAGTGGGTACCCAGAAAGCAGCACCCGCGGTACAAACTAGGTGAGAGGACTCGGCGACGCTGGAGCGTTGTTTTTTTGTCGCAGCGTTGTTTTTTTTTGGTGCTCGACTGTTCATACAATTCTATGATCCCATCGCCAGATTATCATCGGTTGCTGCCAGACTGAGACTGCGCGCAGACGGACGGCCCACGATCCTTCGATCCAGCCGAACCAGAACCGGCCCCCGCACCGCCGCGCCGCCGGCCGCGCGGCGCCAACCGTATCTTTCGCGCCAGAGCTGACGAGACGACCCCCACTGCTTTTGTAATGGCGGCCGGAATGTGCAGGGTCGTCTCGTCGGCTCAAACACGCTCATCTGGGTTGGCGTCTTGGCGAGGGAGGACGTGCGGCCCTGCAGTGCGTGAATAAAACGCTATTTTTGATATACCAGTGAGTGATATCGTCTCCTGTGAGTGAAAAAGACCTATACTTGTGTGGTGGAGGGTGAGCACATTTTCATTGTTGTGCTGTGCTGGCCTGTTGTGTTCCAGGAGTGAAATCGGTGTCGGTTTCCCGAGGCGCATAGTTTGCGGGTGTTTAGGGCTTAGATATCTTCGTTCATCTGTCTCTGCATATATTGAATATGTGAACCGGTCGCGGGCTGAGGGCTGCATATTCATTTCTTCTGTGTTCACACGCACGTCCGTCGAATCGCGGTAGGCAACCGAATACTCGACCTCACCCCTCGGAGGATTTACGTGAGTTCAGTCTTTTCATGCTACTTTTACTATCCTGACGTCCTAAACGTACTTTGCATTTTTACCAGCTGTGATGACCGACATGCTAGTTTTTTTTGGCTGTCAGAGAAGTGCAGTCGTCCTTTCCAGCAGGTCATTTTTTCTCGACTCATACCTATGGCAACCGATATTTCCATGATAGGTCAATCCGTAACCTTATATTATTGGAAAACCTCTTACCGTAACTGGTCACTCTGAATTTGACTTTCTGGTTTGGTATATTCCTTTCCATGACTGGGGATCTTTTCTCGATCCAGGGGCCCTGGGTGGGTTAACGCTGGCACGGAAATACAAGTCCCATATGAAGCCTATTTGAGACCCAAAATCCAGGGGATCCTAACCCCCGACCCCCGGGATGTCCACGCATGTCCTTTCCAGATAAGCTCCAGATTAGGGAGCAGATAGGTATAATTTATTTATTTTTGTGTTGTAAATTTCGCCCATAACTAAGTTCAATTCAAGTTCAGGGTGACCAGTTATGGTAAGAGGCTTGCGAATTAAATAAGGTATCCAAAATCCAGAGTGGTCCTGACCCCCGACCCCCGGGATGTCCACCCATGTCCCTTTCCAGATTAGCTCCAGATTAGGGAGCGGATAGCTATAATTTATTCCGTAATTTTTTGTTGTAAATTTTGCCCATATTAAGTCCATTTCAAGTTCAGAGTAACCAGTTACGGTAAGAGGCTTACCAATTAAATAAGGTTACAGATTGACCTATTCTGGACATCTCGGTGGCCATAGGAATGTGCCCAGATCAGAAATGACCGAGTCGGAAAACACGGCCTATAGGCTTTGGATTTAAACGTGATATAGCAATTGAATATGTGGCTGCTCATTAGAGATGCTCAGTTTGAACCAGTATTGGGATCGTTCAGAATCCGCCGAAAACAGTTAATAGCCCATAATCGACATGTCAAGATTTTCGCACCGGCATAGATTGTCGAAAATAACTTAGTTTGTCCAATCGTAAAACAATTTCAATCATGGTCATTCAATGGTTTCCGCTCAAAGTGGAGTGAGACCTCAACCCCGAAAGAGGTCAAAATCAACCTATATAATGCAATGCTCAAAATTCATTGCCTTGCATTTTTCAAGCAGTTTTGAAAAGTAGCATATACTACAGTTTCTGCGGGACCTGTCAACTCCTATTCATAAAAAGTGAATAATTTCACCGTGCCTTGCAGAAGATCGTTTGAAGAGCTAGTGAAGTAGGTAATTTCCATTAGAGTTTTACAAGCAAAATGAGCTTAAGCCGGCATATTTTTCGCCTCTGAAACAAACGTGACGTCTTTGAAGAAGCTCCTCCATCTGAGATATCTTCCGGCTCTAAAATATCTAACGGCGTCCTGAATAATATTGCTAAGTAATTTGACACGTAATAAGTGCACAGCCATTCAGTAACAATTCATTCACACCGTGGGTGCTGGACTTCTAAGCAAGGATGAGAAACTTCCCACATATTAGAAGAACTTTTAATCCTATTCATCTTAAACGCAAACCGAACGGTGAATACTTTTAAGAAATAAGACCTGAGAAACGAAAACGAAGAATCACGACGACAAAAGCCAAGAACGAAAAGAGCGACCAGCCGAAAAAGAACGAGAATTATTCATCATCACCTTCATCCTCACGCTTTGTCTGTTGTTTTCCATGTTTTTTTTCACCGGATCCCTTTATCAAGTCCCACTACCTCACTCCATGGGTTGAGCGCGGCGCCTGTGGCGACCCTCCCCGTGGGTAATCCTTGTCCTTTCCCATCAACCATCCTATCCTTATCCTTATCCTACAGTGTGGTTTTGCTTAAGTTGTCGTTTATGTCCCTCATCTTCATTACGACCGGCGTCAGAATAGCCACATGAATAGTGGAGATGCCGTGTATGTCAAATAAATAAATAAATAAATAAATATTCAGTGTCCCAAAACCTGGGGTGCTGGGTGCAGAGCGACACCCAGCAAGCAGAATTTTCCACTCACGTATATAGTTTTTGCTTAATTTTCCACTCATTTGTCAACTGTGATTCTAGTTACCAAAGAGACATCATTTATAAAAAAATTCTTTTTTTTTGACAGAAAGTATATTACCTGAACGTGGACAGACAACAGCTTACTCAAGTGGCTACCTGCAAAATGTACACAAACATACAAACATTGTGGACATGTTCCTGTTTTTGTTCCGGGCCTGAGAAATTATTAGTAAATGAAATAGGTGCCTGCAAGGGTTTAACATGGAACTACAGCCCAGTTCGATGATGAGACGTGCTTGTTTCTCACTACTTGCTCAGATCTGAGTCATTCATTTTTTTAACGTATTTTTTAAATGAACCTCAGGGGAAACATATAAATATGGTCATTGAATATAGACTATAGGATTCCAAGAATTGAATCAATCTGTTGAGAGCACACATAAACAAGCACATACCGGAATATTCATAAGGATAAAAGGCATATTCTTTTCCCATGTAATGATTCAAGAGATTTCCAATTAGGTACCTGTTCCCTGGCTGTCCTAAATGGTGGATGGCTGGATAGTATTTTTACAGACGAATTTCTACCCTCTCTTAACTGGTTTCAGTGGAAAGGTACCACTTGTCTTGCCTGCCTCAGCTACCTCATCTAACCAGTAGCAAATTATATTGAGCTGACATTTTCCCCCTGCCGCCCAGGCGCTTAAAAACACCATTTTCACCTATCAGCCGGTTCAAAATTGCATCCCACGCGAATGGCACAAAATATGTATGCCAACGGCAGGGATAGGAGACAGCGAGACAGTAACAGCGACGCAAAACCCAGACCGCACGCACTGTATTCCGTGTACTTTACGGTCATGTTAATGATAACGAATAATAAATGTCAACCATGTAGTAATGATGTGTCCTGCCTAGTAATCAAGCAAGGGGTAATATCTTGATCTAGGGTCAGTTCCATTGCCTGCTCTACCAACTGCCACTGGAAAGTGACTGCCAGCATTTTTGCCAAAGCGAGCAGAATCGATCAGAAACATCCTCAAATTAGCTCTGCTCTCATAAGCTACTTTGGCCTTTCTTATAAACAAAATTGATGACTTTTTCTTCCGCCCATTTATACTTGGCATCCCTATCTCCACCCATAGAGATTTATACATATGTATATACCCAGGGCCAAGTGAGAGGGTTACTACTGCTAACCGGTTTTTACCGGTTTCAACCGGCATAAAGTAGCAAAAACTAGGGGAGGCCAAACTTGCTGTTATTTATGGAAAAGGGAATGTGGCACCTTTATAACGTGATTTTAACTGAGATAGCCAGGTTGTAAAGCATGCCAGAAAACCCGGTACTCAACATATCATTTGTCTTGGAACTTTAAATTTCCGTAGAGAAAAGCTGAAAATCTACCTGAAATGTACCCAAAATGTACCCAAGGAGCCGGCCACAGTTGTCAGCTGTTTTGGGGACCTCACCGGTGCGTCAGCCTATTGAAGCCTATTTAATACTGGGGCGGATCCAAGTTGGGGGCGATGGCCTTGGGCCGATCTTAAGCACTGGAAAGGAACGCCTCCCGCCGCAGATGCCCCCCCGTAAGGGTGTTATGAGTGAAAAGCTCGGTCTGTCTATGTATATGCTGACTTTACCGTGCGTGCGAGTGTGAAGGTGTGGTGGTAACCTGTAAAATGATCCCGGGTTGGGCATGGGGCACCATTTTTTTTAAAGCTGAGTTCCATCACATTTAACTCTTTCCGCGCCCCCCGAGTCGTAGGCCCCTTCCCCAAACGACGGGCCCCGAGTCTTGAATGCGCCCCTCCTTGAGGAAATCGAGGATCCGCTCCTGATTGAATATGGCAGTAGTTGCCAGATCATGACGTCATGCACGGGCAGAGCTTTATTTCTTATCAGGGAGGAGCATTTTAAATTTCAAAATATTTAGCTTATTGAACATTTTTTTTCAGAAAAATCATGGAAATTTCCGCGATTTTCGGCTAAAAATACCCCTAATTACACTAAATTCAGGGATTCGACCACGGTGCTACATTCCCTTAAAGCGTTTTCCAATAGTTGTTACCAACATCACGCAGATAATTATACTGTATTTTCGGTATTCTGATCACCTTATTTGGTTTCACATATCCTCTAGTCTTAGTTTTAAACCTCCAGGGCAGGAAACGCATATAGGATCGCATACCATCGACAGTTCTATCAGTTCAATTGCTACCCTCAAATATATGGTATATAAATATATGGCTTACGAATAGGTATGGTATGGTAATCCTCGATAATTTTAACAGCTGAGTCAAACAGGTGCTAATTCTGATGTCTGGTGGCAGTCTAGATGCGATAAGGCGACTTTCATGGCAAAAAGTCAAGCCGATCGAGCTCTGTAAGAATTTGAACATTTTATTGCAGTTGTTGATAAATTGCAAGCAGATTGCTAAAGCTTCTCAATACACAGTAAAGATACGTTTTCACACTAGAAGATGCCTTTGCATTCATAAATCCAATGCAAAGATCGGCTAATATTGAGTACTTAATAGTTTTTTCCACTTTTTGCCATCGGGGATTATGCCAGTCGGTTTCAGCCGGTTTAAACCAGTGGTTTAAACCACTTTCTGCCGGCTGCTGCCAACACTGTTTATAAAATAAGAATGCTTGTATTCTCCTTGATTTCATTTTCAACTGAGGCCGAAAAGCCTCCAGAAGCCAATTTCATAAACGCTTGATGAGTTAATACTACGTAGCTAGCAGGGGCGTCGCCACGAGGGGGGGTAGGGGCCTGCCCCCCACTTTTGGCCAACAATTTCCTGATCTCAGGCAAAATGGGAGAAAACCGGACATTCTTATAACCAGCCGCTGCAGAAGGCAACGAGGAGCCCAAATTCGAACATTATTTGGTCCTAACGTGGAAAGTTTTTTGAAGTTTGGCTGCCCCCCACTTTTTGCCGGTGGCGACGCTTATGGTAGCTAGCTAGTATTTACTAAGGAACTGTTTCATAAAACGCTGCCCAGTAAATACGGGTCCTCAGTTCTTACTACGTTAGTTACGTAGCTCACCCGAACTCGCGCTCTGATTGGTTGGTGAATTTCCTAAACGCCGCTGAGTAAATACTCAGTAGTATTTACTACGTAGGTTATCAACTATGGGTAGGGGCATGGTTGATCAAATTCAATTTCTTTATTATTATCTATTTGATGATCATTTTCTTCAATTGGGTATGGAAAATTACTTCTGCTTGATTCATTTACCGTTTTCTTGGTCTGGTTATTGCTCTTTTACCATATTTCCTGAATAATGTTGCACTAGTTTTGAGTAGGCGGGGGATGGAGAAGTACTTACCTGCCTAGACATTTTACCATTTCTTACAGTAGCATTTTATTTAATTTTAGCCCATTATGGTCTATGCTATTCAATAACTGTTTTGCTCGTTTTCATCAAACTTCTGGCTCTCCCCTCAAAATTTTCCGTAGATCCGCCAATGCATTTGAATCCTATTCCTGGATTTATTGCAGCAACGTTTCCGAAGTCCACACAAACATTTAGGCAAATTGATTGGACAGTCCAAAGTGGGAGGGAGTCTCTTTCCAATGTCGAAACTAAAGAGCATATGTAGCCACGGATTTCTAGCCAGGAGGGGGCAGTATCTCCAATCTCGCCCCGGACTTACCCAGTGTTGAAACTAATTAGATAGAATCAATTCATCCCTTGGGAAAGCCAAGGCATTATAGGTAACCACCAATATAACTAACCAATCGTCTTGATATAATCCCTACTTTGGAAGCTTCCCGAGCAATTGTGAGACTGGAAGGAATTCTCTGATTGAAACGGGGTGTGTTTACATATTTTGTTCTGCTGTTAGCTAGAAATCAAGATGATTTTAAATAGGTTATCGAATACTGGGTTTGGTCCGATGGTTTGGTTTGGGGATGGTTCGATGATTCCAGATTTATTGAAAAACATTCTTCTTAATTAAATCAACAAAAATAGGACGACTTGGGGGATGGGATATCATTTTTCCCTGGAAACACTCCACAAGTTTTTCCTGCCATCTATTTAAAAGCGGCAAAATTTTTGTTTCGAAACTACATCTATAGACTTTCTTTGTAGGTCCTTCCGAGAAAAAAGATGTGGCTAAAAGTATCTGAGTCGGCTCTTGACTCTTGTGTTAGCATAATCATTATGTGCTCATTGTAGATATATACATATTCAGCGACGGATAGAAGGGGGCCCGTGGGCATCATGCCGACAGCCTCCCCCCGAAATTTCTCGGTGCCTTTAGTACATTTAGTGTCATGTGCTGCCTGTTGGTCATGTTCGTATAAAAGCAAGCATTGAATGAGGCATTGAAGTTAATATTATTAATAAGACGACCCAATTACGTAGAGCAGAGGTGGGTCCACTTGCTCCCCATCCCCGATCGACCCCGGATCGGCGCCTCCTGAAATGGTCACGGCGCCCTTTGAAAATTCGATGGCGCCCCCTGAAATGTAACATATCCTACCGACTGCAAAGTGGGTAAAATCACTGGCATCATCATGGCCTGCAGCCATAAAATACTATGTCTTCGCGATTTTTTCTCAACCTTCCCCCAAAACGTTCGTTCAGCCTCCTCCAAGGGTTGCTCCTGGCCTTCCATCCCCACCACCTTCGTCATCACCAGTCTGAGGTCCGACTCCCCTTGTTAAAATTTCATGGTGACTCCTTTGGCTGCAGCATATGCACAGGACAATATCTTCGGGGTTCTGAGACCGGCTGTTGAGATCTTTTGGGACCCCATGGACTAATTTTGGGGGCCCCGAAACCAAGACTGGAGCCCTCAGGACCAATCCTGGGGCCCCCGAGACCAACTCTTGTGGCCCCCTAGACTAACATTCGGGTCGTTTTTGGGCTCCCCGGAACGCCCATCAGACATCTCTGGGGGTGGAGCTGCGGCGGGTCCTTTGCGAAGCTCAGCCCAAGTAGGCGATCGCCCCCACTGCCTCCCTGAATCTGCACCTGACTGTGCGGTTGCCGAGAACAACTCTTGAGGGCACTGAGGTCAACTTTACCCCTCCCAGAGGCCAACGATTGGGACCCGTAAGAATAAAAATTGTTGCCCCGAGGCCAATTCTGGGGGAGCGAATATTTTTTGCTCTACAGACCTAGTGTAAACACCTTTTTCAAAAATTTATCCGGCGTTTGGGGGCCAAAAGATAGTTTGGCCCCCCTCCAGCGCTTTGGGGGGCATGGCCGGAATGGCCCCCCTGCGTCCGCCAATCGACCCCTATCGCGACAGGGGAAAATAATACTTGGGAGGACACGAATTCTTACGCAGTGGACTTTCAGACAAGAATGAATTTTCCGCCGTGCGCCATACTAGAAAATTTACGCATCGTAAAAAAGCGCGGAATTCTTACGCATTTTCGTAAATATTAAGAAATACACCCTGCTTATACATGTTTAATTTTGCCTTTACAATTCTGCAACACTTTCTACAGAACCATTGCTTAATCAAACAACATTTTCATCAATCCTTAACACTGTTGGAAGTTAACCACAATATCAAAGTACCTTACCATACGGATTTTTGCACACTTAATACCCTAAAGTCTAGGGGAAACGTAGAGGATTCCGACTGGTTCGCCCTGAATGTTTTGATGACGGTGCTGCCGCTCTGCTCTGTACGTATCTTTAAGTATTCTGAGGTGGGAAACTTATGCATTTGGCCGGAGCTTAAAAATTTTACGCCGTGATTTCTCGGCGCAAATCAGCTTTTATTTCCCCCTGTATCGCTACCCCCTTGAAAAATTGGATTCGTCACAGCATCTAATTTTTTTCAGTTTCGAGAGGTTTCACGCTCATTGAATGAAAAAGGTGGAGCCCCAGGCCCTAAAAATGGGAGCACCTGAGGCTAACATCTGCCCTGCCCCCTAGAGAAAATCCCGGATCCGCCCCTGCCGAGGAACACAGAGACCTGAGCTGGTGGTAGTGACGGGGGAGGAAGAAGTCGCAACTTAACCCAAAATTGTGAAAATAAGGTTTTTAAAGGAAATTGGCACAAATAGGAAGATACAGCGAAAACGCCTCTCCCCTTTAGATCGAACCTTGAATCCACTTGTCCGATTAGGTACGCAGTTGTCTTTTTCAAGAACAAGAAGTGAAGGAAAACACATTGATATCTGAGAGTTTTTCCGTGTTCTGGGCTATTAACCAGTTAAAAGTAAATTAAAAACAATAATAATTGATTTACTTGCGGATTTTAACTAAGTTATTGTTTCATAGTTGTACAGAATTAAAAATACTCTTGTGCTTCAGTCAGCTGACGCAAACTTTATTTACTACGATCAGCGAAATCAACAACCTAACTTTCGAATTAACTGCGTAGCTCGCCTTCGATTTATGAAACTGAGGTAAATAGTTATTGGTTCATTCCAAGTATTGTGGTAAATAGTTCATGCTATTTATTACGATGTTTATGAAATTGGCTTCAGGTGAAAGAAAAAGAATCTAAAAAGGTGCATATTCCACTTAAAATTTCGAAATTCGGGACACCGATGTCGATCATCACTACATAAAAAGACCGAATGATCCAATCCTTGCTTTAGCCATACCGCTGGTCTCTTGATTTGTATGGAACAGCGTAAAGTGCTTAAAATCAGGAAAAATGCACAGGACATTTCAACGCTAATCTTAACTTACTTAAACTTAATCTGAACTACCTCATCTAAACTTAATCAAATTCTCCTGATCTTCAGATTTGGGCTGCCCCAGGGCCCCAGAGAGGATACTCCATGCATTTCGTCATACGGTTCTGATATGAATCAATTCCCGTATATTTTGATGAATGACAACACCGTCTCCTAAAATGTATATATATATATATATATATATATATATATATTCTTTGCTGTATTTCCACCACTAAACCTCGGACTGGGTCACACCTGATTATGTTGCTTTGCCGTAAGTAAATACAGTGGGTAAGCTCTGGGCGTCGACTGGCTTGCGCTGGTGCTTCTTGTTTGACATGCAGTAGTTGAAATGAAATATCTATTATTTTCGGAGGCGTGACGGAGGTGGGTGTCACTCATTTTTCGTCCATTTTGACGCAGGGCAATCGGAAGGAGGGTGCAATGAACCAGTGTGCTAGAAAGACGTTTTTAGATTTGGTGAGTTCATCTGGTGACCCTCATATATAATTTTCTATTATTTAAAACGTGGCATTTATTTAACAATAATAGTCCCTCCATTCGAAATTGCCATCGCGTTCAGTTGGGATTGAGTTGTCAGTGGCTCGCATTCAGTTGGGATTGAGTTGTCAGTGGCTCGCATCCAGTTTGGATTGAGTTGTCAGTGGCTCGCATTCAGTTGGGATTGAGTTGTCAGTGGCTCGCATTCAGTTGGGATTGAGTTGTCAGTGGCTCGCATTCAGTTGGGATTGAGTTGTCAGTGGCATTCCTGCCGTCCGTATGGAGGGAGGAGTGCTTATTTTCAAGAAGCATAAATAGAGCTAAAATGATAAATGCAACAAGCCAGTTCTGGTATTTGGCTGGGATGTCATAGTATGCATCACCGATCGTGGCTGGTCCGGTAGTGTCGCGACCCCGTGAGGTCTGTTGATGAAGTCGACCTTATTTGGTCGACCTTCATAACCTTCAATTTGGAGGCCCAGGTCGATGTGCCCTGCTGCCTATTGGGGTCTCGCACCACGCGCTCCTCAGGCCGATGTGCCCTGCCGCCTATTGGAGTCTCGCACCACGCGCTCCTCAGGCCGATGTGCCCTGCCGCCTATTGGAGTCTCGCACCACGCGCTCCTCAGGCCGATGTGCCCTGCCGCCTATTGGAGTCTCGCACCACGCGCTCCTCAGGCCGATGTGCCCTGCCGCCTATTGGAGTCTCGCACCACGCGCTCCTCGGCCGGGTATCGCCGGCCCATAACACTGCAATAAAATTTTGTGACCAAATTCTCGGTTAGGTTTTAGGCAGGTTTTAGGCACCTACTTGGTGATTTATTTCCTCTCCTTATGAGGAATCGTTTCCTTTATTTTTGCGTGGCGATCCCCATAGTGTTTCCCATACCAAGTGGGAAGGTGACTTGTGCTGTCGGCCACTGTATACAGCGTCCACTCAGCGGTGAGCAGGAGTGGGACTGCGGGAACCCGGCCACCCGGTACTCAGCGGTGAGCAGGAGTGGGACTGCGGGAACCCGGCCACCCGGTACTCAGCGGTGAGCCAGGAGTGGGACAGCGGGAACCCGGCCACCCGGTATTCAGCGGTGAGCAGGAGTGGGACTGCGGGAACCCGGCCACCCGGTACTCAGCGGTGAGCCAGGAGTGGGACAGCGGGAACCCGGCCACCCGGTACTCAGCGGTGAGCAGGAGTGGGACTGCGGGAACCCGGCCACCCGGTACTCAGCGGTGAGCAGGAGTGGGACAGCGGGAACCCGGCCACCCGGTATTCAGCGGTGAGCAGGAGTGGGACAGCGGGAACCCGGCCTTTGGGGGAAATATAGTTTGACCCCCTTCCAGCGCTTTGGGGGATTATGACCGGAATGGTCCATCCCAGCGTCCGCCAATGGCCCCCACCACCCACCAACCGGCGTTTTTCTACGCTTCTTAGTTTACGAGATCTTAGGGGGCTTGCCAGGCCCCTCCAGTGTGCATTAGTGCCAGAACCCTCTCCAGCGCGGGTGTTCAGATTCAGATTGGAAAGATACCACGCTCAGTAATAAAAAGGTGGCCCAAAGCCCCCATCCGACCTTGAAATCGCCCCCTTCCCCCCGAGGAAATCCTGGATCCGGCCCTCTCAGGACGCATCTTAAAACCACAAACATTGCACGATCCGTAGCCGCTTCACGTTGAACGAATGGGTAGGGGGAAATACAAGTTGATTTGTGCCGAGAAACCACGGTATAAAATTTCGAAGTTCCGGCCAAATCCGAAAGTTTTCCACTCCAGAATACATAAGCATAAATATGCGGACAGAGCAGAGCTGCGGTATCGCCTTCAACGGCAACTCCCGTTTAAAGGGAATGTGGCACCTTTATAACGTGATTTTAACTGAGATAGCCAATTTGTAAAGCAT
>JAOTON010000165.1:0-227500 GCA_034440635.1 Lepas anatifera
TGGAGATCAGGGTGTCAGGACCCTCGAATTTTGGGTCTTCCATTGTTCTTGTATAAGGTTTGCATTACCGTGTCGGTGCTAACACGGGCACTGGGGGTGGGGGAATGCATCTTCCCTCCAAACACTCCTACTTTTGCCGATAAAAAAACTGAACAATTGCGGCTCTGCTGCCTGCCCCCTCCCTCCCCGCAGATGCCCAGATCCGGGGCTGGTGCCAATCACGATCTAAGCATACAGTTAGTTACTGTTTCGCTGCTCAACGCGGCATTTTTAAACCGTACAAACCTGTTCCTCGCTTGCACACCGCAGAAACACGACATCCTGGAGGGGCACGGGTGCGCCAGCGCCGCGTTTGACCTTCGGCGGCGGTGGTGGCGCGGCGCGGCGAAGGTCGTCGAAGTGACGGATTGTGGCGCTAGCTCGGCCTTATAGTTCCTCCCGCCGATGCGCAAACACAATCAGTGGCGGAAAGAAGCTGCAGTTAGACAGGTAAAGACAGCAGCAGTTAAATAGGCAAAGACAACAGAGGGTGGTAGAATGATCACAATGACGAGATGCTGGTGGCAAAAAAGCTTGCGATCAAAGTCGCCAACGGATACAAAACTAGGAACAATGAGCATCCCGGGTGATTGAACCTTAAAGGTCACCACATGTGGAATAAATGTTCTGGAGTGACAAATCGTATTCGAAACTTGTGTAAGACAAGCCACTAAGCACAAAAAGGTCATCCCAACTTGTCAGTGGGCTGCTCTTTGTAAGGATGGCAAAAGTGCAATGTCTGTTTATGGAAGCGGGACGCGTGCATAGAGGATTTGCAAACACAGAGGTGCGTTTTATCTTAAGCATAGTTGACCGCGTGATCGCGTGATCGTTGACTACCCACAAATGCGAATGCTTCCGGCTAACTTTGAGACATTACTATACGTAACTACGGTACACACAAGCTCACTGGGTTTTGTCCGGATATATATCTTGAAACCAAGATGTTGAAACCCCTGAAGTTAAGCACTCCATATAAGCCTTCACACATGAAATGATGTTAACTCTTTAATATTCTCGGGGCTTTGTGAAGCGAGACTAGCTTGGGGTGTAAGGGGGCATGATAAGCTTCTTTCATCAGCTTCCTTGGTCAAACACAAAAATAAAATCATCCTGACTTCTTGGTAGCTGTAGGATTGTTCTTGAATCAGCTCAGTGAATCAGCATGCATAGAAAGTAGGAAGACCTAAATGAAACTGCCGTGGCCAATGCCCATTTACACCGGACTATGTTTCTGGCACGTGCCGACTTCCTTCTCACGCTGGGTTGTTAGCCCACATTCGCGACAATTACCTTGCTAGCCACATCCACGGATCATTGTATCCGCGTCGGCGTCGGCGGCTTCCCCTGGTCGCCGTGCCTGCTGGTCGCACGCGCGCTGCCGCCGGACGCCAGACAGGAAGTGACACGGCCGACGGGCCGATTCGTATCGAATCAGGACGTACCTGTTCTTCACGGAACTCTGAAGCCGTACCGGTCGAAGGACAGGAAAAAAACGTGATGTATGTGTCGTTTCCATTCATCTAGCATGTGCTGTCTCAGAAGCTTCAGCTAGGCCAGTAAATGGCATGTGCTTGTGGGTATAGTGCAAATAGAGTAGATGCAAAGGCAGACCGCACGAGTACAGTGGGAGGTGCCTGCTCCCCTTCCGCGGTAGTTGAGGAATGACATCCCTCTGTGGGTGGGGGCGTAAGATTAACGATGGATGTATTTAACCGAAAGCAAAAGACAGTTTTGAAGGGAAATGATGCTCACGTAGTGATTGAATGGACAAATGACCGTCACGTTTAGGATATATGGAATCAATGAGACGGAACGGGGACATCTTTTGGTAATGCAGCGCTCCGAATCATATGGAATAAACTTTAGAGAGAAAATTTACGCTTTTATTAATCATAGCCCCCTCTTTATGCCAGAAAAGGCCCAGTCGATGGCAGCCGCCTTTTCCTCGAAAAAACCTGGCTAAGCCTCTGAGGAGAGCAAAGAACATACAATCCTAACACCAGGATCGACTGCATGGTCAGACTCAGAAGCTTATTGAGGGAGGCGTCGCAAGGCAACTGGGGATCTCAATCCTGGGATCCGGCTATTTTCACCAATCCCGAATCCGGGCATACTTTTCCTTGGTAACGCCAAAGCAGCAGTATAGCCATGGTGCAGAAAGACAAACCCTCATAAAAACAGCCTATACATCCACACATTATCTTAAGGTGAGTGCCGGTATTCATTTTTGGTGTCTGTTTATACTATTGGATGATAAAAACGGTGATAAAAATATTTTCATGAGTATTTTCCGAGCCGCAACATGCATCCTTTTCTTCTACGTTGCGGGAGCAAGTGTTTTCATTATCCTCGCTCGAACAGCTTAAGCGCGTCCCAGGCTGTCTTGGACGGACACTGGGCAGCGTAGAGGTGAAGAGTTAAACTATGTTTGCTCTCGGGAACGTCGCATCGCGCCAGGGTTGCGTTTTCCTAGGCGTCCGTCGAGGCTTCTCGGCAGCGGTATTCGCCAACCAACGTCATTGTGTAGATGTAGCGGCAAGCGCTCAGTCTGAACACTGTGCACCCCCCGCCCCCGCCCCCGCCCATCCCGTGCGCCGGCGCCTATTCACCTGCAGGGCACGTCAGCACACCAGCGGCGGCTCCGGTGCACAGGAGCGGACACTGCAGGGCACTCCTGCTGCAGGGCACTCCTGCTGCAGCGGCCGCCCCAGTACCGTCAGCTCGGCACGAGCCGCACACGCTCCGGACAGAGGCCAGGCGAAGGTTGGCACGCGCTGAAGTCACGGTAGCTGACTCCGTACGATATCCCTCTGTGGGTTGCCACAATGCATGGGTGGAGATCCCGGGGGAGTCAGGAGCCCCTGGATTTTAGGTGTCCCACAGGTTTCGTATAGGGCTTGTATTAACGTGCCAGCGCCTCACTATCTGTTGTTTTGCCCGGGTAATGCTCGGTCAGACAATCTGTCCTTAATCCTTGAAACTTGACATGTCCTGCAACTTTCAGGTTTTCCAAAGGATTTTAAAGAATCGGGAAATATTCAATAGTAGCACATATGGAATCAAATCTTAAGGTAGGTGAACTTTTTATAGCATGGGGTAACATTAAATTTAAAAAAGACTATATAGGCTGATTCGTAATGCCCGATGAGGAGCTTCGGTCAGAAGGGAAGAGTTTTGACCAAGGGTAAGCCTTTCTCAACAGGGAAACCCATTAAGAGATGCTGAATTACTTGGTGGGGACACCAATATCCCGGAGGAAGCGAGATTTCAGAGCGCGCCGGGCAATTTCACGGAGCGCACGAGCACAGTCTGGGGCGTCGATTTCTCGATCGAGGACGCTGGCCCCCTTTCTCCTGGATCCAACTATATAAGGACCCAGGCTGTTCTAGGATTTTCCTTATATTAGTCTTTCATTCAAACAAGAAACACGAATTCGCAAAATAAACGAGCTTTATTACTTTCAGATCAAATCGTGTTCTGGTCCGCCACTCTTTGGGTGACTTGTCTTTATTCAATCACCAAATAATACCCACAAGATAAGGTAACCTATATTTTCCTTTTTGCATCAACTAAGCCGGTCATTAGAGCATTTCAAATCAACAACATTCCCAAGAAAATGAACCTAATCATTTCATCAGCAACCGCACTTGACCAACAGACTCGAATACCAAATGTTCCCATGGTTAAAGCTGTCTAGCCTAGAATTACCACCAGCCCTTCCCTGGATATCACTGCCACATTACTCCCAGTTATGTAAGCCGTACTAGATGCCGGCGGCTCCCACGCCGACGGCCGTGGGAGCGAGCTGGCGGCCTGCGCCTGGGGGTAACACATCTCCCGCATCGCTCTGCCCTCCCGCTCCCACTGGCGGCATCTGCCGGCCGTCGTCAGAGCCGCGCTCTGTTCTGGCGTATTTCAGGCACAGGCGCTTCCGCCTCCCGCTTAGATGAGGCATACCACTGAGATGTTTCATATTGAAGTCGATGTATGTTTCTATTCATAGCATGTTCTATAGCATATCTATGCAAGTATTCTACTAAGTTTTACTCACACAATGCGACCGGATAAAGAAGATGGCTGATAATCTGTCTTCAAGGCAATTAGTTATTTTCAGTGTGGAATGGAAGTAAAGTTACCAGCACGCGTGGCACGTGATAGAAGAAAACATGATGACTGAAGCTTATGGCAGACATACAAGAGAACAATAACAGCAGTGGGAAAAGTTGATTCAGTCCCTACTAGAGTTGTGCGACTCGCGAGTTGGAGTCAGAGTTTAACACAAATTCCGACTCATTCGACTCTGAGTTGAGTTGAGTTCGGTGCTCATCACACACCACATCAATGAGTTGAGTTGAGTTGTGAAGAGAATGAATGAGTCAAATGAGTTGATGAAAAAAGTTGACTCAGCATGTAAATATGTTGAATTAAAGTGTTTGAATTTGCCTACCTTTTGCAAACCTGCGTTAACTTTCTTTGAATACCTTTTCGGCCAGTGTCTCAATTAGTTCAATCAAAGTTTTAATTTGTTTAAATATATCAATTTAATTATACGGTTCAATTGATATTCTAAAAGCCAATCCGCTCTGAAGCAGTCCCTAGGCGCAAATAATACATGTACCTCGAAACATTAAACAGGCTCCTATCTCTGACCATGCTTAAACATTTTAAGAGGTGGAACGGACTGCAAAATACATTTTAAATAGGTTTTAAAAACTCCTCATCATCAATATTTAGAATTACTTCTTTGCAACCACCACTAACGGTTAGTAGAGACGCTCAAACGTGCCACCACTCTAATAAACGAATAAGCACAGGCAAATGTGCGTCATTGCTGTCTTTGAAGAAACAAATTAGCCAAGTATAGGCTCAAGCTTGAGTAGCATAAGGGCAAAACATTGTAGAAACCACGAGATAAGTAATAAAGTGATATAAATATTTCTAAACTGCATATGATATTGTTTCTTTTGTCTTAAATCCGTCGTCTGCAGCTGCTTCTTTAATTTTGCCTATTAAAAACAGATCTTACTGTTAGCATAGAAAAGCTTGAACTTTGATTTGACAAAAATATTGAAATACCATTGTTGCGCGAATCAGACGAATTATTTCTTGCTATTGATTTTGTCTGATCGTCGTCCGTATTTTATTTTGAAAGCCTTATATTGGCAATTTTCTATGAAACCGTGCTCCCATTTTAAAAAGCGATAGGTACGTGCTGTATTGGAGCTTTTGAAGCTGAAAATTTTATTGGGTTAAAAAATATGAGCGTATCAAATGCAGCACGCTGATAAAATTTCCATTTCTATTGTCCTTTGTCATATATTCTGTATCTGTATCTGTATTAAATCACCAACAGGTCTTTAAAAACCCAATAAAAGGGGAAGTCAAAAAAAAAAAAAAAAAAAAAGGGCCAAAACAAAAAAAAAAAAAAAAAAAAAACCAAAACCCGCCCCGCCCCCCCAAAAAACACCAATTTTTTTTTTTTCCCCCCCCCGGCCAACAAAAAAAAAAAAAAAATGGAGAAATTAAATTTAAAAACCATAAAAAAAAAAAGATTAAAAAAAAAAAAAAAAAAAAAAAAACAATAACCACCCGTACACCAAAAAAAAAAAAAAAAAAAAAAAAAAATTAATTGTTGTGTACCCCACAAAAACCATAAAAAAATATAAAAATAAAAAAAAATAAAAAAAAAAAAAAAAAAATTAAAAAAAAAAAAAAAAAAAATTTTTTTGGTGCTTAGCCTGAAAGAAATTAAAAAAAAAAAAAAAAAAAAAAAAATTTAAAACAAGAGAAAAAAACGGAAGGGTTTATAGGGTGGGCAAAAAAAAAAAAAAATTAAACCCAACCCCCCCAAAAAAAAAAAAATATATTTTCCCCCCCCCCCCCAAAAAAAAAAAAAAAAAAAAAAAAAAAAAAAAAAATTTAAAATAAAAAAAAAAACGCACACCCTCTTACTTTTTTTTTTTGGGTAAAATGGGGAGAAAGGAAAAAAAAGAAAAAACAAAATAAAAATTTTTAATATATAATAAATTTTTTAATTTAAAAAAAATATTTTTTATTAAAAAAAAAAACAAAAAAACTAAAAAATAAAAAAATTTTAAAAATTTTCAAACTTTTTTTTTAAAAAAAAAAAAAAAAATTAAAATAAAATTAAAAAAATTTTAAATATATTTATTTTTAATTTTTTTTAATTTCCTCCCCCCCCCCCCCCCCCAAAAAAAAACAAAAAAAAATTAAAAAAAAAAAAATAATTTTTTATATTTAAAAAAAAAAAAAAATTATAAAAATAAACAAAAAAAAAAAAAAAAATATAAAAAAAAAAAAAAAAATAAAAAAAAAAAAAAAAAAAAAAAAAAAAAAAAAGATATGCCCGCCTTCCGGCGTCCCCCAGACACCCCCGGCCCCCCGGACCCCCCCTCCCCCCCCCCCCTTCCTCTCCCTCCCCCCCCCGGTGTATGTTGGGCTTTCAGACCGTCCCCCCCCCCCAAAATAAAATTTTAAGGAAAAGGGTTTGAAAAAATTTTTTTTACTATTTCCTTGGTTTTGCTGTAGTTCTTAGAATTTGCAATTGCAATTAGGTACTCTAGAAATTATAGCTTAGATTTTGGTTAAGCTCATGGCATAGGAATGTCTCATTTAGCAAAATTATCTAGCATCTTTCTTTAACAGAAACAAAAAGCAATACTTTTATCTCGCTGAAAATGCAGTTTAGATGGTGAGAAGGATCAATGGAAGATCAACCCTTTTAAATTCCTTTCCATTCCGTGTACCTGGTTAAACATGCAAGGCTCCTTTTGGAAATCATTGCAACATGGTGTAGCAGCTTTGTCTGGCAGTGACAGTCTGAAAGAATAAAAAATATCCATGGCTCCTGACTATAATAATAGCAATGTTTGAACGCCAATTTCTTAATTTTCCATCTATTCTTCAGTTTTCTGTATGAGTATGACTCTGCACAGCGTGTCTTTTACTGGTTTATTGATTTATTCATTTGTTATTATTATTTATTTCCATTATTTATTTTTTTTTAGTTTAATAAAAAAAAATTTATTTATATATTTTGAAACCGAGTCAAAGTCTGAGTTGAGTTGAGTCGTGAGCTGAGTCGGAGTTGAGTTGGAAGGATTTAATCTCGAGTCGGAGTTGAGTCGGCTCAATGAACTCGTGACAATGAGTTGAGTCAGAGTTGAGTCGACCACTATCAGCACATGAGTTGAGTTGAGTCGACTCAAGAAAATTTTGAAATGCACAACCTTCTGATTCCAAATTCACAATTTCCAAATTCACAAACATTCACAAACATTCACATTCACAAATTCACAAATTTGAATTCACAACCTTTGAAGTGCCTACATCTTCTGCTGGTTTATGACATTCGGACCCCAGACAGATTGCTGACTGCTGCTCGGTTCCTGGCGGCTTCTGGTCTCCGTGGGATTTAACCGAAAGTAGATATCAGATTGACTCGATATATCGGACATTTTCCACCATCTGATAACTACATATTTGAGCCCGAATGAATCATTCCGAGTTACTCCGATAATTGATCTGTTCAGCTCCGCAGGCCGGCAGCAGACGGCGGGCCAAATGAGCCCGGTTTAGTACCAGCTTTCTATAATGACCACGCATTTGTCACTCGTCTGTCGTTGCGCCGCTTTCACCGCGGTCAGGCACGAGTGATGGTTCAACCATGGAGGTCGGCCGCTGTTCTGTGACGTCACTGAGTCGAGCGGCTGGACGCGGGACGAGTCCAAGGGGGAAGGGAGGTTACCCCCTGAAGTCCGCGGAGGCGCCCCTGGTGGACGCCGGGGAACGTGTCGGATACCGAAAGCGGCCTGAACAGTCTCAAATGATATAGCTGCGTGGTACGGGCCCCTTATAATTTACCCCAGGTGCACGAGCAGCCCCAGGACGGTACCGAGCGCGGGAACGGCCCAATCGACTCATGTATGCCGGTGTGTGGTACCGTTCTGCCACTAGGTTGTGGTCGGTAGTCCGTACCATTGGAGAAAGTCTTGATTAAAAACATAATATTTTCATCGGGTTTCAGTAATTTAGCTCTACATTACTTCTTAGAAATAACAGAAAACGAGTTTTAGCTTACATACATGTTTCATCAAAGTATAACAAAGTTAGCTTCCCACAGCGGTACGTTCCGCGTCGCCACATTCGTCTGAGCCGCGCCATATTTCGTCAGGCCGCAATGGTGCATACCAAAGGCCTGGGTACCGAGGCTGCTCATGTATCTGGGGTAATTGACTTGAGAAGTGACCCTGGGAGAGGCGTCTTGTTTTCCGGCGTCTTCCACTATTTGTCACCCTTTTTCTGCCAGCTGCAGATTTCCAGCCGACTATTTGACCACCCACTTCTAGGCAGCGGTGCCCCTTTGGCAAAATCTTAGCCGATACGTCCCCAGTAAGACTTCTAAAACATCCATCCCTAAAAAATATCAACAAAGTTGTGACGGGAGGCGTCCCTTGAAATGCACAAAAGGCACCCAACAGGTGGCCGCCGCCTTACTGTGGTTTCTTACCTTACTTACCGACATTCTAGATTCGTCTCACATTGGATGCGACAGATACGAAGTAAGTGTATGAAAAAAACAATCCTGAAACTGGTTTGTTTTCTCACCAAGAATGGGCTCTGGCCCGGGCTCGATTAATGTAAATATCAAGATTTCACTGGGAGTATTGTACCTTCATCCATAAGCCCACTGACAGGACAAGCAGAAAAAACGACAGATCTTCAGCGCGGGTAAGATGCATAAGGAACGTGAATCTAGGATACCAATTAGTCTCCCGATATCCGTTCATCTCTGTATCCCGCTCTGGGCTAGTTGACAGCTACATGGTGGAAACACACGTATCAACTTTAAAAACATCGGAATTAAACCAAATGGAGCAGAGTCCTAAATCGTTACAGATCTGGCCAATCTCGTACGTTAAATTTTGTGTGAATTTGCAATGACAAGGATCCTTTTGTTGGCGCGAGTTGTTGGCACTGGCGGATCCAAGGGGGGCCACAGGGACCATGGACCCCCTCCAAAGCCTAAATAGCACCTTTTGCCCCCCAAAGAACCAAATTTTAGCCGCTTTTCTTAAACATACTATGTTTCCGCGTGTTTCTTTCAATTTGAGCCTCCCAAAACATTGGCTTGACCTCCTCCAAAAGTTTCTCCTGAATCCGCTAATGATTGTTGGGCATCTACAAGAGTATGTTTGAGTAAAAATAATAATGCAATTGGGACTTCACGGTATACCTACTGAATCGTAAAATAGGCATTTAGTTTTACTTGTGGCAAAGTTAAGGGAAGTTTCAAGATGCAAAATCATATCAAGCATTACTTAAGGCTGGCATCTTTGCACTGCAGATGCATTGAGGGGAGGGCCAAACCTTACAATTTGATAAAGGATTGGAATATTTGTCGTCTAGGACACTTATATCGTTGTCCAAGTACCAAGGAACTAAGCTTAATGAATGAACTACTCAAAGAATAACATCCAAACAATGAATTTTCGAAGACCAGACCAGATAAAAAGCATTTCATTTCAAATGCCCGCCTTCACCCAGTGACACTTTTGAAAATCCATCAAACTGAGCACTGAATCCAAGTTTTCCCCTCGGGATCCGACACATTTCCTCCTGGATGCAATTACACACCTCCACTACTACCTACTAACGTCCCGTTCATGAGCCTGCAGAATAGATGGGAGCACATCTATATGCAAATGACGGAGGCTGTCCCGAGCACAGACACAGTTCATTGCTGAGGGCCTCACTATTCCAGCAACAGGGAGGAGCGGTGCCGGCTACCATTCATCCTCACACGCGGCCGCTCGGAACAGGTTTCTGACCATCGATGCACATCGGGCCGGTACCGCTGCACGGTGCATTCCCGCAGATGTGATATCGCCAACCAGTGGCGTGTGGTGAAATAATGAGGTTCAACTGTTCTTCCAGCTCGACTGTCATTAAAATCAAGGCTGCTTACGAATGAATTTGCATAATCACAGTTCATTTTTACGAAGGCCTCAGTTGCAAACCCACCTGGCAGCAGGGCTTCCTCGGTGTTTTTGACGCACGTCAAGGTTTCAACGGTGGTGAGACGTCAGTAAACTTCTGCTGAGTCGAGGTCACTCAACAATCAAAGCCTCACGCTCTTAGCACACACGTCGGTGGCTCTTTGCACAATGATCCTAACTCCTGATCTATACGAAACCACACACTAACTCTAAAACACACCCTTTAACTGATGGTCTGAGTGCACTCGGAGTCGGATACTAAGCCTCTAACCACAGTGTTGACCACGCTGCACGCTTGCTACACTGCTGATGCTTTGATTCTTCTTCCCCACGCACTTTGCTCCAGACCGGGCGTCCTTTGCGCCGGTAACTCCGCTCGCAACTCGAGAGTGTCAAAGTCCCGGCGCCTCCGCTCACCACCGTACCTCACAACCGGCACCGGCGCCACTCGCGCCGCACGCACCCCCGTTCAGTGAGCTGCCGCCGCAGCAGTGGCGCCGCCACGCGGCTGGACGCGCAGTCGACACCGCAGGGGGCGGCCGCGCGGCGGCGGGAGCGGCAACCGCGTGCTCAGCGATTAAGAGAACGAGAGGCAGCCCCCGCAGAAAAGTCGGGATGTGAAGAAAAGAGGAAATTCCATGTTCCTACTCAAACTTTAGGAATAAGACATGCGTTGAAAAGTAATTGTATACCCACCCTCCCACGCCGATCTCCTGAGCGCGCCACTGCTCAGTCCGGGTTCGGTGTCCGGTGATGGGTGACGGCTGGATCCCGAATCCCGTCCTCCCCCTGCCGATGCCCCTGATCCATGGGGAGGGGAGTCGAGCACGCCCGCCCGGCCGCCCGGCCGGTGCGCTGGGGAGTATTATCGGTGGAGGAGGGGAGGCAGGGGGCGGGCTGAGGGGCCGAACTGGCGGCGCACGGGACAGAAGCACGGTACGCGCGCATTCCGAACTGGAGCGATGTTCCCACGCCATTAGGCAACGGGCGGTACGTGCTGGCTTAAGCTGTCAGGTAATGGCCATCGTTAGCTGAGTAAGCCTGAAACATGTCGCCCGGGTGATAGGGTGGGACATTTTGACATCGTTCTCCCATGGCAGAGTGCCTGTTTGTATACGATTTGCTGACATCCATCAATGTTAAACGTGCAGTCAGTGTTGGGTCATGAATCTAAAACTTCCACACTCAGTAGGTCAGTCATGAATGAAATCAAATTATTTTTGAGAGGGTGGTCTTAGTTTAGGAATGTCGAGTCATGTTTTGTCTCCGAATTAACCTGTAGCATATACATCCAGTATCTAGCGTCGCGAAGCAGAGCTCTAAAGAGATCCCTTGCATCCCCAGTAATCTGATAAGATCGGTTTATTAATGTCGTATTAATTCATTCATAAAATAATGTCGCATTGTTATAAGTGTCGTAATAAACATGCAATTTTATCGGGAGAATGTGTGTTGGCAAAAAACGAGTCAGGCCCGTGAATTAAAATCAAATGTGAAAAAATATATCTAAGATATCGAAGATTGAGCTCCTAAATAGATAGCAACATATATGCAAGATAGGTATCCAAAATTCGAAGTGAAATACCTATATTCTAGAAATACATTTTCTGTCTGTCAGCTATGAGAGTTGGGCGATTTAGTGGTTTCATTGTTAGTCTCCTGCTGAGGATGACATAGGTAAGTGTGGGTTTAATCCCCACGACGGGAAACCGCCTTCTATGTACCATCTGACACAGTGGAAAGGAGTTCTGATTGCCCTCATTATTACGTCGCGTAACTGGGGACGAGCGACCAACGGGAGTGGCCGTTAATACAACGAATGAAGAAACAAATGAACAGGTTCTATTCCCATTCAGTGAGAAGTGACTGAAACTTTACAAATTGGTGTCGTGGGCAAAAGGACTGGGCAGAAGTAACCAATCAACATATTTCACGTGAATCCCAGCCATTGGTACAGAAATAATGGCATCGAAGTTTTCACGTTGACATGAGACTCATGTATTAAAAACTGACGGCTTAATTTTCCTCGTAAGCTTACAATAGGGAGGCTGCGAATCTGGTCTACACTCTGGTCACAGATACGTTAAATTCAAAATATGTTTGTGATATGGCACATTTATGATACAAAATGCGTTGGGGGTTATTCCGTTGAATTTTTAGGACTGCAAGCAATAACTTGTTGGAGGTAAATCGCTCATGACTCAGCCTGACATGACCTCAATCAGAAATTTGGAAGAGTGATGAAAATATCCACGAACAGCTAAGTATACCAACTACAGTGTTACTGCCCGGCAACGCTTTTGGCCACCTGGGTATAAGTCTTAGGGGTTATATTTGACCACCACTTGTGCGAAGATCAAAAGCAGGACCAATAAAAGGTCAAAGATACTTAAACACAAAGCTAGGTCTGGATTAACATAAAAGGAATCATATGACGACTGAATCTCGTTCACGATCACCATATAGTGATGGATACCGCTGGAGGAGTCCGAGAGGTGGGCCTCGGTTCGATCTGTCGCAATAATACTATATCTATATGCAAGGGCATCGCCGCGGATTTTCAAGAGCAGTTGGTGGGAGGAGGAGATTTAGGGATAGTACTTTATCGGACAAGGTAGTGCAACGCATATGGTCATAGATTTGTAGATGGTCATATGGTCATAGGTAGTGCAAAGTAGATGGTCATAACGGGGTGTGACCATCTACAATGCTCTGCCGCCTGAGTTTCTTGAACTGACTGTGCCCCGCTTTAAGCTTGCCGTGAAGCAACACCTGGTGCGTGCTGGGCATTATTAGGCTTGTTAGTCATATTATACTAGTCATGTTTTATGAATGCTGGTGCGAGTGCGAATGATTAATGGCTTTTACCTGCCTTACTCTCTGCTTTCAAATGACTCGGGTCCAAGAATAGCCACGTTAACCCTGGTTTTCTATCGTGGATGGACCTACGCTGTACAATACAATACAATACAATACGCTTTTGTGGTACTAAACACGACTGCAGCCAAAGAATAGCAACATATATTTTCTCGCTCTTCATTTTGCCATCTAACTCCTTTTAAGTAGAAATTAGGTTTGAAATATATATTTCCATGACGGAAGTTCCGTCCAGACATGGATGGGTAGCACCCCATTTCCGAATAGCAAGAGGACAGCCTCTACAGGCCCTTCCGGTGGTGACGCCCCAGAGGTTACAGGTCACCAGATGATTTCATGGAGCTCACGTCCCTGAGCGAACCCGGCCCAGATCCGGAGTGCAGGTCGGCTGGAACTAAATGCTGGAGTCAGGGGCGGATCCAGGACTTCCCTCAGGGAGAGGCTGATGCCACAAGGGAGCAAAACTTCTGGGATGGAACGAGTGAGCAGTGGCAAATCCAGACTTCAATGAATGAGGGTAGGGATGAACTCTAACCACCGTTACTCGAAATAGCCTCATACTATGTGATTACTATGGGTAGTCAGAAATTTCGGGGAAGGGAGGGGGCTTCAGCCGTGTATCCATCACTGCAAGGAACCCATAGTTCTAAGCGGTGCCGGCTCGCTTTAGATTCGAATTTCAAAAGGTTTGGGGGCGCTATTTTCCCAAAAATGTCACATGCCATGCTTTATGGACTCATTGCATCCTGATCGTCGAGCCCTTTCGTCCATTACGCCGCGACAGAGCGGTCCTGTTTACGTTCTGTGCTGTCGGTGATATGCTGCACCGCTGTGCTCATCTTGTACTGGATACTGCACCGCAGAGCTGCTGTTTCCCGTGGATCTGTCGGACTGACCTCCACACTGCACATTCCTCCCGGGTATACTGTACCGCTGAGCATCTGCCGCCTGTGACTCCGCTGCACCGCCGTGCACGTCCCTCACGGGTAGACTGTACCGCAAAGCATCTGCCGCCTGTGACTCCGCTGTACCGCCGTGCACGTCCCTCACGGGTAGACTGTACCGCGAAGCACCTGCCGCCTGTGACTCCGCTGTACCGCCATGCACGTCCCTCCCGGGTATACTGTACCGCGAAGCACGTACCGCCTGCAGGTCTGCTGTACCGCTGTGCACGTCCCTCCCGGGTATACTGTGCCGCGAAGCATCTTGTTCCTGTTGGTTTGCTGTACCGCAGGGACCGCATGACTAGTTCTGGTGCATCGCGATGCACACGCATATGTTAATCTGCTGGTCGAACCGGATTGTTTACAGCCCTGTCAACAATCCGGTTCAACCAGCAGATTAACATATTAACACACCCCTGGGTGTCCCCAAGAGGTCCGTGTTACGACTATTGCTAATGGTCCCGTTCCGTTTCAGAAACTTCGTGTGAAAATGTTCAAGATTTGTGCTTAACTCGTTTCGAGTACCGAAATGAGTTCGTGCTATCACCATTGAGGTGAATGTTTCAATGATACGCGTTTTGAGTAATACCTCAGTACCAATCACTGGCGGATCCAAGGTGGGCCAAAGGAGCCGTGGCCCTCTCCAAAGCCTGAAATAGTATCTTTCGCCCCCTCAAAAGAACCAAATTTGTGTCGTTTTTCTTTAACCCTCGCCCCACCGGGGGGCCATCGATGCCCCCTAAGGTTTTTCCGGGATAGCAGAAAAACGACGAGGCGCAGCACCGCGGTTGAGGACTCTACCTCTCACTGCATCATTTTCCCATCATCCCTGAAATTTTTTACCCCGGGTCACCCAAGGTCAGGTCACCAGACGAGGTCAACCAAGGTCACCTCACTTCACCTTTAGAGCTCTGTAAGAGCTACATTTCAAAGTCGATCGATTTGAAACTTCCTACACTTCATGACCCCTCCAGGGTCTACAAGGTGTATATCCGGGATTTTTCGATTTCGTGCCCTGAGGTCAGGTCACGAGGCGACCTCTCCCATTGGAAAAGCATGGGGAAAAGCTATTTCATGATATAAAAGCCACAAAAATGATTGCAAATACTCAGACTGCTCAGAACAACGTTTTTGGACACCCTTTCACGGATCCCAGGGGTCATATTTGCCCTTTGACTTTTCCAAGGTCATCCAAGGTCACCAGAGGTCAAAAACAGTATTTTGACAATAGCTTTTGACCTAATTGAGCTAGAGCGGTGAAACAAACACCATCGTGTTTGTCTTGTCACTGGCTTTCATTTGATATACGGCAAGGTCACTTTTTGACCTTTCGTGACCTCAGGTCATATTAGGTCACGAGGTGACCTCTGGGGGTCAAACCACTGGCGGGAGGTCTTTACGTTCCAAATAGCGGAAAAAGTACTGGCAATTTGCTATCAAATGTACTTTACCAGGCCTCAATAGCTCTAATGACATAAGAGTTATGCCCAGTTGACTTAATCATTGCATATTTGAGTGAAAATAGCCGATCTTGACCTAATTTGACCTCTGGAGGTCAAACCATTGACCTGAGCACTAAGACATGCGGAGTAATTTCTTACTGAATTCACGCGAGCTTTCTATTGCACTTTGCAGATTTGCGCTAACGCCCATATTTTCGGAGATAGAGGGGGGCCATCGATGGCCCCCCCGGTGGGGCGAAGGTGGCGCCGGACCCCCGGTGGGGCGCGGGTTAAGAAATACCCTGTTCTCGCGATTTTTCTCAATTAAGCCCTCCAAGACGTCGGTTTGGCCTCCTCCAAAAGCTGCTCCTGGATCCGCTAGTGGTGACGATGAAGCATATACTCAAGTAAATGCTTCAGCACTCGGGAACCTGGACAAAGTAAGAATCATTATTGATTTGCTTTGTTTATCATGGGAGGTGTCACAGCTGGCTGTCATTTCATCACTGGTTTCCCCCTCTGGCTCAGATCCATTAAAACACGCATACAATTCAGGCTGATTTATTGCACACATTAATGTCAGCATGCGAACTAGTTTGTATTGAAAATGAAACTGACCCGGATTTTCTCGCCACAACAATTATGAATAGCGACAATAAAGGTATTGAAAAGCTCACGCCAAACTTGCCGAAACAGGAAAACGGAACCAAGAAAACCGTGGATTTCACCCTGGGATTTTATCTTCAATAAATGTTAAAAACCAACTGTATGTTAAATCTTTAAAATCAAAATGTGAGGCAGGTAAGCAACAATACAATAAATACAAAAATATTCTGATTGGAATTATCCGTAAAGCTAAGAAACACTACTATGAGACAGAATTTGAGAAATGTAAGACTGACTGGAAACAAACTTGGAAAACCATAAATGAGTTAAGAAATAGCCGAAGCAATGGTAATGATATCCCGGAAACAATTCATACCACAAACAGAGTGAAAATACAGGATAGTGAAGGGAAAGCTGAAGCCTTTAATGATTTTTTCAGTCCCATTGGAAAAAAGCTACAAGAAAAAATTACACCTTCCCCCACCAATCCCCTAGATCTAGTCAATGATTGTGAAAATGAAATGGAACTTAGGCTTACAGATGAAGAAGTAGCGAGAATAATTGAAAATATGAAAAATGTGGGAGCTGGTTGTGATGGCATCAGTAGCAAAATACTTACGAATAAATATAGAAGTATAATACAACATCTAGTCAAATTATTTAGTACATGTCTTACCACAGGAGTATTTCCCGATGTTTAAAAATTGCAGCAATCAAGCCTATCTTTAAGGCGGGCGATCAGCATGTTGTTACCAACTATAGACCCATTAGCATTCTTCCCGCAATATCAAAAATTCTTGAAAAACTTCTTCACTGCCGGATTATGGAACATCTTGAGATGAATCAACTCATACACAATAATCAATTCGGATTCCAAAAAAATCGTTCAACATTTATGCTTATACTTCTGCTCCAAGACTTTGTTACTAAGGCCTTTGAGGAAGGTGAACTTGTACTAGGGGTATTTTTGGATTTAAGAAAAACATTTGACACCGTGGATTATAACATTCTTCTGGGAAAAGCAAAAAAATATGGAATAAAAGGTAAATATTTCGAAGTTCTTGTCTCATATCTATTCAATAGGAAACAATGTGTTCAAGTAGAAAACAAAACGTCAGAATATAGGAGGTAAACATGGGAGTCCCGCAGGGGTCTATACTTGGGCCACTGTTGTTCATTATTTATGTTAATGATCTTCCGCTTATCGGTGAAAATGCACTATATCTCTCCTATGCTGACGATACGGCCCTGCTCTTCAAACACAAACACACAGAAGTACATAAAACGAACGTGAATGAAATTCTCTTGCAGCTTTCAGACTGGTTCTGTGCAAACTATTTGTCTCTCAACCTTGAAAAAACCTTCACGCAGTATTACTTTCCTTATCCCAAAATGTTTCAGTTAAACTTAACAATAGGCCAGTATGCTATTGAAGAAAAGAGGAGATTAAGTATCTCGGGATGATTTTCGATAAGCAGCTTAAGTTTTCTGGGCATATAAATCATTTTTCAAAAGTAATAAGTCGAAACATTGGCATTATTTTTAGGATTCGATGCTTCATTTCAGATCGTATAGCGCTTCTCCTTTACAATGCATTAATCCAACCTTACCAATCCAATTAATTAATTAATTAATTAATCCAACCTTAATCCAACCTATTGCTGGTTTCATCTGGGGTGTGAATTACTCATCTCAACTCTACAAAAATAACGTCCTCCAAAAATATCCGTTCGACTCATTGATAGAATAAATCTCCCTGGAAGCTCAGAACCAGTTTTCAAAAGTATTCGATCCTCAAAGTGTCTGAGCTCGCAAGAACGCAAATTTTAATTGTAGTTCATAAATTCCTCATTGGTCAGCTTCCTGAAGCCATGCAACATTTGTTTTGCCTCAGAGAATTGGGATATCGTGAGGTAAGAAGCCCCCGCCCCCTACTGGATCAACCATTCTCAAAAAGGAATTATCGCTTTTTCACGGCCCCTGGCTTGGCCCCTAAGTTATGGAATAACATATTTTGTGATAAATTCCAATCTATTGAGGAAATCCCAAAGAATTAAACTATTATTTTTTTTAAAATTTTTTTTTTGGAAGGGTTGGGGGGGGAGGGGCCCACCAACCCAATAAAAAAAGTAAGCAAACAACCCCCACCCCCACCCCCCCAAAAAAAAAAAAAAAAAAAAAAAAAAAAAAAAAAAAAAAAAAAAAAAAAAAAAAAAAAAAAAAAGAAAGCCCCCCCCCCCCCCCCCCCCCCCCCCCCCCCCCCACCCACCCCACCCCCACCAAAGGGAAAAAAAAAAAGGGGGGGGGCCGAGGGGGGAAAAAAAAAAACAACCAAAACCACACCACACACCCAAACCTCTAGGCGGGGGGCGGGGGCATTATCAAGAAAATGTTGAAACAACATCTCATCAGTCAAGGTCAGTAAAATATTAAATTTAGTAAACTTATAGTTCTTTTGAATGAGTAGAACAATACTAAATAAACAACGAGTAGAAAAATAAATTGTATGGCTTCAGTGCTCTCTAAAATATATACTGTTTTTGCATGACCAGAACATGTTAGAAATATCAACCTCCTATTCAGCCAGCGTATGCTTAAATTAGTCATTTTCCCACTACATCGTGCGGATGACATTATGTTTTCGCGGGGGCGCCGGGGCCTCCTTGGCTGTGATTTTGTTCGGCGGCAGCCTGGGGGGATGGGGGGAGCTTTGAATCATCTGTGCCATACCGATATTCATTAGGGACAAAAGATGTTCCAACACCAACAGATTTGGCTCCCTTTGGGTCTGTCAGGTTTCGGTCGGGCGGGTTGCACTTGGGAGGTCCTGGCGCCTTGGCATCTCTCCGGAAGCGTAACGCGTCATAATCAACGTATATTAAACATGTCTGTGGTTCAGCACCCAGTGTCGAGTCACATTCTGATGCTCCCACGCCTGACACACATTAATTCATGCTTCACTTCATGCTCTCATCTTCAGTCACTCGCATCTTATCATCTCCTTTTCAGAATAGAAACCGGGGGAGTCTTAAAAGGTGAGTCTGGACCTGAATTTTTCTTTTTCTGACATCGACATCATTTGGATCGACAACCAGACGAGAAAATCCCCGTTCCCTTCGTTGCTCCCGGGGGCTGGTGAACAACAGACTTTCACCTCGCTTGCTGGCCCTGGGGGCAACCGAGGGAGTTATATTCATTCATGCTCTCATCTTCAGGCGCTCTCACCGCATCATCATCCTAAATATACAAAACACGTCGTTGTAGTACGGACAGTAAATATGTCTCTGGCTCAGCACCTAGTGTCAAGCTGCGCACTGGGTGCTTCCACGACAGACAAACAGTATAAAAAATTGTTACAGCACGTACAGGTTTCGAAGCTTGTTGGTTCGTATTCCACAGAGTTTTGGAGTAACGACAGCTGAAGTTCAGTGTACAGTCCATGTCAAATTGTTTTCCTAGGGCTGTTACAGTCCGACCAGCAACTGCAAGGAAACGGAGCTAACCGCTATTATCAACCACACATGCGCTTTGATTTCAACTAAGGTGGCCAAAACCCTCCAGGTTTTATCGGGGTGGTATATGTGGGGTAGCTAACAATGACCTGGAGTCCTTTTTTAGGGATAATCTCGAGTCATTGAGGACTGAAAGACTTACCATCACCGAAATTTCCTTGATTTTCATCCTTGCCTGAGTACCAAGGGCTCCGCCATGACCGTCGAAGCGGGAGACGATGCACTCATAAGTTTGCCACTCCGGCTGGCTCCCCTGACTGACGCGGACGTCTCCTACAAAATCACGTCACTGCACTGGTTATCTTAGCCTTTTATTGGGATTGTCAACGTGCACTCACTTTTGTGCTGGAAAATTTTAGACCTAGCTTTGGGTATTTCATCCATTTTGTTATAACATTTTTTTTTTAACTATATTTGGCAGTCAATTGTGGAGGACTGGCCCTCGATTTTCCAAAGCAGGAACGAGGATGCGCCCCCTGAAGTCCCGTCCAGGAAGAGATGCCCCTGTGAAAAAAAATTCGGTAAGTAGTCATCTCTTATTTGTATTCCTGGCTAAGAAAAACGTCGACATAATGTCAACAAAAGCATGAAGCAGCACAGCAAATACGTATGAACTACGGAACATTTGATGGTCATCATTGAAGAGGGAAAATTGCGACTGCAAGCTAAAATCTTTTAACGATAGATCAGACTTGGAATGGGAACATTTCAAAGCGAGCGAATGAGATTCTTCTTTCAGGTTTGCCGCTAGATATTGTATTCCTCATATGGTTTTCTAACGATTACGAGCCTTGGGAATCAAGATCACCATGGTTATTGATCGCTACCATTATCATATGTCCCATCCTTTGTTTGACGCTTTTAAATCCTGGCAGTAACTTTTAACTATAGTTTGTCTTCATTTTATTTAACAGGTTATTAAGCTACATAATTTGTATACATTCAGGCTGTGTTGATTATTAATCCAATGCGAGGCAATCATGATTTTTAACCTTAAAATGTTTCCATTTTTACAAGCATTGATTACATGCTCTAGCAAGATTGAACGAAGATAGATGCTTAAAGTCATAGTGGGAATATTGTTTCAGACAATTCGTTGTTTTGTCTCCACAATGCCCCGTGACGTTGAAGTTCGGGGCACTCCCTCGCTGGTATCGCAGTGACCCGCTACAGTATCTCCCTTTCCCGAATTCCCGGCGTCTGCGGCTGACGGATAGCTGGAGAGTCGGCGGCAGCGTCGGCAGGGGGAGGGGCAGCGTTCGAACACTGGCGCACGCGGCGGCAGTGGGGGCAGCACAGTCGTTCAGTCAGCCGCAAAGCGTGGTGAGGGGCGGGTGGAAGCGCGCGGGGCAGCTCGGAGAAGTGGTGCGGGTGTTACAGTGTTGTCACAGATCATAAGGGATTAATGGGGTAAATTACTGTGCAAGTATCTTCTGTGCTGTGGATATCTTACGTGTGGCTATCATAGCACGGATGTGTTTTTCTGAAGATGGTAGTTGGTGGCACCATTTGCCACGCCCCCAATTTGCGTCCATTGCTGTAGCCTAAAACTTTCTTAGTATATCTCTATTTTCATTCTCAAATTTCGATAATTAAAATACTGTTCTTGCTTAAAGCCACCAAAGCTTTAAAAATATGTATGTTGTTTCTGTTTATAGTTGTTTAATTTTCTGTTTTCAAATTACCCAATGAAAATAAATGACTTTCTCCACGCAGTGAAAAGTTATTGTCGGAGCATGAACCGAATTTTGCTGATAATCCACTGATCATGTTATTCCGATTATTTAAATTACCCTTTATTTCCCCCACTTATTGCTGTTACAGTCTAGCTTTCACAACTTCAGGCCATATCTTCCACGGTGAAAAGAGAGCTATTGGACTGATTCACTCCTGGGGCAGTTAAATTTCGAAATTAAGAGAAAATGAATTGTTTTGTATATTAACTTGTCAGAACTTCTCCCTGCGTTATTCTAAACCGATTCAAAATGGCTTCGTTCAGCACATCTGGCTATATTTTTGTACTTACCTTTTTCATTTTTCTATCATCTAAAAAATATTGCAAAACTCCGTAGCTGTTTTGACCGCCAGGCTTCTCTGGAATGCAAGCTATGTAGGGAGATGCAGTAAAAAATGGCATATATAAACATTACCAAAGTCTATGATATTTTCAGAGGAAGAAACGAAGAAGTAACAAGCATCAGCTCTGAACAAACAGCACTACCTCTGGAAAGTCAGGCCGTCAGCCTGAACTGTGTGGCGGGGCAGCTGTAACGGGAATTGAGAGTGGTTCGGCTGTCGATCTCTGCTCCAGCCCAGGCAAACACAAGAACCGTTGGCCCACGGGCAGTGGGCGTGTGGCGTTGGCGGTGACCGCGTTAGGCAGCTAGGCAGCGGCCCGGTACACAGGCGCTCCGCCCTCCGCCCTCTTCTCCGGGACAGCTCGGCCACCGGCGCCCTGCCGACTATGTCTCAGCACAAGGGCAGGTCACGTGTCACCGCGGTGATTCCGCAGGAGACACGCGTGGCGACGCGCGCGACTGGTGCCTCCCTGCCGGCGGCGTCCCGTGGCCGCGCCGCCCAAAAACTCTCCAGCGGCGACGGCGGCGGCGACCTCTCTCGGCTCAAACAGCAGCTGAAGCTGACGGGCCGCTCTGGCCAGGACTCTGATGACGAGATTGACCAGTTCATGTCGGAGAGCCGGCAGCAGTTCCAGAAGATGTTCAGCGGCAGTGACCTGCTGAGCTCGCGTCTCCCCACCGACGCAGATCTGTTCAAGGACAGACTCGGTGGCCCCGGTCTGGGCGCGCTCTCTGGCGGCAACAACGGCGGTGGCGGCCGATTAGCATTTGGCAAGGCGCAGTCGACGCTCTTCAAGGACCCGGCGTCGTCCTGTCCTCCGCTCAACGCTCCCACACCGTCCTTGTTCAAGGACTCACCACTGCGTAGTCAGCGCCTCGGCGGGAGTCCTTCCCTGCTGGGCAACAGACCCCCGCTCAGTCAGCGGCTCAACATGAACATGTTGGATGAATCCGGGTTCGAAAACATGATGATGCCGCAAATGAAGGACGGTCCTGGTCCTTTGACGCTACCCATGAACGGCTCTGGCTCTCTGCTCGGGCGGATGGGGAGCCCTCAGATGTCGAGGCCGCTGGCTCAGTCCAGCATGTTATCTCCCATGTCCTCCGGCGCCCTCTCCCGACCTGGCGTACAACACACCATCCAGACCTCCTCCAGCTCCTCCACCACCAAGCTGACGTCGCGCGGCGGACTTCACGGTGACGTCACGCACGTGGAGCGGCAGGAGCAGCAGGAGCAGAGCACATCTGACGGCACATCTGGCGTCCAGCAGACCCGTGCGCAGAAACTGGAGACGGCCACCATCTCCTGCAAGGACGGCAAAACTGAGGTGGACGCTCGGAGGGCCGAGCTGGCGCAGCAGCGCACCGCCCGCCAGAGGGCAGACGGGTCAGCCGAGGTCAGTGAACAGGTCAGAGCCTCGGGCGGTACCCGGCGCGCGCTCCTCCAGAGAACAAGCAGTGGATCTCAGAGGGTGCAACAGGTGACCGGGGAGGACTGTAATGCCCAGATGCGGACGGCGCTACATATCAGCAGAGCTGGAGACGTGACTGAGACTGGGAGCCAGGTGATCCCGTACGGAGGGGACCAGCAGGTCAGCGGGCCTCTGTGGAGGTTCTTCGATGCAGGGCCGCTCATACAGCCGCCTGGAATGAAAGTGCGCGGGAAGATACAACTGCAGGCCTCTCGCACCATCCTCAACTACAAGAACGGACAAAGGCCAAGGTAAGTGGCTTATTGGATATGTAGCTACAGCAGCTCTAGTAGCTTAGTTACTATAGTAGCTTATGGGATAATGTTTGGATTTATGGAGCCTGGGCGGAGCAGTCGGTTAGCGCGCGCGCTCGGCTCGGTCCGTGGCATTCTGAGCGTCACGGGTTCGAGCCTACCCAGAGGCAGGATTTGGCGTCCTGCCCTAACTCAGCAGCAGTGATGTGTCATTAAATCCCAAAATAGGACAGCTGATGGTGCTGTTGTTCCTGTGCTTGGTTAAAGTATATAATTTCGTCGGTTTAAGAAGACGACATATGGCCGTGGCGGATCTAGCCGGTTGGTTTGGGAGGGGCAACCAAAGTCGAAAAACGTCACGCAGTGAAACATTGCGTTACAATGTCTTTTCGGTAGGATTTTGGGAACTGGAGACGACAAGCAAAAAAAAACAACACGGGGTGAAAATATGGGCTCAAGATACTTTTTTCCTATCCAGCCCCAATATTTACACTGAACTTCACTAATTCTTTTTGAAGTTGAGAGTTGAAGCACCAAAATCTTGCTTACAACTAAAAGGAGTCGGGGAAAAGGAGGTCGATCGCTTTGGGGGCAAAACATGTTTTGCCCCGAGTTTTCCGTTTGGGGGCATGCCTTTTGCCCCCTGATCCCACTGCATATGGCCTCGTCGTTAATCCTATACAAAGAGAGCTAATGTTCCTTAAATCAGTGGGGCCTATCAGGTCTGCATCATTTTGTGGCATGCAATTTTTAATGTTTTGTTTATTCAATTTATGCTAGCATCAGGCCAGTCATGTAGCGTAGTGAGAATTGGTATCACATGAGTGGATGTAACAGATAAAACTGATTATGTTCAAGGTGATGTCAAGCTGATGTTTCCATTAGTTTTTTCTGGAAATATTTTGTATGAAATATTGATGTTTTCAGAGGTGTTTTCACGTCCCTTATTGCTCATCCTGCGGTAGAAGAGAAGATATGGTTTCGATGAACGTTACCAGTCACTAATGGAGTGCTGGTACAAAGCTTTCCTTGTGTTGTAAGAAAATTATAAATACCATAGAAATCTACGATAACTAGAGAGGACAGCACACATGTGTGGACGTCAAAATTGAATGTTTTGTTAATACAAATCTGGACCTCTGTGAGGAAACTCGTGTCTGTTTCCTGAAACACCTCTCTGCTAATCGTATTCAATTTGATTGAATTTACACTATTCAACAAAAGGTTGTCATGACAACGATCTAATGTGCCATGAATCCTCGCAATGAATAATAACTTTCTCTGCGATAATAATTTAATCATGAGCTAAATTCAGAGATCCTTGTTGAAATTATCATGTCATTTTCCAATAAACCTGGCCAAGATTTGAACTAACAAAACTTCCAATTTTGAGGTCGGGGCATTGCCATTTTATACAGGATGTCCTCTCTAGCCGTAGTAGACCTCTATGATAAGTATGTTCATTCGCAGGGAACTATAATGCAAAATAAGGGCAAGCTTGGTGCAAAGGCCAATCATAAAACAGTACATTGGCTTGAGCTACTCACGTGCTGTATAAAATAAGCGCTCAATGACATGATACGAATTCAGAGAGTGTAAGACAGGACGTCACTAGATATCTGAATAACTATGAATACTTGAACCATGGTCATCTGAAACATCAACAAATATTAAACTAAACATCAATTCCGAGCAGATATAGTTACATCTGCTGCTTACTTAGTGGCGCCTCCACGGTTCACATCCCATGGCAACTCCCTGCTCTGCTGGTGTCGAAATTCATGCGTTCAACTGGGAGCCGCCTCGAACTTTATCCCACCAATTTATGGTGGCGTTCTGCCCACTCGGCTGTGAAGATAAGCTATCATGGGGTGACTTCAGTGAGTGATGTGGGTGCTGGGAGGGGGGGGGTCCCGCCCCGGCCTGCAGCGTGGCGATAGACTCACATCCGGAGAACGTCAGCGTTACGGACTCGTCAGTCACCGTGCATGTCGCCAGATGTGCCGCAACGGGCCACATCCTCCCAGATACCGCCGACGCTCGGCAGATGGAATCTCTAGCGTGAATACTCCGCTCATTCTATCGACAGCGACCATGTGGTAGGGCTAAATATGTACAACAAAGAATGTTGTAAGGCTAGATTAGAAACATTTCTGAGAACTGTTACCTCATTTAAACAGGTACAATGAGAGGCAGTTTCTTCCGACTTGATCTTTGGTGACTCAATGTCACCCCAGGCTTACTGAACTTATCAGCAGGGTTGCCACGCTGCCTCGCTCTTTTACTTTAATGAAAATGTCATCATAACTGTTAAGCTATTCATTTCATTTCTTTTATTTATCCAACTCAATCGCCAACAGGCAAACATCCATCTACATGTGAGGTTAAAAGATAAAACACTTATTTTCAGTAGACCAAGCAAAACAGTATGAATCCTAAAAGAAGTAAACCTTCATAGCTAGTACCAAAATATCTTAAAAAGGGATAATGATTAAGTGGAACAATTATATTACTAGCCATTTACGTACCTTAGAAAACATATTCTGGACGTGTTAAAACCAACATAAAAGAAGTTGGCCCTGAAAGCTGACATAAATTAATTCATCTTTCTTAGTACCCTACCGAGAATCCCCTCCCATCCCCCCTGTGACAGTTCTCACACGACTACGGTGCTCAGCAAAAAGTGTTTAGAAAAATATACGCGAATATTGGAGGCATGAAGGGCACATACCTCTCCCGTTTGAGTCTTGGCGCCTCCGAACCCTGAAATTGTCTCAGTCCCCCCCTTCCCCCTGAAACGTCCTTGTAACCCCTTCCTCTCCCCAGAAGATGTGAAAATCAGGCCCCAGCGGTAAGACTTGGCGCCCTCTGATATGCCACACCTTCCAAAAGTGACGCCCCTTTGGCCCATGCTATGTCTCCTGACTGGGTGTTACACCTTCCAAAAGTGACGCCCCTCTGGCCCATGCTATGTCCCCTGACTGGGTGTTAAACCTTCCAAAAATGACGCCCCTCTGGTTCATGCTATGTCCCCTGACTGGGTGTTACACCTTCCAAAAGTGACGCCCTCTGGTCCATGCTATGTCCCCTGACTGGGTGTTACACCTTCCAAAAGTGATGCCCTCTGGTCCATGCTATGTCCCCCTAACTGGGTGTTACACCTTCCAAAAGTGATGCCCCTCTGGCCCATGCTATGTCCCCTGACTGGGTGTCCCCTTCTTCTTAATCAGAAATGCTGGATCCGCCAATAAAATACGTCATTGATCAGATTTTTATGTGACCTGTAATAAGTGACAACCTATACTTGGGATAAAACTCATATTTCAGGGTTTGGAAGTTCTTGGATTCTACGTGGTTTTAAGTCAAAACGCCAAGCAGTCCGTTACATCTTAAGAAGTTCATATTTTGGGTAGAAATCCTAAAATATTTCTGAACTGGATACGAAGTAACACATCACGTAATTTCATTTTGATCACATGCTTACTATGCCATGAGGGGCTATCCATGAATTAGGTAAATCATATTTTTGTTATTTTTGACCCCCTTCCCCCATGCTACGATTTTTGACGCCGATGTGTTCTCCTCATGTCCCTCCTCTTGCGTTGCGTACTTTATGACCGGCCTCTAAGAACATCGTGGATGATGTATGCAGACGTTACACTGAAGCTGGGACACAAATCCACTACAACAGGGGGCCGCACCTTGTACCAAACCGAAACGTGACAAGTTAATCGAGCAAGTGTGAAACTAGTGTTATTTTAGTCACTCATAACTACTTTGCACTTTAACACCCGCACTGGAGGGGGTCTGGCACTAACGCGCACTGGAGGGGGCCTGGTAGGCCCCTAAGATCTCGGAAACTAAGAGAGTTAGAAAACGCCACTTGGTAGGTGGGTGGGGGCTATGGTGATCTACCTGATGACCAATTTTCATTGACCTAGGTCAATATCTTCAAGGTCAAACGAGGTCGTAAAGGTCAAATATTGGCCATGATGGGATCGATTGGTAAATGCTGTGATTATGCAGGAAAATGGCGGGAATGAGCTAAAGACGTACAAGATTCATAGAGAAGAGGTCTCAAAGAGGCTCCCCACAACTTTTGGGTCAAGGTCATTCAAGGTCATTGACCTTTAAGGTCACCATATGGTATACTACTTATTATTTACACTTTGACTAACACTGTAGCCACTGTTTGGCGGGAAATGAGGATTGACCTTTCCCAATGACCTTTGACCTTGACATTTGACCTTGACCTTTGTATTGGGGTACCCTACCTATGACGTCATAGCATAATATATGTCAGACGGGTAACGTCATTTGGCCGGACGCACAGTGGTCAGTGACCTTGAAAGTGCAGATATGACCTTGACCTGTGACCTTTGACCTTGACCTTGACTTTCTGAAGTGACCTTGACATATAGTCCCGCTTATATGACGTTATGACGTCACCACTCGGTCTTCAATGCAAGCTAACTGGTCCGACCGCGCTTTACGGCGATCTCAAAATGCGGTCTGACTTTGAAAGCCTATAAGTCAAAATTTTCGGCCGATTTTCAAAAGTCTTCACCAATCGACGCGCTATTAAATTCTGTTAAATGTGGCCACGTTTCGTTTTTCGGCTACAAGCGGTTCTCCGGCCATCTTGAAAACAGGTGGGGCCTCGAGGCCCCTCCAGTCGTGTTAAAGAAAATGGTAGTCCCACCTAAACCAATGCTATTGAATCAACAATGCCAGTAATTTTCCTGGAAACAGGGCAAGACGCACTCGTATTTTCTTATCTTTTGTCTCAGTTCTTTCAGTTCCAACTTCCTTCAGTCTTCCTTATCACGGAGGCAGTAGAGGGAGATTATCGGCATTGCCTTTTGCGGCGCTGCAGCAGCCGCCGTGTCTGCGGGTAATGTCGGCTCCGCTGTGTCACCTCCTGTCCTCCACAATGGAGCCAGTCCGCGCCATGCTGACGTCATCAGATCGTGACGTCACGGGCTTGCTCCCTGAACGGGGTCAACTGCCACCTGCCATGGACCGAGGGCATCGACCAAGAGAAAACGGAGAGCGTCCATTCTCGTTATGCTTGTGGTTAGAAGTGGCCCTTGATTTCTAAGTGCCCTTAGCCCGAATTCAATAACGTGATTGTGTTATGGAAATTATTTAGTTCGCAAAGAAAACTCAATTTTGACACCGCAACACTTCTGACTCGTCGCCAATGCTAGAAATTAGTATGAATTCCGGATGCATAAATTCGTAAGTTTAGTGAAAAAGTATTGATCCATATAAGAAACCAAAACACTGCTTTATAAACCGTCCATGAATAAGTGCTCCACAACAAAAACACTGGCATAGTAGACCCTCTATTATACTTTGATTAAGATAATCCCGTACATACATACCTGCATTTCTACATACATAACGCTTTGGTGGGCAGTCCTGCTACATCCCCATCAGAGTGCTGGCAGATGAAAACAAGCGGCAAGGACAAGTGAAACGGACGCCGGCCCTGCCGGCAGAACGAGCTTAAATGGACTCGGATTGACCTTTGGCTGTCTGACCCGATGGGCTCAGAGGTTGGCACGAGGCCAGCAGAGCGGCGGGAAGCGCTGTTGTTTGAATCGATCCATGGCGCGGGCCTCCACTACCAGCCTTGCCCGTTTGAGCACAACTGCCAACTCAAACATCAAGGCCTCCGACGTGTGAAACGCCAATGGGTGCGGTAGGATGTTTATTGGCCTAAATATAGCGTCCCTGTTCCACCTCTCCCCCTCTCCCTGTACCTGCTGATGTATCCATATTTACTGTATTCTCCTGCCCCCTCTCTCTCTCTCTCTATCTCCTTCTCTCTCCCTCTCTCTGTCCGTTACTTCTTATCCATCTTCTCTTTGTCGGTCATGGCTGTTTAGAAAGCCTTGGCTTTCTCCGTTGCTGCCCCTCCGCGACCCCGCGCTCTGCACCACTCTGCCACGGAGACAACAAACAGGCACGCGCGCCCCACTTGTTGCAGGGGTGGGTGTTGGGCTGAAGGCCGCACCCGCTCAACGCGGCGCCCCGCGGCTCGCTGTAGACCTGGGGCGGTACTCACACAGGCGCGGGCTGGGCGCCCCGGGCACGCCAAGTTTGACATAGCGTCAGTCAATCCGCGGGATGGCTTTGACAGACACTTGGCAAGCGCGAATCCACCGTCAGCTGTTGGATCCACGGACATTTGGAGGGTGCCAGAAGTTGTAGCTTAGAAATAGTCTGTTTAGCCTGTTACATGTTTTAGCATCATCGTTATGCTCTAGGTTATTTGGTTGATCGGGATGTTTAAACTTGTAGTATACTCTGATCGGCTATAAAGCTATATGTACAATAGGCAGCAGCACTGTCGGATCTTTTTAACTGTAGGGTGCAGAAATAGCGCGGTATAGGGCGATGCTGCAGCGGCACACTGCAGTGATGCAGGAGGCCTGAAAAACGGGACGAAATTCATAGCTCAATAAATAATGATAGAACAATGTTGTTGGATTCAACTTGAAGCTCCCCATCAGGCGGCTCAGACAAACACACCAAATTTTGTTTTTCCTCTTAACCCTCTTTTTGCCAGGGGTTCGATTCTACCCCCTCCTTAATTTTTCGCGATGGGGGAAAAACGGCTCGGTTTAGCGCAATGCCGCGTGGCAAGTGCAAACCAGAATCAAGTCGATAAATCTTGACGAAATTTCAATCCAAGGTCAGGTCAGGTCACCGAGTTATGATGTCATTTCTAAACCGATGTAAGGCAATGTTGGTTCTCAAAACAAGGTTGACAAAAGCCGGAAGTAACTCGGCTTCTAAAAGAGTTAAATCGAGTTTCTATACAAGATTCGAAAGCTCTTGTAAAGGAAAATCTAGAGCGGACATCTATTTTAAGGTCAGGTCCATAACGAAGGCACCAGAGACCCCTTGGCACCCATTGTGTGCGCTACTTTAAGCAGAGGCTATCGAGGGCTTATAACGATGCTTACAGTGACTAGCTTTATGAAATATTTACATAGTCGCAAATCTGACCTTGCGATAAGCTGAATAAAGGTGAAAGTAAGGGAAACAAATCATATGATTGATAATGTTATTTAATGATTGGATTTTTCCAGTTGTTAGCCGGCAAAGATTGGAAGTGAAAATGCATTCTCACCTCGTATTTATTAGCATTGGGAACACATTTTCGGGAGCGTCGGATATTAAACCATCATCAGAAGATAACCACTGTAAAACCTTAACAGCCGGCAAACGCAACAAAATGTGCGACAAACGACTTTCTTCAAAATACAAGAGAGGTAGTATGCACAGCTGGTTCGATACTGATTGGTAGGTATAAGGCTGCGGTCGTTTTTGTAAAAATATATCTTAAGTGATGGTCTCTCTGACACCATTGTTGCCTCGCCTGCTGTGTTTTAAATGGATACATGAACTTACGTGCGAAGTACTACAAAAGGTCCAAAATTCGGAAGTAATTGAGAAAAGACAGACAATCATCGGGATCGGCGAAAAAGTTTTGTTGTCCATAATTTTCCAAATTGACGTCTCATCCAGTTTGCAGGGTCCCAAATTTAAAGAGCTCGTCAAAATTCATTGCTAGAGACGAAACGTCTATGAGAAGAGTAATCGTTTTAAAATATTTTTTAAACGAACTGACACTAATACGTACCAATCACCGTGGAACCGGCTGTACATACACGACAGTGAGCTTTAACAGGGGGTGGAGGCCAAATATTTACGGAAAATCGGTTTGAAATAATATTTTACAAAGGGGAAGAAAGTGAGCCGAAGTTAAAATATAAATTTTCTTATTCACGGCCTCACCTCGCTGTGCCCTAATAACTATTGAACAACATGTTTTCGCTGTCTCAATTTACCCTCCTCCTTTTCAACTTTATTGCCTCCTTCAATTAGAGGCCGTCCATCAATAACGCTACGCATATTTTGTGATTTTCTCCCTTCCCCATTTAAATGGGTCATTGGATTGGAGAAATGAAATAATACTCGTCGATTGGCGGATGCCGCGCACGTCACTGCCAGACCCGCCCGCCGACTACGGGTAGAACATGCGCTCACTAAAACTGTCATAACTTTTTTCGGCCGTCGGTTGCCGACCTACGAATTCCGCCAGTGTAAAGAAGGCACCTTCCAAAATACATGGTATGATTTTCTAGCTGATCCTGACTGTGCCTTTTTTGCCAGCCTAAGGAAATATGAGGTATGTTATAAATTCTAGTTCCGAAACATATGTTTATAAAAACGAACTGGCAGCATTTTCCGGAGCAGCTAGAACCGTATTTTTGTAACCAGAAGGTTGAAGACATCCCAATCTTTACGGAAGTATACGTTTTTTATGGATGGCGAGGTGTGAGCACCTGCTATTAACGTTTTAGATCACGCGATTATTTCCGGCCAGATACCCGTATTTGGCGAGGCAGAATAAGTTTCGAGTTTCAGCTCCTGTGAAACCAATGTGGTACGCTAGAGGAAGAAAATAATTATGGTTTTCCAGGCTCCAAATAATTCTCAGACGAATAGCATACATTTGATATCAATTCTAGAATGTCATTTTTGGAATTTTCGTCCCGTTTTTTAGGCCCGCTGCATCACTGTGCACTGGTGTAGGATTGTGCTATCCGATACCACACAGTTACTCCAGATGCATGAGCATTGAGCAGCCTCAGGACGGTACGTACCGACCGCGAGATCGGCCCAGTCGACTCATGTATGCGGGTGCGTGGTATCGTTCTGCCACTGGGTTCTGGTTCTTCTCGAGAAGAGGGACCGTGAGGGCGATTCGTACCATTGGACAATGTTTAGATTCATAATACAATAATTTCATTGGATATAAATTATTTTACTTTAAATTGTGCTTTAGAAATTACAGAAATAAGTTGATGACTTTACGTGAATGTCTCATTCAAATAAAACTAATTTTCTTCCCACAATGGTTCGTTCCGCGTCGCCACATTCGTCTGGGCCGCGCCATATTTTATCGGGACACAATGGTACATACCAAGGGCCTGGGTACCGAGGCTGCTCGTGTATTTGGAGTAAGTGAACAGCCCTGAGAAGATATCGGAAGTCGCCACTTCCGCAGCGTGCGTGCGCCCAATTGTGGCAATGGCAGCAGCTGTCCGGTGACGTCACGCCTGCTGTGTTATGAGAGGCTGCTGCGTGACGTAAGGTGTTTTGTGTGAGCATCACCGTACTGGGTGCAGCGACCGGTTCCGGTTTAAGGCGTAAGTTATGGATGAGTGCTGCGTTGTCTTCGGAAACTGGTAGTGAGTCATGCGGCGCCACAAGTATAGCAGGTTAGGTTTTGTGCAAGGAAATAATCTCTAAAGGGACAACCTAATATGGCTCCGAGCTGTTCGAACATGGCTGACCCAACCAGCTTATCTTCTTTTACTCAGAGTCTACCATTGACCTGAATATGACCTGACTATATGGTTAACCTGAAGAATAAGGTCAAGGAGAATGCTGCGAAGATCTTGTAAAATTACGCCCCCGTAAATTACTTGAAATGACGCCCTTACCACGGAGCAGAACCGAGGCCAGCATTCTAGTTATTTCTGCAAACCGGGAGTCGTCTGCAGTCGTCTGCCGGTGCAGAACTTTGACAACCAGCGTCTCGGCGGCTGCACTGTGCCCGGCTGTCACACCAAAGCGGCCGCGCCGGCGACACGCGCCGTTCCACACGTGATAGCGCGCCGGCCACCCTTTGTGACCGGCGTCGACGGCGGCGACGGCACGTGGGCGGCGAAACAACACTGCAGCGACGCAAGCCGCGGCAACGGCCTTGGTGTCAGATACCGATTGTGACAGAAACAAGGCACACACCGGCCTAAGAACTAGCAACATGTGTCCATTTGTGAGTGGTGAGCTGGCTGGGATGGAGCAAGCTACCGTTTTGATGTATGGACAACAGCTAGAAACCGGTAGTTGAGAATCAGGAAATAATTTATCAGTCAGAAGCTGAGAGGAATGGTACTTTGGATAAGAACGAAATTGGGTATTCTTAGAAGAACTTATTTGCCGAAGTAGATGCGTATTTCATGATCAACGCTAAAACGAGCAGCGTTTGTAGTTAAATTTTCAGGGAAAACCGTCCAAGAAAGGCAAAAGTACAACAAATAAATCGCTGATATCTACATTTTTTCTCTTCCACGAAAAGAATGGTAAAACTTTTGGGCTAATGCCATGTTAATCCTAAGTGGCTAAGATGATAGTAATCTAGCTCAATTCGTTTCATGCTAAACCATAAATTGAGGGAGGGAGGGGGAAATCTAAAAACTTTGAGTATATGGCACCCTCTCACCCCTGTTCCCACGCGAATAAATATGCCTGTGTGAATTGAACTGTGATAATTCTGCCTTATCTTACACATTTCCTTTACAGTATTCTTTTCACCTCCGGCAGTATAAAAAACGACCAGTTCGCCTACGAGGACAGCTTCGGCGGCTCCGAGTCAGAGTCGGATGATGACTTCGACACCCCGGCGCTGGAGGGCAGTAGGCGCGCCCTTCCCTCCAGCGCGCCCTCACAAGCCAAACACAGACACCTGCCGTGGAAAAGCCGGCCTGCGCTGCCAGCTCCCAGCAATGCTCAGCTGTCTACGTCACCGGCGGAGTCGAGTCGGAACAAACTGGCACTTCCTTGGCGTCACAACGCCGACAAAGCCTGCTCCGGCACGGCAACATCGCCTTCCGCTCTGAACCGGGCTTTACCGTGGCGTCCTTCCGTCCGGCCCGTCTCCCTGGCTCCGTCGGAAGCCTCCTCCGAAGGCGCAGATCTGGAGCACGCTGATGACGTCACTGTTGACGTCACAGAGGAGGCGGCGGCGGCGCGGAGGAAGCGGCTGCACAAGATAGCCACCGAGCTGCTGACATCAGAGAGGCGATACGTGAAGGAGCTGCATCTGATAGACCAGGTCAGCGGGGGTGACGCTGCTAGTGAGGTCACTCTGGTGTAACAGCGCACTCCGTAGACTGGCGCCTGTTGATAACGCGCTAAACAGGTTAGCCTGCTACAGTTTATCCTGCGTGCTGGGGTCAGGTACAGCCGGGCCAGCGTCTGCCAGTTTTTCAATCCCATTTATCACACCCATGGGCGTCGAAAGCGGGGAGGGGTAACGGGGGACGTTTTTCCCCCTCCCCCAACTTCGCGAATCACGGGAAACTCCTCCAACTCGACTTAGGCTTTTTGCATTTTCTCCCCTTGCCTGAGTGTTATAACTTATTTGTTATGAAGTTTATTGGCAGCGTTTTCAAAGACACCCAAACATTGCCTCCCACCCCCCCTCTCTGTCATCTCCAGTCTGGGGTCCGCCCTCCCCCCCAATCAAAAATACGTGGTGACACCCCTGATAACCTTTCCTGGGTAGGTAAAATCTGACGGACAAAATGTCATCCTACGCACCCCATGTATTAGGCTTTGATGTTAAACCCAAGCTTAAGAAAATCAAGCACAGAAATAGAGCGAGTGTAGGACTTCGATGTTAACGAAATTCGAATGTGTCCGATGTATTTTTAACTCCTTCGAGATGGGAAACTGAGTAGTCTTTGATGTTTAATTGTTGAGAGGAAAAGAGAACGCATAATTATGTTGCATCAATGATTATTTCCCGAAACTTCACGCATCTTATGTGCCGAGAGTGTGTCTAAAAGACACATTCGCCTCAGTCTGGAAATCTACAATATAAGCGAAATTTTACTTTACCATCAACGCTTCAACAAAAAAGCAGTAGAATAACGTCCAAAAGGCAGGCCATTTTCTCACTGAAGATTGTCTGAACTAGCAAACTATTTGTGGAAGTAACCATAGATATCCTGGTCCAGGGTTTCTTTCATACTGCTGCCGCTCAATAACACACGGTGTTTAATCTTTTCTGACACTGACCCGTGACTGTGTTCCTGAACTCCCCCACACTCAGTAGATACATGGCCAAGGTTCAAGCTCAGTCATCTAAGCTGATAGTGCGTAGGCCTGGCGCACGTTGTCTTGATTGTATTAGCCCTACCTCACCTTGAACGTTGTATTTGACGACAGTGAACCTCATACCGATTACAAGTACCAGCAACTGCCGCTCAACCACCATCAGCGATAAACGCACATCGATTTTTCCTACCAATCACTGAGTGGGTCAGAGGCTGGGAATAGAAAGCGTTCTCTAGCTTTGGTTCAATCGATATTTCAAATGTGCATTCCCGGACGTTAATGACGTAGCAGCACGCCGGAAGGCAGCACTCTCTCCTCACAAACTGAGCTTGATTATTCCCCCTGGATTTTCAACTCTCTCCTAACACTACGAGCCGAACTCCTCGGAATGCGTTTTTAGTTCCCCGTGGCAGTGCCGCACGTTTGAGGTTACCCCGGTTTGTGTGGGAAGCTCTCACCAAACCTCATTTATCTACATGTCATCGAGGTAATTTGGTATGGAGGCGGTGAGTGATTTCATAAAATACACGCCGATTGTTCTTTTACTGTTTCTGGGCCTCATTTGCTGTGTGTTCACGAAGCATACTGTTTTAAACTGTATCTGTCCATTTGTACAAGCTTCAGTCTCCTTCGTTGTTATGACTCGCTTTCTTAGTTAAAAACTGCCTCCCAGAGTGACAGTTTTAATCACATAAAATACACAGCGACCGTGCTGTTATTCTTTCCCTGCCTTAGGTAATTTGTATTCGGGATCATTATATTTCATGAATTATCTGTTCATTTGTACAAGCCTATGCTTTCGTCATTGATACGATCCGCTAACTGCCCTCTGGGGTTACGTTACTTTGCAGCTTAAATGGTAGTAAGCTACCTGATATCATGATGAAGCGTATTCTATTTGGCGTGTGGCCAAGAGCTATTTAAGTCTAGTCATAAAAACCACTGCTTCAATCCGGTCTCGCGTGGCACAGCCTGTAAATATATTGTACGTCGCTCGGCAGTTCGACGCTTCTCAGGTTGAATTGATGGCGCATTGATCCTCTAATGTTCAGTCTCCTTGCTTCTGTTGTTTTTCTCATTGATCATGTACTCAAGAAAAACGAACTTTGGGAGCATCGAGTAGCAAGTTAGCGACTGATCACGTATGCACCTGATGCTATTATCTGATTGGATCTGTAACTAAGATTCCCCTGTCAGGTGTTCCGTGTCCGTGTGGAGGAAACGAACCGGCAGCACGCCATGTTCGACGCCGAGGTGCCGTCCCACATCTTCGCCAACATCCGCTCCATCCACCAGTTCCACAGGGACCACCTGCTGCCCAAGCTGGAGCAGAGGCTGAAGGACTGGGACAGCAACCCGCGCATCGGTGAGACGTCTGTGGTGAAAGCATTGGCGGATCCAGGAACAACTTTTGGAGGGGGTCAAACCAACGTTTTTGGGGAGGGGGCTAAAATGAGAAAAAATCGCGAAACATAATACTTTAAAGAAAAACGGTTAAAATGTGATTCTTTGGGGGCGGGCAAAAGAAAGCATTTTTGACTTTAGAGGGAACCACGGCTCCTTTGGTCCCCCTCCCCGGATCCGCCAGGGGGTGAAAGTGCTGGGCTCATGGTTGGTATGGTGAGTGAGATGGCTCTTGGTACCAAGGAATGTGACTCTGAGGTGCTCAATTTTCCGGGTGAATTAATAGGTTTTCAGCTTTTATTTCTACTTAACCCTCCATAAGTTGTCGCTCGCCCGTGTGCATGGTGTAAGCGACGATTAATTACAGTTTACTGAGACGACAGAGCACGTGCTCCGTCTTCGCAGGTGACATCATGAAGGGCTCGGCGCCATTCCTGAAGATGTACACCGAGTTCGTCAGTGGCTTCAGCAACTCCTCTAGCCTCATCTGTACACACTACCGCAAGACGCCGCGGTTCGCAGCCGTCATGGAAGAAATACACGTGAGTGATGGACTGGACGTCCTCCTGTGGCAGCAGTGGGCCACTGAACCAGATCCAATCGTCAATTTGTGGTTCCTTGTTTGGTTGAGCTCAAGTGCTTTTGGAAAGCAGACTTGATTCTGAATTCCGGAAGAAGGCCTGTTTCTAGCATCCGAATATTTCGATACCTTCTACCCCTTTCTCTTATACCCGGAGGAAATTCCATTGCCAAGGCAACAGATGTTGCTAACTGTTTAGCCTAGCCAATTCAGATTGTGTTTTGGTGGGTACATTAATGAAAGTATATTCGGAGAGTGACTTCTTCTCGTAAAGTATTTACCGGACTTTTGCTGCCTTCTTTCTCTCCAACGCCTTTAACGAGTCATTTCCTGTAACGACGGCGGAAGTGAAGCGTCACTGAGCCTGGCGCGACACGCTATTCCGCGCTCCAACAACACTCCCGGGCCGTGAGGGCGCATCTGCGCAGCTGGCATGCGCTGACGTCACCAGGGCGATTCCGTGCGACCACTCTGATTACGAGCCACCCAGCGACGCCCTCGCCTGCTCGCCACGGCCTCGTCAGGCCTCCGCCCGCCGCCCGCCCCGAAAACCTCTCTGCAAACCCTGCCCGGCCCCCGAACACTGTTGGGGGAGGGTCGCTCGTGTTGCGGTGACGTCAGACATAATGCCGGCCGGCGGGGCTGGAATTGACAAAGTCGTTTTTTTCCTGGAGACAGCTGTTGTTAGTCATGCTGGTGACTTCAGCGGGGACTTGTTTCCTGTACAGGATGATATGCCGAGGGTTCCGGTTTTTGTGAATGCCTATGTGGCATGTAAATCCTTCTTGTGGGTTTTTTTCTCTGTGTTTTGTTTTGGTGCTCCATAAATTGGAAATGGATTGTCCTGTCTACGTACAAGATATTGGAGTGCTCGATAACAGCTATTTATCATTTAGTCTTGCATGCTGGGGGTAGTTCTCAAGCCGTGCAAGACATAAATTCGATGCTAATATTCTCTGAGTCACGAATGCATGCGAACACGCCATGTTTGCAACTCATTCACTTAAGCATTATCTGATTTGAGTATAAAGCTGCTCATGGGAGGGAGCTGGTCGGAGTGAGGTTTTATGACGGACGACATCGCTTCCAACTCATTAGCATGCAGACGCGGTGCCACCAGGTTTAGGCACGTGACGTCACCCATCCGCTGATGGCGCATGTTCAGCGAATACGAGGAAGCTATTTATTTTCATTTGTGCAACGCAAGAGCGTATGCCAAGTTGTTGCAATTACACGTATTCATCTTTTCGTGAGACATTTCTCGATGGCGTTTCCGGAGTCGGATGGGAATTAAAAATTGGCGAATGCTTATCATCATTAAGCTTATAGTGTTATAATTACCAGCTTTATACAGTGCGGCGAAAGAGCAGTATATATATATATATATATATATATATATATATATATATATATATATATATATATATATATAATCATAGAGGTATTAAATATCAGCTTTGCGTAAGCATGACGTGGCATTTCCCTAGGATGCCGCATGTGCACAAAACTTGTGTAAGCGCACCACATGAAGTGGCCGATACAAGAGGCAAGAGGGGCTCAAGCCTCCGAAATTTCAAAGTACCTATAGTTAATGCAAAGCCGGAGTTCATTCCGAGGCAATGGTAGGGGAGGCTCGAGTTCCCTAGCTCCCTCCCCCTCCCTCGAAATAAAGCCGTGGATCCGCCACTGACATGATAGCCTCTATAATCATTTTTTGGTTGTGCCTCGTGATGAAAAAGCTCTCTGTCATCTCTTGATCTCCTGTGGCAATCTGCAAAGTGCTCTAGCACGTCGTTAGAATACCGTCAGCTCCGTCCGACCTGTTGCACACGCGACGTCACTGGTGTCGCTCACACACGTGACGTCACTGGTGTACATCCATACACATATATTTCCAGTAAAAAAACATACATAAAGCATACACAACTACGCAAATTAAAACATTGCAGTCATTCTCAAGAAAACACATCTGTCCTCTCACAGGTGCACTCCCCTCTCCCCTCTCGCTTACACGTGACGTCACTGGTTCGGCAGGAGATGGCGGAGTGCGGTAACCTGCCGCTAGAGCACCACATGATTACTCCGGTGCAGAGGATACCCCGATACGAGCTGCTGCTGCGGGATTACCTGAAGAGTCTGGCGGAGGACTCTCCCGACCGGCCCGACACACAGCGTGAGTAGCAGGCCGTTATGATGCATCAGGATGGATCGGTCGGCTTATGGTGCCGTTAATTGCTCGGTACGAGCTGGCACTCAGGCTATAAAAATAACATCTGGTTTCCTATTTTTCTGGTTTTGCATCCGTCCATCCAAGCTGGAGTTAACGGATTTTTACCACAAGCGGTCTGAAATATTTCACTGACTGTGTCTATCACTGGTATCATAAACGCTCTTTTTATCTAACAAGCTACTTAAGTACTTGAGCGCATAGATTCAACGTTTGAATACAGTTTTATTGCTCCATTCGCCGCGAGGATGCCACTGATAACTAATTCACTTGCTCTTGATGCCAAAGTGCAATAACCGTAACATTGCTGACATGAGAGGGAAGCGTATGCTTACTCTGACTTCAATAGCGGAATCAGAGTTATTGCTGATGCATGTAAACCATTGACATAGGGCATGAAATAGTTGCTGTGTTTTGCTGATGAGCACAGATTTGTCATTTTATTTGCCACCTCGATTGGTCATTTCTAGCCTTTCTTCTTTCACACTTGTATCTTATTCAGCACTGTGGAACATCAGCGGTTTTGGTAGCCTCAGAGGTGGAATAGCTTACCGGGGTACTCGCGGTTGAAAATCCCAGTTTGGGCCAATTCACTTTGTTTTGTGCTTGAAGTCAGAACTGTTCAAAATTTCATGTCTTTGCCGTACTCAAAGGCAGGAATAACCAGAAAAAATATGTGCGACCTTCCGAAGACAGTCTGGTACTAGATCTTCCCGGGAATGTTTTCGCGCTTTGAATCCTGATCCTTTAGACGAGTGCGCTGGGCTGGAGGCCAAACTCGGTGTTTGTAATAGGCGCTTCTAACAACACCGCGTTTGTAATTCGCTGCAATTACATTTCTTTTTATGACGGATTGACCGACCATCTTCGATGCTAACGAAACTAGGTCATAATTCGAACCGGGTACACAGCAGTCTTAGTTCGGATTCGTGTCACTGTGTCCGTGAGCTCGAGTTCCACTTGTTCACGAATCCGTGACGCCACGCTTCGCCGGGCTGCCTCAAAGCCACCGTCTGTGATGTGACTTAATAGCCCCCACAAAACATCACAACCATCTTGCGGCTGCTCGGATCCATGCGACAACGGGACCACACAAAGGTTTCAGGCAGGTGAGGGCAGGTCACGCTTTTGAACAGGCTGCCCTGTCCCCAGGCGCACTGGAGCTGGTCACCCTGGCCGCGCGGCACAGCAACGACACCATGAAGCGTAACGATAAGTTCAAGCAGCTGCTGGAGATCCAGGAGAACATCAGTGGGGGCCCGGACCTCGTCTCTCCGCACAGAGAACTCATCAAAGAAGGCAAGATCATGAAGATCTCAGCCCGCAGTGGCGATCATCAGGAGCGCTACTTGTTCTTGGTGAGATCTGGTGAAAGTTGTGGTTTGTGGTGCAACATCTCCAGAGCTGCTGTTTATATTTACTTGTGGTTCGTTCCTCGGATATTTTCTGGTGCCACCAGGCTTGATCCTTGGAATCTGTGATTTTTCCTGCATCTGGCATTGACCATGTGATGATTAGCTTCAGTTAGCAGTGGTCAATTTGCGCTTGTGACTGCACCTTCACAAACAAAGTGGGTGGCTCAATCACCGTTACCTACTGAAATTTTGTTTACCATTCTGAGGCCTGATATTTCCGTTTTGGTGGTGTAAACATCCAGACAAACTGCACAAGTCCATGATATTAGTATTTCTGCAGACTTTATCCCGGCGATGACTATCGTGGGAGAGTAGCTCATGGCTAGATGAAAAAAACAGGGTCCATGTCTGGGAAGTTCGCTAATACTTGGTTAGACTGTTTGTATGTGCTTAAAATCGCCTTCTGAGACACCTACCCGGTACCATGACTCAAACTCAGACCGGTATTTATCTTCCCCACCGGCTCGACTGTTCATTTATGCGCCGCATTCGTAAATATTTGGAGAGATCGACAGTTCACCACCTGGCTGTCTGGCTAGCATGAAGCTGCGGCCAGATTTCAATCTACAGAAATATGGTTTAGCGCTAGAGTCGGGCCGGTGGTAGGAATGCCGGAGCAACGGACGGCTACTCCGATAGGCAGAGTAAACACGGTTTGTTTTTTGTAGAGGCTCCACGCAGAGCTGGGCACGACAGCACAAAAAGCCGTTGTTGGACTGAGGCCTGCGCCGGGTCGCCCTGCCGTGGCAGATCAGGGTTGTCGGGCCAGTTTCCTAGACCCACTGCATCATTGCTGGATGCATTCAGTTTCAGATTAAAAGTGAATATGCTGTCAATATGACGAGGCAAAGCCAAGGCCGTTCATGCATAATGAGGAAATGCGCTTGATTTATTCTCCTGCAAGGCTTCATTTCGTTGAACAGTGTGATATTTTAATGAAAATGTGTATTGGTAATGGACGCAGGGAAGTTATGCCGATTCACACCATCAGATTTATCGCTAGCTTAGTTTGCGCCATTAAAAACACTTAAAGATTGTATATTCCCTTGGAATTGTTTATTTTGATGATCTCTGCTTTTTGTAGCTCACACGGGGCTCTGTTTAGTCTCTTCCTATTTCTTCCCACCGAGGACATACTTGCACCATGAAATTGTACTGAGCCAGAGGTGTATTTCTCCATCAGGGTTCTTACCATTCGTCGATTGGCGCAGCGGGTGTCCTGCTATAATGTTGATGTTAGTCCCGGTACCCAGTGAGACTAAACAAAGGTTCGAGAGACCGCGGGCGGCTAATTTGAGCATACCTTGTTTAATGCAAATACAGCCGTTGAGAGCATATCGAAAGCCAGCGAAACCTATAACCTACTTCGTGAGCTGGAGAGAAGTGGTTGGGAAGCCTATGTGAGACCAGCTGAAATTTTTAACCGAGGGCGCGGGCTGTGTTGGCCGTGCACTTTCCCAGCGCTCTTGTATTGACCCTCCGGTTTCATCAGCTGAGCAAATTCGGCCGAAGCTCTCGTTTTCTGACTGATCTCTCCGTCCTGGCGTTCAGTTCTCGGACCTGTTGCTGCTGTGTTCGCCCCGACTTATCAACAAGCGCATCATCTCCGGTCCCGCTTACCGGCTGCGAGCCAAGTTCAGCATCGAGGGGCTGCAGGTGCTGGAGGGCGACAACCTGGAGACGCTCAACACCTTCTACGTCTGCGGCAACCAGAAGAACGTGCAGCTCTACACACAGTGAGCTGCTCTGGCTTTGTCTTCGTGGCAAATATGAATTAGTGAAATATAGGACAATATAAATAGATCTTAGGGTGGAAAAATGTGACAAAAATGAAGTCGCTCAAATAAAATGGTATGCAAATAAGTGAAAATAAGGCAATTTTTGAACTAATGCTGGTGGAGAATGTTTGTTTATACTGTGCTAATTCTAATTCTATATTTCCTTTTCCTCTCACAGCAAGGCCATCCGTGCCAAAATGGTGGCAGGTTTTTACTGTATCGTCACCCTTCCACTGCTCCTCAGGTCCTCGGAGGAGAGATGTGCCTGGCTGGAGGCCCTGTGTGAGGTGGTGCGACGCTTCTACGAGCGTAAGGCGTCGATGCGGGGCGCGGCAGACTCTGCCGCCTCAGAGCTGGGTCGCAGCGCGCCGCAGATGGCGCCTTTGGAGGGCGCCGTCCGCTGTACCAGGTGCGACGCCGCCTTCAGTGTCATCCGGAGGAGGCACAACTGCCGCGCCTGCGGAGAGGTGAGATGTGGCACGTGCACCGCATGGTCTGTGGACTCTGCCACGGAGAGGTGAGATGGGGCACGTGCACCGCGGGGTCTGTGGACTCTGCCGCGGAGAGGTGAGATGTGACACGTGCACTGCAGGGTCTGTGGAATCTGCCGCGGAGAGGTGAGATGTGACACGTGCACCGCAGGGTCTGTGGAATCTGCCGCGGAGAGGTGAGATGTGGCACGTGCACCGCAGGGTCTGTGGACTCTGTTGCGATGATATCGGTGTTTGCAGTGGAGCGAAATGAATAGATGTGCCAAACTACTTTCAATGAGAAAAATTACTCTTGTGAATATTTCGGGAGTATCAAAGTCAAAACATCGCGAGACATGATATCTGGGCTAGCTGTTTCCTGTACCATTCAAGTTTAGACACGCATTTATCAGTTTAAGGCTTCCAGAAGCAATCTTTTATCGGGAAATTTTGCACGGCTGCAGAAAACGGGTTTAAGCAGGCTCTTCAGCTATCACTCACGGGTGACACGTATGATGTGAGCGCTAGAAAAAAATCGCTATCGGACTCGGACGCATCTTGAGCGCCATTGTTCTTTAGCATGCCAAAACTTTGACAGAATCCGGAAACGTTCGTCTGACGCCTTTGTCGTGTAATGGAAACGGGTTATTGCGCCTCTCTCAATACCTAGGGAGAATAACCTCGTGCCAATATGATATTAATAAAATGTATCTATATTCTGCCCTTCGGGTATGACCACAACAACCTAGTCGTAACCATACTCTAGGGATAGAACATAGCCGCAAGGGTTTTTAGATTCTTCTAAACAGTGCAATTTTCTGACTGTTCTGTAGTTCTCGTCATGTTTTTTAAAGGGAATGTGGCACCTCGGTCGAATCCTGAAATTTAGTGTAATTAAGGGAACTTTTAGTCGAAAATCATGGAAGCGTCCATGATTTCTCTGAAAAATGTACAATAAGCACAATATTTTGTTTTTTAAATGCGCCTCTAGGGAAAGAAATAAATATCGATCTGTGAATGATGTCATGATCTGGCAACCACTACCATATTCAATACGCTTCAATGGCTTCGATTGGCTGATACTCACCGTGACGTCGGCACATGTCATACCAAGAGCCATGGCAACTGTGGCCTGCTGCTAAGGGTACATGTAGGGTACATTTTAGGTAGTTTTTAGCTTTTCTCCACGGAAATTTTGAGTTTCAAGACAAATGATATATTGAGTACCGGGTTTTCCGGCATACTTTGCAACTTGGCTATCTCATGTATAACAGTGGTTGACAGATATTAACACTTAAACCAACACAGCAGGCAGATGAACGCGTTCCGAAAAAAATTGTCTTCTTCAGCAGTATCATTGAACAAGTTTTACCAAAATCAGCTCCTCAACAACTTAAAAGAAAAGATCATCCCTTTAGTGCTTCTGCGCGTTCTTTCCTCGAAGAAGCATGTGCTGAGATAAAAGACAACTTATATGTTCTAAAAGACGAACTAAAGGGAATACAATTGTCGATATCATTACGAACAAAGCTCAACAAATTCAAAGATAAACAAAAAGCGAAACTCAAACAAAAACTGAAGAATCTGTGCGATGCTAGTCCATGGAAAGAAGCCGGGAACGTTGACATAGTTACAAATTTATCAACACGGTCACTCAGTAATTATGAAAAAGAAGCGTTATCTCTTGGTTTCAAGTTTGATACAGGCAGAGACAAAGATCATTATGTAGATCATGTCCGTAGGAACTACAAATATTACGAGGATGATATAGAGAAGGGATTTATACAAGGCATTCTGTTATGCTGTAAGGCTCTAACGGACAAAGAACCTGATAAACTACCTAGAAGATACATGAACGCGTTGAAGAGCCTTGCCAATGACCGGTCAATAATCATTACTCAAGCGGATAAAGGAGGACGAGTTGTGATATTGGATAAGGCTGCATACATAAACAAAATGAAGAATCTCTTACAAGACACAGATACCTATGAGAAAAAAGCTTCTGGATTTATTGAAAAACTCAGTAAGAAATTCAACCAAGAAACAAGAAAACTGTTACAAAAGTCTGAAAAGGGAAAACAACTCCTTCACCTTCTGGAAGAGGCTCCTACCGCACCACGAATGCGCGGTCTTCCAAAGCTTCACAAAACAAATATACCGATGCGTCCCATTACGTCAGGGATTGGCAGTGCTCCTCATCGTATCGCCAAAGTATTAGCAAGACCCCTATCAAGCTCGTTGGGTGCCGTCAGCGACGCACACCTCCAGAATACTGATGACCTCATGATGAAAATTAAGGACATCGACTTCTCAGATAAGTTTCTAGCCAGTTTTGATGTTAAATCATTATTTACGAACGTTTCAGTAGAGGGGGCAATGAAAGCTATCGAATCCGTAACAAAGAACATGAACCCTGACCAACTGCCCTTACCAAAACAAGACTATTTAAAATTGCTAAAAATGTGCATGAATTTTGGTGGTTTCACTTTCAACTCGGATGAGTACTTTCAACACAGTGGTCTTGCGATGGGTTCACCGTTAAGCCCAGTTGCTGCATGCCTATACATGGAATGGCTTGAAAAACATCATTACCTAGAGATAATGGGGTCAAATGTGATCTGGGCTCGATATGTCGATGACATACTAGTTGTAGTCCCCAATGATATGGACTTAGAAACTAAACTCAATCAACTAAACTCAGTTGATCCGAAAATCCAGTTCACCATTGAAAAAGAACATCAGAGAACTCTAGCTTTCCTTGACACAGAGATTGTTAGGAGTGCCGAAGTTAAATTCAAAGTATATCGAAAGCCAACGAACAAGGAATGCTATGTACATTATTACTCAGGTCACAGTGATAGGGTGAAGCGAGGAGTAGTATTAGGATTTTTTCTTAGGGCCTTCCGTATTTGTAGTGATGAATACCTGCAAGAAGAGATAGAACATATTATGACCTCGTTCACGAAGCTAAAATATCCGAGAGGATTTCTGATTTATATGAAAAAGAAAGCTCTAGATATAAGAAAACGATCCGCGAAATCCAACAACAAGGAACAGATACGATGTGTTACGATACCTTACTCCAAACCAGCTGAAATTATTGCAAACAAACTTGAAGGAACTGGTTGCAAAGTAGCATTTTGTTCCGGTAAAAAACTTAGTAGCATCTTAGCGAAAAAGAAAGATCAGATGACTCAGATCCAAAAAGTGTAGTGTACCAGGTGCCGTGCGGGTCGTGTACGAAAGCGTACATAGGTGAAACAGGACGGGGTCTAAAAACAAGATTAAAAGAACATAGAAGAGACCTTCGAAACAACTCAGAATTCAGTGCATTTGTCATACATTCCATGAAAACAAATCATCTACCAAACTGGGATAGAGCTAAAATTATAGCAGTTTGTAAAAACAAAGATAATAGGAATGCTACAGAAGCAGCACATATAGCTAAAAATGATACTTTTAATCTTAGGCCAGGCTTCATGAAATGGGCAAAATCTGCGGCTGTATTAGGAGTTGGTTAAGCAAAGAGAGAGAAGAAAGTTTTATATAATAATAACAAAACAATAATGATGATAAAATAAAAATAGAACATTATTTAAAACAAGTGATAAGGCTAGATTGTCTCATATCGAAGCTTGCTTGTATACATTTTAGAATAATTCAAAAAGCATTATTGGAATATCCTCAAAAACGGTGCCTTTATATTTCTATCGCACGATAATTTTGCACAAAAATCCAAACGATGAAACTGCTGAATGTCTTGATGACGGGTTCCTTATCCCTCCTACCATAGATGCTGAAGAAGACAATTTTTGTCGAAACGCGTTCATCTGCCTGCTGTGTTGGTTTAAGTGTTAATTGGCTATCTCAGTTAAAATCACGTTAAAAAGGTGTCACATTCCCTTTAATATCTATAGAAAAACATCTCCTTTTGATCTCCCTTGTTACAATATCATTAAGGGCTTGTTCGCTACAGCATTTTCACTTGTCGAAAACCCAAACACCCGTCAATAGCCCGAGGCCTGAGAATTTGTCCCTGCTGGGGGTCGATGCCTAGACACCGATCTGCCGTGAAACTCGTTGCAGTACTAGTGGGTATTTACTGAGAACGGGGTAGATATCGATCTCGTGCCGACAGTGGCGGATCCAGGGGGCAAAAAAGGCGTTTATCCCCCAGATGGAAAAGATCAGGGCAAAACTATCCCAAAGCTGTCGATTTCCTCTTTGCCCCGACTCATTTTTAGCTTAAAATCAAGATTTTGGTGCTTCAACTCTCAACTTCAAACAGAACCAGTCTTCTTCAGCGTAATCATTGAGCCTTAGAGAGCAAAAACAAGCCTCTTGAGCTACCTTCCAGTCAAATCATGGCAAAATGTGTCACCGCGAGACGTTTTTTTTTTTTGCTTTTCGACTTTGGCTTGCCCTTCCATACCTACCGGCTAGGTCCGGCACTGCATGCCAACAAAATAAGATACTTAATTTACGTCGTTCTGACGCGGGCTTTGGGAGTAGAATTTCACGACGCAGCCTTCCGAACAAATCAATAGTAATGTTACTTTGCAATCACACATCTTTTGCACCTGCTTTCCCCGCAGCTGATCCGGATAGCAAATCATTGATCTTCGACAGGTAGACGTACGATTTTCAGGAGCTCTTCAACACATACGCAAAAACAAATCCACTGTGACAAAATGTAGCGACTTGTGAAGCATCAAATGGAAAGGCGTGTGCTGAGCTGAACAACAATTTTAAAGCGGGATTTCGTGTAGCCAGTTAGTTTGCCCTCGTTATAGGGGAGGGTGGGGTGGGTTGTATCAGTTTTTACTCCAGGTTCATTAATTTCGTAACTACTTGGGATGGCCCCGTGATTTCAATACCATCTCGTAGCTGCATCCTTTGGCTTCCTCTTGACGATATATTTTTTTCTTGATCTTTACTGGTTTGTCTCCTACTGCCCGGCGAATGGACCTTTTCACTTGATACAACTTACCCCACCGGTTGGGTGAGTTGTATCACATGGTGGGTTAAGTTGTAACAGTGTGCCACGTTTTGAAGACTGTGCCTGCTACCGATCATGACCGTGGAAACAACCTACAACGAATTTAGAATTTAATTATAAACTTAACTTGCATTTTATTGAACCTAACTATGGCCAATACAGTACGAAATTCATGGCGACAAAAAGCGCAAACGAAACATCAACCGTCCAAGTGTAAAAGTGACCCGTTTGGAAAAAGGAAGCCAACACAATGCGTCGAAACGGGCAAATTCTTGACTAGGTACCAGCAGACTTAAGCCAGGGCTAAAGTCTGTTCAATCTGCAACTGTTCAATCTGAAAAGCCTAAACGTATTAGTTATGGACTTACTAAGTAATCATCTCACAATAGTTACGGGAGGGGTTGTATCAGGGATACGGATGAATTGCATGGACGTGGGAAGTAGGGAGGCGGGGGGCGAGCAGGGATGTCCCTCGAATTTGTGAAGCGAAGGTGGGGATGTGGCCATAACTTCTCGGGGCTTGTTAGACTTTAATGCTTGTTTTTGCTTTCATTCCATCAGCGCGGCCTGTCTTGCACTTATCCTGGCCCGTACTTTTTGCAGCAAATATATTTTTACCTATTTTTTCATTGTTGCTACCTGTAATGATATAGTGTTTTTTGGAAAAAATGAATCTGTGGCGACATCCCTAATGAGCTGTATAGGCAGCGTGGGGTGCCTACCCATTTAAATGGGTCCTAAATAAGCTCAGGGGCCAAAACTAGCCCAGGGGGCCAACCTTCAACTCATGGGGCCTAGACACGCTGAGGGGGCCCAAAGCAGCTCAGGAGGCCCATACAAACTAAGATGGCCAGACTAGCTGGGTGTCTCGACGAGCTCATGGGGCCCAGATACGCACAACGGGCCCCATACAAGCTGAAGGGGTCTATAGCAATTAAACGAACACGATACCAACCCAGGGGGACCCTTGCCAGCTCAGGGGAGACTAATCCAGCTAGGGGCCCTATGATCAAACCAGAGGCCCCTTAAGTAAATCCTATCACGGGCCCTAGACCAGCTCATAGCTGCCACAATAATTTCACCTACAGGGTTATTTTTAACCTAGGGGGGGGCAAAGCAGCGAAGGATCTAAGGCCAAGCCAGTAAGCTCCTGTGCAATACTCTTTCACGGTCCTAGAACAGCCCAGGGGGGCAACCTGAAAATTCGCTCTCAGATAGCTAGCAATTAACTCAGGGGGCCCAGGATCTGTTGAGGAGGGCCTACACCAATTAAGGGGCCCCGAAAAGCTCAGAAGGCTCCAGTGGCGACACATTCAAGTTCAGTGTGAGGGCCTGGTTATCTAAAGCGGTCCCAGATCAACTGAGGGGACTCAATATCAGCTCAGAGCAGCCACCAAAAACTCAGAGGCCCAGGCCCGCAGAGGCTCTGCGGCCTCTGATGCTTAGGTTAGCGTCAATCGGAGATTTCAGTAGGGACTCAGCGTTAGTCAAAACAACTGTGATATGTGGAGGTGGTCGATACGGCACCTTAGCTTTCGCCATGACTAAGTTCAACAAAGCTCACTGTATTCATTGTTAATTGCGCTTATTGTAGCGTCAATCGGGGTTTCTGTAGGGACCCAGCGTTAGCCAGGACAACTATGATATGTGGATGTGGTCGTTACGACACCTCAGTTTTCTTCCAGATCGAAGTTAGCTGTATTCTTTGCTCATGGTGCTTCAGTTAGCATCAGTGGGGGCGTCCAGCTTTTTCTACCAATGTACCAGTCATTACGTTCTGGGCGAAACCTTGCCGGCCCGAAATATGTTTGATGGTAAACGTGAACATGTTTCACTGAAAGGTAGCTTTCATGAAAATATGCATTTACAAATACGTTTTTTAAACGCGTTTTTTCTTCGACACTGGTCGCCTATTGGGTGGTAAATTGGCGCCCCTCAGATTCCGCGCCCTCAGGTTCGGCGCCCCCCCTCAGAGCCTGCCCCTAACGAAATCCTAGATTCGCCACTGGACTTGTTAGACCTTAATTTTTGCTTTTCCTTTCATTCCATCAGCGTGGTCCGTCTTGCACTTATCCTGACCCGCACTGTTTGCATCAAAAATATTTTACCTAATTTTTCGTTGTGGCTAGATGTGACAATGTAGTGTTTTTGGCAAAAACGAATCTGTGGCGACACCCCCTAATGAGCTGTATGTACATTGGGGGGCGTTGTATCACTGTTACAACATACCCCACCTGGCCTTGATACAACATTTACCACCCTCCCACATTGGAAAAAACGTCCTCGTGCTCAACAACCAGTGGCCAGCCGAGAAAATCCTTCTCACGCACGACGCCTTAGAATCTACCCTTACCACTGCTACAGCGATCCTTCCAATTCGTGATCATCTGAATGACAAAAACACACATTTACTTACGACGAAATTTTACAGAATGACACCCCGAAAACACATTTTCTGCACTCACCGCGAAACGCACCAAGCCAAGCAGACGGCAGTATAAAGAAAGATGGCGGATCGCTTGCCGCATCATCTGGTCGTGTCGGGAGCGCTATCTCTTGGATAGTTTTGGAAAAAATCGCTCTGATACAACTTGTCCATGATACAACTCTCCCCACTCTCCCCTACTGCGCGTGCCGTTTCGATTCGCAGGCCTTAGTTCCCGCTATTGCCGACAGGTGGTCTGTGGAAAGTGTTCGGGCCAAAAGGCAGCACTGGCGTATGAGCAGGGCCGAGAGGTGCGGGTGTGTGACGCCTGCTACCAGGCGCTCGCTGGCCGCAGAGAGGCGCCCCGGCCCCTGCGACAGACTGTACTGGACGCCACCTATACGCCCGGCGGCGGCCTCCTAGCGGTGAGTGTAGGCAACACGAGTCTGGTTGGAGTTGATATGTGGCTACCGGAATATGATGAAGCAAATTAATTCCAGGAACTAACTAGTCTTTTTCGTATATTTTCAGTGAGAGGAATGAATTTGGCTAGTTGAAATCAGGTGGATGGAAATGGTCATCATCGAAAGCAATGAGTGAAATTTGAGACGCATTGTGGCTGCATCCTTGGGCGAAAGCTGGTACGATGCCGTGTTTCAGCGAGCTAAAGTCTTCGCAGTCTTACGTTAGAAACCTACTGCGTATTTTGTACACACGCACCGCACACACACGTCATTTACACACGCAGGACATAACACACGCAGGAAATAACACACGCAGGACATAACACACGCAGGACATAACACACGCAGGACATACGCATTTACACAAGTAGGACACTCAGGCCATGCATTCGTGGGCACGGCCGACACAGAGCTCCAAAATTACGCCAGGGACACCACCAAAGTACGGGTAGTAAAAGCAGAGCAAGTACGAGGATAGATAAAACTACATCCCATATAGCGTCAATGATAAAACAGCGTACACATAAGCACAAACTTATCAGCGTTCCCCTATTGGGCGCTATATGGCCTCACCAGGTTGGTGCGCCCACTAAACCCAAATAAATAACTAACTATCAGCGTTCCCGGCGATTAGGACTACAGCTCCCGGTCCCAGCAGATTCTTCAGTCCCAGTGAGTTCCCCAGGAACCCAGCCATGGCCCCGCCGTCCCATTCCCTCACACATGATAGCTCTGCCAGGTCCACCGCCAAATGTAGTCCTCTCATTCATCTCATTATGAACGCGCATTTGGGCATAACTTCAACCCCAATCTGAGACTAGAAATATTTTTTGAATACATTTTTGGGACCTCATATTTTATTGGGAAGTCTTCAGGGGAAATTACAGTATCTATGCCGTTGAGGAGAATTGCTAGGATTTTTTTTATAAATCTAGTCCAAGGCACTCTCAGTTCGGTTTTTGGAGTCGGAGTCTCACTGAAGTCATCAATGGACTTGTCACGGAGACCCCGACCACACCATCCGAACGAGCAACTCCCACAATGAAGGGCTAATTTAGAAGTCAAAGTTTAACGTCCCACAAAGCACAGGGACGGCCACCCCTCTCAGGTCACCTTTTCACCAACTAGTTGCCAGTCGACTTACGTGGGGTAAATATTGTTCTACCAACAAGCACCATTAGCTCTACCAACTGAGCTACTGGGGCGGCTCAATTGGTAGGCAGGGGCGTAGCCAGGATTTCGCTCAGGGATGGCAGCACCCCGAAAAGGGCCCCTGCGGCAGCACCAAAAGGGCCCTCCTTGTTAGAGAATAGAGTGCTGAAGAGGGCTTAAGAGGGCCCTGTCTGGTATAAAATGCCAAATTTGGCCACAGCATAGTGCGGGCGAGCCGCGCTTCACGCGGCTTGTGTCCTCAGGGGGGCCCTTCGGGTCCTCAGGGAGGGGCGGCTGTCCCTGCCGCCTCCCCCTTGGCTACGCCCCTGTTGGTAGGGGACTTACGAAGTCTGTAGCGCTTACGTACTCGCTGGTAGAGCGCTATTCAAACAGCTTACGAGGAAAGGAAGGAGCCACTGTGCTCCCACCTGCTGCTCAACGGAAGCTGTTTCTGTAGTCGGATATACCTCTATCACGCAGCGCAGATAGCAATGTGCTTCTCCTTCGTACATGTGTGTCAGCGCTGTCCGTGGTTGTTTTGTCAGACTAAACTTCTCTGTCTTTCCGCTAGATGCCAGCCTCAGAGCCTGGAATGCAGTCGGGAGAGCTGCAGCTGCGGTGTCGGCGCGGCTGGGTGAAGCGCTTCTTCGTCCTCCGCGCCAACCTGGCGCTCTACATGTACGACTCGGAGAAGGCCAGGGCGGCGCTGGCGGCGACGCCGGTACCGGGCTTCACTGTGGCCTGGGCGGGGACCGGGAGGACTGAGGCGGGACTACAGGAGAAGGACCGGGACCGAGCCTTCAAACTGAGTCTCTCCAACAGAAGTTATACTCTCCTGGCAGAGAGCAGGGACAGCGCCGCAAGGTGAGGATCCTACACTACTTCTACATTCCAACATATTTCGCATGGTGTGACAATCTGGTACCTAGTCTACTCATTCTGTTCGTTGGGGTAATGTTTCTTCTCTCGATGGGCTCCACAAGCTCCTCTCCGTCCGGAGAAACTTCCTCAGCTCGGGGTAAAAATTAGGCTTCGTTTGAGCCAATTGTTGAACGTTCATGAAAAAATTGGTGTCATTTGAAAGAAAAATGATCGAACATTCTGTCGATATTATTTTGGTTTTTGGGTATCGCTCTAAAAAGCCTTTTTGTATGTTTGTGCAAGACGCTCTCAGTGGAGAACTTGAAAAATAGGTTAAAATTGTGAATATCAAAAAAGCATCGATTTTCGCGATTATATGGACTACACCATCGTGTTGTCTACAAAATTTTGATCATGAAAACATTAAATTTGGAGATGGGTAATTTCGAAAATATTTATGTATTACCGGCGGCACCGTGTAGGGGAAATACGTGATTTTTCTGATCTCAGGGCACAATTGTGTGAATCACCGGTACATGTGGGTGTGAATCTGAACCGCTGCTCGTGCCTGTTTTGCTGCAGGTGGATCGCCGCTCTCCAGAAGGCCAGCAGGGCGGAGATTCCCATGCCGGGTCAGGTCAAGCCTTGACACTCCTCGGCCTCATAGCCTGCTGATACGGCACGCCGATCTGCTGGTCGGGTGTTTAGTCTGTTGATTATATAGTGGGCATTCGCGCCTCTGTCGTCAGTATCAGAGTGGGTGAACTCGTGTACCGTGAGACGGAAAGACAGTGAGGCAGGCGACTGGAGTAGGGCCGAGCGTTGACGGCAGGGCTGGTGGTGGAGGAGTACAGGGCAGAAAGAGCGCGTGCTCCAATTGTGACGTGCTGATTATAGTACGTATTTTGCAAATTGTGGTTATGAGCTGCTGGGCTGATTGCCGCGAGAAACGGAAAATTATGATTGAGACCTTTGTTGTTGACCCTACGATCGAATCAACAACTTTCTTGTCATGCTTATTCAAGCCAAGGCTACGAGGCGTTACCTCCAGCCAGACAATGTTGTTCGCGTGAGCCAAATATCAGAAATTTTCTTGTGAAAATGGGAGTATAGTGGGTCGTTTTTCAGATATTAAAAATGTTGAACTCCAGAAAGAACCCTTTTTCTGACTTTGCAGGCATCACTTGATGTTTGAAATTTTACAGTGCTTTTTTGGTATCAGCTATTTGTAATGTTCCATACGTGCACTTGTTTGGTGAAAATAAGCGGCATGAGTAGGTACAGTACCAGGCAACTTGTGTGAAAAATCGGAGAGTGCTCACTGAACGGGTGAAAGTAAACGGAAACACTTAAATCGGAGACACTTCAAAGGGACGAGTTCGATGGCTGTCACAAATACCCGAAAAGTACTCTTATTATGGTTCCTCGTAGATGCGGTTTTCCGTGATGCTCTATTTTAATCCCTATACTTGCCTGTATCCGTCTATAACAGAAACTGTTTGATTTTTAGTTCAAAACTGACGAACCGCATCGCACAGCTGACAAACCCAAGGCAGGTACAGGAATGCCGCAGCGAAATCACTTTTCAATGTATAAAAGCTATGCTTAAAAGGATGTTATAGATGTATGGTTGTTTTTATTAAGCAGTCCGCCTGTGTCAGTGTTGTCCTGCCTGGCTAAGACAGAAGGATGCCTGTCGGCATAATCAGCGCGTTGTGGCTGTGTGATTACAGAGGAAATAATGAATCTTATCGAGATTCATCCAGGGCTATATTGTCATATATTTGTACTGCGTGTCATTGTATGGCACACGTAAACAGTGATAAACCCATGATGTACTATGTTTCCACAGTATATATCTAGTTAGTTCGGATTTTCTTACGTGTCAGTCAGAGCAAGCTGTTGAGTTTTCGTTCTTCTTATTGAGGAAGGGTGACTGCAAAGTACACACCGTATGTTTGATGTTCAGCGTCATGCCGAGTTGTTAAAGAGTGCTTGTATCGTGTAAACTCTATGTTAGTTTAAATTTCTGCTTGTACTTGAATTTCCACTGATTGGATCAAATATGAATGTTAAACAAAATCCAGGAAAATCGGTAGTTTGGCTGAAGGTGCTGGTTTTTAGTTCCATATAGAGTTCACGGAGTAAATTGATATTGCATGTAATTGTAGATGCGTGCGTATGCATGAGCATGACCTCTTGAACATCGAATGGCGCGGAGCTTTAATCGAAATGTAAGTGAATTGTAACTGATTCTTATCTTCTTCGTCTCCTACGTTTACAAACGCCTGTAGGACACCGCTCCACCGTTGGCCTTGCACTGAACGGGAAACGTTTTCCAGTCAAAGTTTCCCGGTGGCGTTTGTTTTGTTTCCGCCGATGGCGAAGCTTGGACAAGTATGCAGGCTGCTATGCATGTCTCAAAGACAGTATCCCTCGGATGACTTTAAACAGGGCGCTGTTATGATACGTCGGAGAGCTCAGACTGTCGGAGCGTGTTCGCCGTTGCCGATTCACGGCTGACCAGAGCGGCTACCGTGTGCTATGCTGATTATATTCGTGTTGTGAAAATTACATAATCGCAGGAAATTCGTTCTCTGTCGCATTATTTTCTGTGCCTCAAAGTTTTCCGAAGCGACATAGAGAGCCAGTGAGAAAGAGAGAGAGAGAGAGAGAGAGAGAGAGAGGGGGACAAGGTCTCCTCTTCACCACTCCATCACTGAAAAACTAACAGAGTGTCGCGGGAGAAAAAATCTGTATTGATTGGGCCTGTGAAAGCAGCGGCTGGTGGCTCGGCTCAGGCTTCTAACCCTCGTATCTTCCAATTTAAAGTAGCGACTCAATCCGATCTGGACGGAACTTTAAATCAAAATTCAATTAACACTAATAAAAAACGCTAAAATCTCGTTAAACTTAAAAAGAGAGTGTGAAAGAGGCAATGGCTGGTAAGTCGGACGAGAAAGCCGATAGGAAAACTTTGTGAATAGCTGTTTGCTCGCTCTTTGAGAGAGGCTGGAAGGAAGATGAGGAGGGACGGGGCAGGATGAGGGCAGTGCTCGCTAAGCCGGGAAGCGTGGCGTGTGTGTATAAGGATGTCATCTAATGAGGAATTGTTGACTGTGCTGGGCAGAAAATTTGGCCGTAGGCAGATGATTATATAACTGGTTATGTAAGGCCGTTGTAAAGGAAGTTACTGAAGATCCAAAAAGTATTACTTATGGTTGGCATAAATCTGAAACTCAGGAAACCATTTTTGTTAGACTGACTGTCTGCAAAACGAAATATTGTCTTTTTTACAATTTCTGACGTCAGAAAAAATTGTTTTCATAGCTAGTAAAAAGCAACCCCTGATCTAGACCGAAACGAAGAATTGCTGATGAAGCACTTGAATGGGACACAGAACTGATATTTTAACGACGATGTTTTTACAGTTGATGTACATTTTACCGCCGATGCTTACGTGGCATAAACCACAGGTTTTCACAATTGTAGACTACCAAGCTTAGAAAGAAAAAAACTGAAATACATTGCTTTCATAATAAACAAATTTGGTGCATACTTATCATTGGCGGATCCAGGGACAATTTTTGGATGGGGTCAAACCAACGTTTCGTGGGGTGGGGCAAATAGAGAAAAATCGTGAAAACACATTGTTTTCAAAGAAACACGGCCACAATTTGGTAAGTCCTTTGGGGGCCAAAAAAGGACCAAAAAATATTATTTTAGGCTTTGAAGGGGGTCACGGCCCCTTTCACCCCCTTGGATCCACCAGTGATACGTGTCACGTATCTGATCAATCACGAAAGGATGAGCTGCTCGCTTGGGTGACATGTTTTCAGGAATGGGATGGGCTTAGGATTTTGACCTGTCAAATTTCTGCAACTACTGCAAAATATACAAAGGACTGCTAAAATATTTGAAAATACCATAGAGATCCGCTTGAACAATCTCAGTTACTCTCAGTTTAATCTCAGTTAAAGTATATCTCTATAGAAAATACGTCTAACAGGTACCTCCATTTTGAACTTAAAGCTGCGCGGAAATTTACTCCAGGGGATTTTGAGTAAAATAAAATATTCCCGATCTTCTTGACATACTCGTCAAGAATATTAAATTATTTTGTTTAAAAACAATATTATGGCTCGCAATCATTGTCAAAATTTCTTTTCAGTCTCATCCCATTATAAATGTGGAACACTGCCTTTAATCTGGTTGTGCAGCAAAAAGATGCAAGCATCAAAGGAAACGAAAAACGACAAGTGCACCATGACAGATAATTATCTGTCATGGTGCACTTGTCTTTTTCGGGATCGTCTTTTTCTGTCTTTTTCGGGATCGTCTTTTTCTGTCTTTTTCGGGATGATTGTAATCATCCGGGATCGGACCCGCCGGAATCCACAAGGCAATGCAGAAAATGTCGACAAGGCACGCAGAAAATGTATACCGGGCATGGGATGACGATATAAGCATAAACATTACATTTTAAACATGACTTTGAGCCCAAATCTGAATGCTGTGGCATTTCGATACGGGGAAGCACATGCAGTGCAACGCTTTTCTTGTTAATAGAAAGATGGTAGTGGGAAATGCCTGACCTCGCGTTCCAACAAAATGATCCTTTGTTAAAGTTTAATTGTACCCCGCTGTCCTCTGGTGTGTTTTTGTTGTGATCGGAAAAACAGTATTATGCTAGTGTTGGGCACATTAAGTGCCTTGGTAACAATACGTCGTTGCCGGAGGGCGTCTGATTACAGTCAACACTGCACTGAGTTCCTTTGTTTTAAAATCAACCAGAAATAATGATTTCAAAGGAAGTTTTCAGGACTCAAAAACTCCACATGTTCCAATAAAGATATATGGAAAATATTTTGAACATTTGGGGTTTCATGATTCTCGTTTGCTCTGTTACTATACCCTAGATCGAAGCAGCGTTTTTTTCAATGTTTATATAATTTACAAAATAAGTAGGTATAGGACAGTGCAATATACATATAGGGCGCTGCGAGTCAAAAGCACCGGATTTAATTTAACGCTCCAATATACTGGAATGGAAATACATATTCAACCTCAAATCAAAACGTACCCTATCAAAATGATAAGCAAGCGAGATTCAAATTAAAATTGGCCCAAAATCTGCATCCACATTATGAGATTAAATCAGAACAAGCAGCGAGCGGTCACGCTTAATTCGCATGACAACTTAGATACACATTTGTATTCGGAATTGCATAACATCACACGCAAACTTGAACATAATATTGGATGTCAGCAACAAAAAAAAAACAACAAAGGGCTAAGGGCGTGCACACATTGTCGTTAAGTGCCACATTGCGGAAACATCACGTATGGTTAGGCAGCGTCTCTACCCATTATTTCACTTGTTTCATAATGGTGTCGTTATACCTCTAATGTTTCTCAGGACAAGGGTGTTTGCAGTACTTAGTGACCAGATGTTGGCGTTTTCGACTTTTGGAGCTGACCTTGAGAGTCGGTGTAAGTACAGAGTTCTGTTCACCTGAGTATTCAGGCTGGCGCAGTATTTAACGGAAAACAATTGTGACATCATGCTTAGTTAGTTTGAAACAACTAGACTTGAGTTTAGAGTAAATCAAACCAAAAGTCTTGAAGTATTTGGTAAGAGCCGCAAGGTGTGACCCGTTACTTCCGGACTCACATAAAATCTGAATTAGTAAAATGGATTGCAACTCGAGTAAACAAACCAAACTCATAGTAAAAAATAGGTTTCGGCATTAAATTTGGTTTTGAATTGACTCTGCCGAGGTGAATAGGTGTTAGAAATCAAAAGAATGGCGCAGTGTGATTTGAGGCTATATAAATAGCACCGCGCACAATGCATACTTAACTCATGCTGTAAAGTAAAGGTATCTTGTACTTTACTCCCCTGTCAACATTAATGGCGCGGGTAGGCCCGCCACGGCGTTCGCCGGAGCTATAGCGAGCTGGCGGAGGCCATCAATGCGCTGGAGAGGAACATTCGAGTTGTGATGTAAGCGCTGCAATGCGTCTGAAACGAATGAGGAACAGGGTTTTTCAGATAATTCTTCTTCATTGGACGGCTCTGTGTCGTACGGCATTCTGCTGCGGTGACTGGGACATTTCAGTAACCGGAAAAACATGCTGCCCGGATTCTAAAGTCCAATCTAGGTCCATCTTTGTTTATCTCGGCATATCTTAGAGTCATATAAGTGGCGTATGCCGCACCACTGAAACTATCAAACTATGAAACTATCAGCTGAATGTGCCCAGGTGGTGGGTAGAATGAATACCACCGACCATAGGCGGATCCAGGGGTAGGCGCTGCTCATCGATCCACCTAACACCCCACAGCGCGCCTCGGAGCCCCCTGGAACCATCGTAGTTGCAAGTACTAGAGTTCTGGCGTTGAGATACTACTTCTCTATAATATATCACACCTTAAAAATTGACGCTTGAGAGCCAACTGGCACATCCGTGGCCAAAGAGCCCCTCATATAGGAAATCCTGGATCCGCCTACGTCACCGAATTGAGTCATCTGGACCACCGAAGCTGCCGAGTGCGTCGACCACTCCGCCTCTGCACACTCTCATAACACGGCGCCGGTGCCATTTAGCGGTTTATAGCTGGCAATTTCACAGTTGAGGACTGCAGCTCGCCTGATGGCGGCCATTTAGGACGGCGCCACACGACAGGCGACTGCAGCGCGACCGTGCGGAAAATCACCTCAACTAACGCCGACTTAGCGCCAGCCGCAGACGCGATTTTTCGCGCGCCTTTGTGCTGCAGCCACTGCCAAAGCCCCCTCGACGATTTGGGGAAATGGAGTGATTTTCCGCCCGGCAGCATGCCAATGGACGACCAGATAGATCTATTACAGCGGAAAATAAACCCGATTCAGTTGAAAATTAAAAAGAGATCGTGGCAAACCTTCGCGACGCAGGCTTTCCGGCGGGCTGGGTTGGCTGCAGCAACATAAATTAGAGAGGATCAGGGTGATTTAGCTAGGCGATGGTAATGCGGACGGGCAGTGCCGGCGGTCGCCCAGTGATGCAACAGGACCAAACGTCATTCGCTTTTAGAAATAGATTTCCATGCAACGTAGATGCATACATCCCCTTCTTCCACAATTGGATTGCCAGCGAACTGCTTCTCACATAGTTATGATTCAACATAAAACTTGTGCTTTTTCCTCCCAGCTATAGGTTGCGTATCCAGCAATGCTCGGTAGTTTCGTATTCTGGAATTTGCTGGCAAAAAACGTAATTGTCACGAAAAAGCTATATGAAAAGTATTCCTCAAATAATTTTCGTGTCATGCGAGAAGACACAGATTTTGGCGCAGTGATCTAAAGCTACGGGCAAAAAATAAATTTTGTGTTTCTCATCATGACAGAGGGAGTAATAGTTTGTCACAAATTAGCCGAAAACTGCCCAACTCAGTAGGTACAGGCAGATCTTAAAACTTATTTTGTTGACGGTGTAGCAATCGAAAGAGTGACTGTAATGAGGGATCTCGGCGTTTTTCTGGATGAGAAGCTTACTTTTGAAAATCACGTAGATAATATTGTTTCAAGAGCAAATAGGACATTAGGAATGCTAACCCGATCTTTCCAAACAGGTAGAAATGACAGAGCATTGGACTATCGTGACAGTAAAGCTGTTGTCTCGGCATACTATGCAAATGTCAGATCAGTTATGGAATACTGCAGCGTTGTCTGGGGTGGACCAGCCACCTGTCATCTCAAGCGTCTCGAAAAAGGTACAGCACAAATTTGTCATGTGGCTCTGTTTTCGCTGTCGCATACCCGATTTGCCTCTAGATTACCCCAGTTTGTCTCAACATTTTGGCATAGCAACAATCGAAACTCGACTAAGGCAGCACGACGTCATGTTCTTTAGAAACACTCCTACAAATTGTATCGATTCTTCGTTTTTTCTCCAAAGCTTCCCCCTGGCTGTTCCACCTCGCATAGGCGTAGGAACCGGGGGGGCCAGGGGGGCCACTGGCCCCCCACTTTTCTGTGATGGGCCCCCGCAACGGAGGTAAGAATATCAACAACTGTAATATCAAGCGAGAAACTCAAACTGGCCCGATAGCTTGCCCCGGAACCCCGTTAAACTTACCTGTGCCCCTAAATCAAGTTGAGGTCCTATGAGTTGATTTTAAGGTCCCCTGAGCTTCTCGGGGCCCCTGAACTGGCCTCTGATACCATACGAGCTAATCTGGGCTCTTTGAGCTGAACTGAGCGCCCCTGAGATGGTTTGGGCAGCATGAACTGTTCTAGGATGCCTAAACTGAGCTAGGGGCCGTAACCTGGAACAGGGCCCCGTGAGTTGGCCAGAACCTATATCCACCGACCTGGGGGCCCCTGAGCTGAGCTGGGACCGTAAAGTTAATATTGTCCCTTGAGCTAATCTGGATCCCCTGTGATGCACAGAAGACCCTAAACTTATCTGAGGCCCCTGCACAGGAATAGGGCCTCTGCTTTGAAATTTGGTTATAAGCTTTAATTGAAATCCTGGACTGTTCTGAAACCCCAAATATGCCAGCAAGGGGCCCCTGGATGATCCAGACCCTTAAGCTTATCTGGTCATCAGAGCTAATATGGGCTTCTGTGTTGAACTGAGGGCCCCTGAGATGGTATGGGACCCGTATAAGGCTTTACAGCCACTGACCTGGCGGCCGTGAGCTTGAATGGGTCCCTTGAGATGTTCTGACAGTGGTGTAGCCAGGGGAGGGGGTCCCTGGGGTCCGCGGACCCCTTGGGCTGACCTTATGCACTAAAAACACAAAAATTGATCTCGGGGCCTCTGAGCCTGGTCTCGGTGGGGGGGGCCTCCCGAGCTTGGTCTCAGGAGGCCCCCGATAATCGGTATCGAGGGCTCCAGAGTACCGAATATTGATCTTGGGGGACCCCTGTGCTCAGTCTCAGGGGGTCCCGAGCTTGGCCTCAGGGCCCCCGAGCTTGGTCTCAGGGCCCCTCCTCCCCGAGCTCGGTCTCACGGGCCTTTCGATTTTGGTCTCAGGGGCCCCGAGCTTGGTGTCTGGGGGCCCTCCGAGCTTGGTCTCAGGGAGCTCCCGAGCTTGGTCTCGGGGGGCCTTTCGAGTTTGGTCTCAGGGCCCCCGAGCTTGGTGTCTGGGGGCCCTCCGAGCTTGGTCTCAGGGAGCTCCCGAGCTTGGTCTCGGGGGGCCTTTCGAGTTTGGTCTCAGGGCCCCCGAGCTTGATCTCAGGGGCCCCCCGAGCTTGGTGTCAGGGAGCCCTCCGAGCTTGATCTCAGATAACCCCCGAGCTTGGTCTCAGGGCCCCCGAGCTTGGTCTCAGGGGACCCCCCGAGCTTGGTCTCAGGGATCTCCCCAAGCTTGGTCTCAGGCCCCCCTCTCCCCGAGCTTAGTGTCAGAGGCCCTCGAGCTTGGTCTCAGGGGGGCATCCGAGGGCATCTGATGCATAAGGCTGACCGTATGCACTGGAAAACACGAGCATTGGTCTCGGGGGCCCTGATCTTGGTCTCAGGGGGCCACCGAGCTTGGTCTCAGCGCCCCCGAGCTTTGTCTCAGGGGCCCCGAGCTCGGTGTCAGGGGCCCCCGAGCTTGGTGTCAGGGAGCCCTCCGAGCTTGATCTCAGATAACCCCCGAGCTTGGTCTCAGGGCCCCCGAGCTTCGTCTCAGGGGACCCCCGAGCTTGGTCTCAGGCCCCCCTCTCCCCGAGCTTAGTGTCAGAGGCCCTCGAGCTTGGTCTCAGGGGGGCATCCGAGGGCATCTGATGCATAAGGCTGACCGTATGCACTGGAAAACACGAGCATTGGTCTCGGGGGCCCTGATCTTGGTCTCAGGGGGCCACCGAGCTTGGTCTCAGCGCCCCCGAGCTTTGTCTCAGGGGCCCTGAGCTCGGTGTCAGGGGCCCCCCGAGCTTGGTCTCAGGGAGCTCCCGAGCTTGGTCTCGGGGGGCCTTTCGAGTTTGGTCTCAGGGCCCCCGAGCTTGGTGTCTGGGGGCCCTCCGAGCTTGGTCTCAGGGAGCTCCCGAGCTTGGTCTCGGGGGGCCTTTCGAGTTTGGTCTCAGGGCCCCCGAGCTTGATCTCAGGGGCCCCCGAGCTTGGTGTCAGGGAGCCCTCCGAGCTTGATCTCAGATAACCCCCGAGCTTGGTCTCAGGGCCCCCGAGCTTGGTGTCAGGGGACCCCCGAGCTTGGTCTCAGGGATCTCCCCAAGCTTGGTCTCAGGCTCCCCTCTCCCCGAGCTTAGTGTCAGAGGCCCTCGAGCTTGGTCTCAGGGGGGCATCCGAGGGCATCTGATGCATAAGGCTGACCGTATGCACTGGAAAACACGAGCATTGGTCTCGGGGGCCCTGATCTTGGTCTCAGGGGGCCACCGAGCTTGGTCTCAGCGCCCCCGAGATTTGTCTCAGGGGCCCCGAGCTCGGTGTCAGGGGCCCCCGAGCTTGGTCTCAGGGAACGCCCGAGCTTGGTCTCAGGGGACCCCCGAGCTTGGTCTCAGGGGCCCCTGATCATCGGTATCGAGGGCTCCAGAGTACCGAACATTGATCTCGGGGGCCCCTGAGCTCGGACTCAGGAACCTTTCGATCTTGGTCTCACGGGCCTTTCGATTCTGGTCTCAGGGTGCCCCAGAGCTTGGTCTCAGGGCCCCCCGAGCGTGGTCTCAGGGGACCCCTGAACTTGGACTCAGGGGCCCCGAGCTTGGTCTCACGGGTCTTCCGAACTTGGTCTCAGGGGGCCCCGATCATCGGTATCGAGGGCTCTGGAATACCGAATATTGATCTCGGGGGCCCGTGAGCTTGGTCTCAGGGGCCCCCGAGCTTGGTCTCAGGGGACAACCGAGCTTGGTCTCAGGGGGGCAAGCTTGGTCTCACGGGCCTTTCGATGTTTGGTCTCACGGGCCTTTCGATCTTGGTCTCACGGGGTCTCGAGCTTGGTCTCAAGGAACTCCCGAGCTTGGTGTCAGTGGGCCCTCGAGCTTGGTCTCAGGGAGCATCCGAGCCTGGTCTCAGGGTCCCCTCGAGCTTGGTCTCAGGGGCCCCTGAGCTTGGTCTCAGGGGTTCAGGATCCCCCTTGGGGTGCCCCCGACTATTGCTATCGAGGGACTCATGAGTGAAGCACGAGCATTGGCCTCATGAGACCCAGAGTTTGGTCCCAGGGGGCCCCCAGACCTGGGTTCAGGACCCCTGAGCATCGGCATCGAGGGGCTCCAGAGTACCAAGCATTAGTCTCGGGGGGGGCTCGAAATATTGATCTTGAGGGCCCCGGAACATCGGTGTCGAGTTACTCCTGAGAAAAGCGCGAGCATGGGTCTAAGGGTGCCCCTGAGCCTGATCTAAGTGGGACCCCGAGCTTGGTCTTGGGACCCCCGGGCATCAGTATCAAGGGGCTCCGGAGTATTGGTTTAGGGGGAGCAGTTATTTTAGGGGCCTCCAAATGGTGATTTCGGAGGGCCCCCGAAAGTGTGGATACAGTGGTGTAGCCAAGGGGGACCTAGGCGTCCGCAGACCCCCACCTCTTGGGCCAATCTGAACCACTGCAAAGGATTCTCTGATCACGTGGCCCCCAGAGTTAGTCTCAGGGGCCCCTGAAGATTCGTTCTCAGGGCGTCCCGAGTCGGCCTCACGGTCCCCGCCCTGAGAGTCTGTCTCAAGGCCCCCGAAAGTAGATTTCGGGGGCCCCTGAGGGTTGGTATCAGGGGCCCCAAAAATCGGCATCAGGGGCCCCGGGAGTCTTTCTCAGGGAGGGGGCCGAGCTAGTCCCAGGCGCCCCCCCAGAGAGTGGTTCTCAGGGCCCTGCAACAGTCTATTTCAGGGAGACCCCTGAGAGTCAGTCTCAGAGAACCCCAAGAGTCGGTCAAGGGGACCCCAAGAGTCTGTCCTAGGGGACCCCGAGATTCGGTCTCGGGGTCCCCCTGAGAGTCTGTCTCAGAGAACCACAAGAGTGAGGCTCAGAGCACCCCAAGAGTCGGTCTCAGGGGGCCCTCATAGTCTCACGGGTTTCTCTCTCAGGAGTCAATATTTAGTTTCAGATGGCCCCGTGAGTTAATCCGGGGGTCCGAGAGTTAGTCTAATTTGATCTGCAGAGTGCTGGTTTCAGGGGGCCCCAGAGGGGTAATTTTGGGAGCCCTCGATATTTAGCCTCAGGCTGTGCCCCCCCCGAGTTTTGGTATAAGCGGCTCCAAGAGTCAATCTCAGTGAGCACCCAAAAGTTAGTCTCAGAGGGCTCCCGGTTGTCAGTCTCAGACACATCCGAGAGTTAATCTCAGGGTTCTGAGAGTAATTTCCAAAGGTGCTCCCGATTTTTGGTCTCACGGGCCCGGAGTTAGCCTTAGGCCAGCGAGAGCTAATCTGGAGCCTCCGAGAGTCAGTCTCAGGAACGCCAAAGACTCAGTCTCAGAGGTGATTCCACCCCCCCCCGGGTGTTTGTCTCAGGGGCGCCCTAGAGTAAGTCTCAGAGGGCTGTCGGAAGTCATTCCCAGCCCCCTCCCCCACCCCAAAGACAGCCTCAGGGGACCCCAATAGCTAATCTGGATGGCCACGATAGTCAGTCTCAGCCCCCCCCTCCAGAGCAAATCTGGGGGCCAAATAATTTGTCTCAGAGGTGCTGCCGATAACTAATCTCAGGAGCCCCGAGAGATTCTCAGGGGCCCCCAGTTTTGATCAAGAGGCGCCGTGAATCAGTCTCAGAGACCCCTTGAGATATAATCGGGAGAGCGGCCGAAAATTAGCTTTGTGAGTGCCGCCAAGTGTTGGTCTTAGGTGGTTCCAGAGCTCAAATACAAATTTTCAAAATAATATGCCTCGGAAAAAATGTACCTACCCCTATTGCGTACTAAAGAAGGACAAAACATGTCGATCAGGCACCATTATCGAAGAAAAGGCAAAAATTAATCTAATTTTACCATAAGAGCAAATCGAACAGGGCTAGTCAATTTTTAATCTAGTAGCTTAACACCAATAAATACATTCCTAAATATTCTGAAATAAACAACTTTCCAATATTTCCGTAGGAAACCAGACAAACTAGGGTAATGACAGAAATTGATGAGCATAATCCCAAAAAGAAAAATAGGTATGAAACGTTGAAAATGATAATAACAGAGTGAGCCAAAGCGATAGATGTCTTGGGCGCCTTTTGTCTTGGTAATTTGCTCGTTTACAAGATAGCAAGTGTAAGAAAGTAACTGGATCTCAACAGGATCTGTCGACGGAATGGAGGTTATGTAACGTTCAGGACACACTCCCATACCCCTTGTATCTTTTTTTTTGTTTCTTTGGAAATTTCCTGATTAAAGAGCTCATGGATTCGACACCGGGAAATAATTGCTAATCATTTCCCGTAGATCATTTCTTCGTACTCAAAACGACTGACCTCCAATAACTTCATGTCTGATTACCCGAGTGAATTGAGGTAGACTCGGGTTTAACATCATGCGCGCATCAACATTGAACTTCCCGAAATATGGCTCAAAGCTGTTATTATAGCCACGCTACAATATAAGTTACGGGCCATCCTTAATATTTGGTGACCTTAGTTTACCAACACTTGGTCGGATCGAAAAACCAAGCTATAAACAAAATAAGAATGAATGCTTAAAAAGCCATAACAAAATTTCCTTCGTGTGAATGTTATAATGTTAAAATACTATACAAAAGATATAGGAGATGGGCCCGGTTACTAAGGGAACCCCGGCCTGGGGCCCCCGACGGTAGTCAGACCCCTCCTTGGCCGAATCCTGGCTACGCCACTGTGTTCTGAGACTCTACATCAGCCACCCTGGGACCCCTAAGCCTAGCTGGGGCCCTGAGCTAATCTGGGTACCGCTCTACTTAACTGGGGCCTCTGATCTGGTATGGGGGCCCTGAACTCTTCTAGGGTCCCTGGGCTAAGCTGAGGCCGTGAGTTTGAATGGAGCCCCTGAGCTGGTATGAGAGGGGACGCTATATCAGCCGATCTGGGCCCCTGAGCTGAGCTGGCCTGTACTGAACAAGAGCCCTGAGCTGGTCTGGGGCCTCTGAACTGTTCTAGCATCATTGAGCTAAGCTGGGATCCGTGAGCTTGAACAAGTCCCTTGAGCTGTTTTGAGACCCTACATAAGTCGACCTGGGGACCTCCGAGCTGAACCGGGCCCCTAAGCTAATCTGGCTCCCTGTGCGAATCTGGAGCTCCCCTGTGATGAGCTTCTAGGGGTGCTGTGGTTATGTGGGGTCCCTTGATAAGCTGGGCCCGAAGCTAATGCACTGGTCTGGGCCCTTTAGCTGACTGATCTGGGTTCCTGAGCCATGGTCTGGACTTTGGGGCCCTCCAAGATAATTTGGCGGCCCCTGGGCGGCATAGGCATAGGAACCGGGGGTCAGGGGGATACTGCCCCCCTTTTGAGGTGGGCCCCCGCAACGAATATACAAATATCAGCAACTGTAATATAGAACAAGAAACCCAAACGGGCCCGATAGCTTGTCTGGGAACGTTTAAGTTCGGTAATACGCTGCCTGCAAGCCCCTGGAGGAGGAGCGCTTCGTAACAAAGCCAAGGAACCTACTACCCGAGTGTTTCCAAATGAGTCCCGAGAACTGGGCCCAATCAAACTCCATTCCATATAAATCCCAACACGAAATATGAATCGGACACGGACCCTGCACTAAATGCCGAGCAACAGTCGTCAATGAGCCATCGAAAGGCGCGACGTCTTTCGATGGCAGGGTTATATGGCGTCGCCAACTCTTTCCCTGTTGGAGGGGTTTCTTGGGAGTCAAATTGCTCCTTGCACAAGGAATCTGCCGTGCCTTAAACCCGAGTTGGTCGCGTGGAAAGCAGGGTTGCTAACCACTATAACACCATGCTCACACCTGCTCGGCATTACAAAGCTGGCCATCAAGTACCAACATTGCACTTACAGTCATGCTGGAACTCTGCATTTTAGGCATCGAAATATAGCTAGGCGTATTTATTGTGATCAGTCTTTACCTAAATCAATATCTAATGATGGAAAGAATAGATCCGTAATAACCTACATAAATGTTCCCATTTTCGTCATTAAATAAGCAAATACAAGTTGATTGGGCATAGCGAAGTGAGGCTATTTGGTATCAAGGCATTGTCTGTAGTTTTCTAAACAGTTCTTAATTTTGTAAATGTAATGAAAAGGGCCTAAACATATGTAAATATAAAAAACGCGCTCGTGGTAAAAAATGATTGAAATCCTCCAAAAACTTAAAAATTTATTTCGTATTTGAAAAGCGTCTAGGTAAAAACCAAAACATGTTTTTTTGGCATTTTTCTATGATTTATTACATCATAATAGGTACAACTCGAAATCATAGGGAAAAATTTAATTTCTCAATCTACCATATATTGATATCCTTGTTTGCATGCATGCCTTATTACACTAAACGAGCTATCTAAAATTTTTTAAGATTATAGGCCCCCGTGGACTGGGGCCCCACTTGAGGTGGGCCCCCTCTAAGGTTGGCCCCCCACTTTTCAAACCGTTCCTACGCCCCTGCCACCTCGGACATTTCGCTGCAGAGCCTTACTGTACGTACCATATGCTCGGGTGAATACGATCAAGTCGAGTCTTTTTGTCAGAGTTCCGAAACTCTGCAATACTTATTTAGATAACTTTCGCGAAGTTGATATTTGGAACTCCTCAATTGGGCAGTATAAACAGAAAGTGATAAATTTTCTTACGCCTCCAAGAACATAATTTGAGGGTTTCAATGCGGTGATTCTTGGATTTTTATGTTTTAGCTATATTCTATAGTCTTACATTTTAGGATGTTTTTTTACTTTATGTGATTTTATATCGTGACAATGTTTTTGGGCTCTTTTAGCCTCTTAGTATTTGACTTAAATTATCTGCTAGTCATATTTTGGGAATTGTACCTATCAATGTGTGTATATATTGGACCTGTATGTTTTTGTTTTATATGAGATGAATTCATCTTGAAGTGGGCCTCTGGCCCGTTGGTGATACAATGAATAAACTGAAACTGAAACTGAAGATTGAATGGCATGGAGCTGTCTGCGGGAGGCTCGGAGCATGAACGAGAATGGCAACAAATAACACCTACTTATAACCAGAGAGCGTCCACGTAAAATGATCAAGCAGGCAATCGAAGCATCCTACTTCAGATCTTTATCATTCAAGACAGGGGCAGGTTTCTGAGCACGAACGCTGAGTAAGCCCAAAAGAAAGGTGAAACTATTTACAATTGTATTTCAGCTTTAATAACTGAACTGGTAACATGCAGCATAATTAGTATCACTGCAGTTTAATTAAACTAGCCCGGGTGAGGATTCCAACTTACCTGGAGCTCAAATTTGGACCTTCTCGAGCTTGAAAGCTCAGGGTATGGAGATGGGAAATACAGCCGCAATGAAGAATGGTCTGACACTACCGCGCGTTGTAGGTGACCCTGGTAGGCTGCTCTGAGATCTCAAAAACCAAGAAGAAGGATATAAAAACGCCTGTTTGAATGTGCGTTGAGGCTGTGGTGATCTAAATCATATCAAATTTTCATTGACTTAGATCAATACCTTTAAGGTCAAACGCGTCATTGCTGGGGACCCATTGGGAGATACCGTGATTACACAGAAAAAGTCGGGAATACACTGACAACGGACAGAGGTCATAGAGGAGAGGCCCAAAAAGTTTTTGCTGAAATTTTGGGTTAAGCTGATCCAAGGTTATTCACCCATGACGTCGCAATATGTCATATTTCTTATAATGTGCACTATAACTAGTACTATGGCAAACGTTGATCGGGAAACGAGGGTTGGCCTTGACCTTTGTCCTTGGACTTACCCTAAAAATACCTATGATGTCGTGACATTGTTACGTCATTCTGATTAAGGTAATTTGATGGGAAGCGCTGGAGTCCATGACCTTCAGCATTCTGCTATGGCACCTTAACATTTGAACTTGACCGTCATCTTCATCTGAGGTGAACTTAACATATATTCTCGTTTATATGTCGTTTTGACGCCACCACTTGGTCTCCAATGCAGGCAAACTGGTGCGACGACCACGCGATTGTGGGGATCTTGAGGGATAGGTCTGATCTTGATAGCCTATAAGTAAAAATATCATTGACCGATTTTAAAGATTATTTCACCAATTGACGTGCACGTAAATTCTCCCAAATATAGCAAAATAGCGTTTTCCGGCTGCGAGCAGTTCTCCGGCCACCTCAGAAAAATGGGTGAGACTTCCGGCCCCCCACTCCCAGTGCAGAGTAAATATTCAACGTTGTATGGTCATCTTGAGCAATTAAAATTTGCACCTTTAACACGCACATTTACGGGGGCAGGTACCCGCCCCCTTCGAGTATTTTTTGGAGATAGCATAAAAATGGCGGCGCGTAGCGCCGCTGTACTTAGCATACCTTTTTTCTTATCACCTTTATAACTTTTTTGAAAATTTTAAGGTTAGTTCATATCAGGTCAGGTCAACAGTACCGACAGGTCAAGAGACCTGACCTAAAAAAAGTTTAAGATAGCATAAGTCAGAACAGAGTGAACTTATTTGATTGAAGCTCATATCACATAATGAACCTACCCAGTTCTCTAAAATATTTTCTGGTATTTTTTATATCGATGAACTAAGGTCAGGTACGAGCCATGAACTCTCTATTGCAAATACATGGGAAAAATGGTTTTAACTGAATAACTTAGTAATTGATAGTTATAGAGCGTTTGTTTTAACTTTGTTATATCTCTCTTGTCTTTGCAGTTCTAATGATATGCATTTTGACCTTAATTGACCTTGACCTGACCTCAGGTCAGGTTAAATGTCATATTTAACCTGATTAGACCTAGTAAGGTCATATGATATAGCATTCGATTGGGCTTGCCGCGAGGATTCCAATGGTCTTAATTATTTTGCTCTATCTTCACTTGTTCAGATGTATCACCAAAAACATTCATTTACATGTTGTCCCTATGACAGCATGTTTTGACCCCTAGTGATCTAAAGTGTGACCTGAAAAAATAGTACAAATATTTTCGATAGAGAAGCGGATGGGCTACCCAACGCCGTTTGCCGTTTTTCGCTATCTAGCGTGATTCTCGAGATCTTAGAGGAGGAGTGGGTATCCGCCCCTTCCCGTAAAAGCGAAGGTGGCTCAGACCCCCGTCAATACGTGTGCTAATTTTTCATCTAGCTTTTGATAGAATAACTGTTTCTTTTGAAGTTTTCAATTAGGAAATTTGATTTGTGGTTTGATGATATGTTGATGCTCTGAGAAGTGGTTGCTCCAGCTCCATAGACACGGGAGTTAATCGTTGATACCTTGTGGGGGGCTAAGGGGTTCAAGCCTCCCCCACCATTGCCTTGGAACGGCCTCCGGCAATGCACTAACTATAGGCAAGCTGACATTTGGGGGGGGCTCGGGCCTCACTAGCCCGCCCCCTGGTATCCGCCACCGTCCTTACCTATATTTAATCTACTTGATTTGACGTGTCATTATAATTCGGGCCAAATAACGTATTAATTTAGATTTGAATATAACAGCTTATAATATTTTCTTGTCAAATAATTGTGCTTTACACCAGTGTTCTACAATGAATGGAGGTAGCATGAAACAATACATGGATCCAACCCCGGTCCCTGTACAAAAGCCAGGCATAGTGATTATTCACCCCCGATTCCAGGCAAACGCAGGTGTAATCCTATCTCACTTAATTTCATCTTCAAAATCTTGTCCAAGTTATCACAAGTTCTCCTTTTGGGATCAAAGTGTCACTAGTGACCAAGACAGTTGTCTGGGAGACTCGACGTCACCATCCGAACGAGCGTTTCCCGCGATGAGAGGTTAATTTTTAATGACATGTTTAACGTCCCAAAAGCACAGGGAAGATCGCACCGCTCAGGTCACCCTCTCATCAGTCAGTTGCCAGTCGACCTACCTCGGGTAAATATTAAGAGGCGGGGGCATCTCGGAGAAACCGCGATCCCAAGCATTCACCGGCGCACTGCCACTGGACGATTTTCTGAGTAGCGGGCCGGAGCACAACACTTTACCAACTCAGCCACCGGGGCGGTTCAATTCATCAACCTTTTACCGCATTCATGATTGCGTTTATCGGATTTACCTATCATTAGATGCATGTGCGATGTTGAATAGCTCATCTTGTATCTATATATATATTTTCAACACCCAACTCGAACTCTGCGATATCGGCCATCGCGCTTTCACCTCGATCACTTGACCTTTGTAGTGAGAAAAGAGTCGCAGGATCGAGCCTACCAGAGGACAGAACTAGGCACCCTGCCCCTGCCACAGCCTAGCAGGTTTGCTTTCCCCTCGCCTCCGCATAACACTGTAGTCGGTCCATTGTTAAACACCGTGAGCAATATTGTCAAGGCGTTGAAAGCATCCTAAAACACCAATGTAGGTCCACCCAAGAAGAGCTCTGCGATGTTCCTATTTGCACTTTCTTGGTTAATCCATTCGCACCAGGAACCAAACTCAAATCGACCCATTCAAGCTAAGCACATACTCCCGGATCAAAGTTCAGGACAGTGCAGCGGTCTCTCTCTCTCTCTCTCTCTCTCTCTCTTCTTTTCTCTCTCTCTCTCTCTCTCTCTCTCTCTCTCTCTCTCTCTCTCGCTACTCCCAATGAGAAACAACTAGCGGCGGCTGAACCATCTCTGGTTGCCGCTACTCAATTAGCATGTCATGGTTGATCGGCTGTGGGGAGGGGCGCAACAAGGCACCGCTGGAAAAGCCAGCCGACTGTCCGTCACACCTCTCCGGTCCCAGACAGGGGGCAGCCAGTCCAAAACCTCCAGGGAATCACTGCATAACACCTGGGTAGTCTGCCAGATGAAAAGAAATGGTTCAGCCGGGATCAGGTGTTTCCTGGTGAGTGAGTTATGGTTTCGAAACGCCTACCAATCCAATCCTTGGGCAGCTGAGGCTCTCTGTAGTTTCAGTTTTCCTGAGCACAGTGACAGTGACGGATCCAGAGTTTTATTTGGGGGGCTAGGGGTCGCGAGCCTCCCCACGATTGCCTAGGATCGGCCTCTGCCTATGGCTAATAGGCTGATCAGGCTGGTAGGCTGATCTGGCTAATCAGCCTCTGCCTAACTATAGGAACTCGTTTCGGGGAGGGGTTTTGAGCCCCTAGCCGCCCCACTGTATCTGCCACTGTCTAAGCATAATTTGTTCCCTGAATATAACTGATCTTCTTTGAAAAATATCTCACCAAGATTTAGTTTAGCCCGAACAGTGTGGAAAGTAGTTTAGCCCGAACTATATAGAAATTTGATAACATTTGCTCCCAGAAAGCATAGGGGTACGATTATATGTTAAATGTTTCATTTTGTCGTTTTTCTGGGCTATTGGAATGAAATTTTGAATTTAGATAATTGTTTGACAGCCATCCGCCGAGAAATCAAAATAAATTAAACATATCTAGAAATGTATAATTCAATTTCAAAAGACCAGAAAAAGATCCTGACAAACCAAAACATCAAACACATACTTAATATATTTTTTCACAGGATTTCGAACTATCATCATACAGTCGTAAAATTAAGGACCAGCCTTGTCGCCCAGATATTTTTCGACCATAGTGTTTCACATGCTGAGAACCAGTTGCTATCTACAACCGATTTTAACATTTTTGAAGGTAATCACCACAAATTTGGATTTCAGACTGAAATGACAGGGAATATTTAAGACTAATCGCTTGGCCTCTCATACCCATAGCTTTTACTTCGTCTTGGATCGCCCGTGTGTGCCGTCACCGGCAAAAAAGAATAAGGAAACTAGTGAAACTGGAGACATGTGAGCTGATAAGTATCCTCTCCAAAAACGAAAGTCATGCAGACTTTTTTCTGATGGCTGCATTCTGCTCAAATTGCTTAAAAATAATTGCTTCTTATATATTTTTTAAGAGCCATCTTATGACTCAGGATTGAGTTCGCAAAACCCTTTATTTTAATTCTTCATCAGGCGATTTCTGTAAATACAGAGTGTGAAGTGTAACGAGAGGATTAATTTTTCACTCAGCCTGGCATGTTTAGACCACACCTTCTTGTTCGGGTGAAGGAGCAGCATTCATCACTCGTGCCCCCTGCCCGACAGAGCAGCAGCCCTCTCCGCCGTCCCGACTCGCTCCACACTAACCGCACTCGTTAATACGTGTCATTCGGTGCGTTCAAAGCCCGGCCATGTTTGTGCCCTTGTCTGGCGTTGCTGTCATTACCGTTGATCCGAGACGAAGCCCACCTCCCCTCTCGCTCTGCCGATCCCAGTGAGCCCACTACCGTTCTCCTCACGCGTCCCCTCTCTCGTATCGTCGGCAGCGACGGCCCCTCCCCGTCGTCCGTAACGCGACGCTGGCGACGCCGCGTCGTACGCAACCTAATGATAATACAAACGCGGCATGACCGGCCAAGGATCTGTGTGGCGAACGTGGGAACGCCGCCGGCGGCGACGAGTCTGGTGGTCTGGTCTGATGCCGACGGCCGAACACGGGTCGCTAGACCTGCCGAAGGCTGCCGCTCACGGGACGGCAGAGTTAGGGGCTCAGGTGGATGGTGTTGTTCATAACAGCTCGGTTAGTGTCTATCTTTCATTTGCCTTAATTACTCAAGAGATGTTATGTGTTGTACGTTCAACGCCAATTTCGGCTAGTTGAAGACTGTGGCTAATTAGGATTTGGTAATAATCATAACAAGATGCGTTGGCATGGGAGGTGCCAGTGGGGCCTACTGCGACTCCCCATCCCCCCTCCTCGTGGTGTGATCTATCAGAAGGGCACCAAGTTACTTTGCGGGGGCTCTAATACTTGCATCCTAGGGGTATGCGGCGTTTCAGGGGCGCCCAATGGGTTGATCAGGGGTAGAGGTATGTGCTCCTTGTCCCCTTGTCCCGCCTATGATGGAAGATAGAAGTATGTTTTTCTTCATTCTCTTTCTCTTCGTCCCCCTCTCTCTCTCTCTGCCTTTTGGCATAACTTTTTTTAAATGTTTGCGAAAAATGACGAACCTGTTCTTTTTCCATAGCCGAGATCCTCATTCCAAGATGTTTGGTGCGAACATTTCAGGTTCCGGTGATCTGAAAATAATAAAATAATCACACCATCTGTCATCCTGGCCAATTCAAACGTTAGGCATCAGCACTAAAACGGTTTGCCTCAGGGATCTTATTCAATGCTTTCGTCGATTTGTCGCGCGAAAACCTTTTCAATAAGCGTTTCCGTCGGCTAAAGCCCGGCTTCTAGTTCGGTGCCTTTTTAAGGGCTGTTGGTTCTTTAATCGAATCGGAGGGAAGTGAATCCGATTTCTTTTGTTACACGTAGAGTGGATGGCCGGGTTGTACTCTTTTACATAATCCAGAGGTGAGACGGGCTAAAACAGCAGCCGTCGGATGCATTTACATATTTATTGGGCCGGCTCTTATGCGGACCGCTGCTCTCCAAGAGCAGTGACTGAATAATCCTCCTTTGAAACTCATTTCCTTTTTAATTTTTCGCTCTTGGTCGGTTAATTTGTCCCATGCATTTTCCCGATCTTTCCCTTGGGTTACCAAGCTGAAGTAAAACCGAATACTTAGAAAATGATCCTCGAAACATAGCACTATTTTCATATTTTCCTCCCAAACTGGATCTTCCGAGCTGGCTGTGATTTATCAGTGGCCGTTCTCTTGACTCTATTTCCAAATGGGCTTGAGAGTTTAACAAACGAGTTGGTTGGTCGGCCTGTTTTCTGGCGGCGGTTTCCCCGCTGGCTATGGCTGCTGTTTGCAATTGGGATTGTGTCGAAAGCGACCCGGAATAGGGCGCTGTTACGCCGGAGTCCTCCGCCGGATTACTCGCCGTAATTCACTGATGAATGTTTGAGCGTCAATGTTAATTCAGCTGCCCCGCTGATTATATATAAACTGCTTTGAATAATTTGATAAGTGATTAGCAAACTCGACTGCGGGGGTAGAATGTAATAGTCACCACTCGTTTTTGGCTTATTCTGGCAACATTTTGCTCATGTGTCCTGGTGCTTTATCAAAATAAAAACTCCGACACAGTAACCTCCCACAGAACCTAGATAAAGATGCCAATTGAGAGGGTGTAAAATCTTTCGCTTTTTAGAAATAAAGTTAAGAGCACATGAGTTCACCACGCATAAAAATGATGACTTTGAGTACATTGTTACAAATCTATCCACATCAACAGTGTGCGCATTTTGTTTGGCCCCGTGGAATTGAGACGTGTGGAGAATGGAGGCACAGCCATTAGCTTAAAGTACAGCTCTAAAGGTGTTTGTCATGTTCGTGTTCATATTTGTTCGTCTCTTTCATCTTATGGACTTCAAAATGATGTTACACCGGGGCTTTGGAAAGTACAAAACATGCTTTGCGTTATACTATTACCTTTTGATATGGTTGTCGTCGACATTCTTTCAAATTTGTGCACCCATTATCATTTAAAGATCCACGACCCTGGTGCTGTGTTGTTTACTCGACTTGGCTTGAGCAATGATTGAAGGGATTTGCTAGAACATGCTCGCATATGTAGGAAGAATGTGAAACAAAATCTCACACCAGTCTGGTGAAGGCTTAATTTCTGAAACAAACAAAAGACAAGCACTCCAAAAAATAAAACCAGGGCTGTCTGACTGACCCGCACAGCAAATACAATACTCTAACACACATACTCAAATAAGCCGACCTGAGTCTGACGGTGTGCTGTGTGATAGCAGCGCGTGCACCGCTCGGTCCGATGGTCCCGGACTGGGACCGGACCGGGGTGGGGTGGGTCGGAGCGGGCCCGGTCTGACGCTATCAGACAACCACAGCGGCGCCGGCACAGGATTAGGTCTGCCGAATCACCGGATCTCAATGGCTGTAAATGGAAACCAAATAGAGTGGAGAAAAGATGATTAGGCGCCGGGCTGAGCCTCCGCTGACGGCACGATCAGGTGTGTGGTAGTGGGGCGAGGGGGAGGGGCAGCTGGTGACGTTCTCACGAGGGCAGCAGCGTCAACAGCGGGCCTGATACTCTGTGATAGACGTGTGGTTAGAACGACAGTGACTGCGCATCAGGGGTCAAAAACCGCACAAATAACCTACCAGGGATGGCAACAGAGCTTGAACATTGAAATTATAAAGTGCAACAGAAAGGACTCATACAAAATCTGAATTGATCCGGCCGGTTAAATTCCCTCGAGGGAAGCTTCAAAGAAAGAGAGATCACCCTATCAAAGTGACAAACCGAATTACTTACAACATACAACGCGTCCTTGTTCCTTCATCTAGATTCAGCGGCGAGGATAAAGTATCTTATTCAAACATAGCTCTAGGAATTTTAGCCGTTTTCCTTATCCCTGTCATGCGACATAGATCTGTCACTACCTCCTCCATTAATGGCCTCAACAATTATTTTAAGTACGTCTAGCCTGGAAACAAGAGAGAAATATTTCTTTTACGAGAAGACATCCGCATGGATTGCCTATTGCATATTTCGCAGTTGCACCTCCTGCCTGTCAGCCAACCTACTACAATGCAGCGATGGACGGCAGCGACAGCTTGCGACAGCTTGCGACAGTCAAAAGCTGCAGCCTGTAGCATGGGAAGACGACAGTTTTTATCGTGGGACCACACGAAACCATGAATCGTTGGTTACTTCATTTCTCAGTGGAATGTGTTGTTTCATTCATTGATGATATATTGCTATGGATATGTTCCTCTAAGCGCAAGGGAACTCCATGCTCTGTTGGCAGCGCCCTCGGTTAGAAACAAAAGAGCAATATGTTCGAATCCTAGACGGCTCAGATTTTTGTTTTTGGTCAGTGCTAATTTACAATGTTTTACTCAGCATTTACAATGATTGCAGCATAACGCATAAGTATAAATAAAATATAAGCATATATAAAATATAAATAAAATATAAGTATATATTGCAGCATAACACATAACGCATAAGCTTCTGTGGGAGTTCAGGAATATGATTGCCTAGTTGCTTTTGTATCAATGTATGTACATAGGTACCCACCATTGTAAGGATTGTATGTGGACTTAGTAGGTACCCTTAATAATTGTTATCCTTTAAAAGATGAGATTTTTCGGTATTTGACATTTGGTTGGTGACATACTTCAGATTTTTCCTTCCCTGCTACGGTTAAATAATACATCACAGCCAATGGGCGCTATATGAGCTCCCGCCTTCCGGTGTCCCCGAGACAGCCGGAGTCCACTGGGACATCTTGCCATTTAACACTACTCTTTGCTTCCGCCTCCCGAGGTATGATGTGAGCCATTTCAGAGCGTGTCCATCCAGGCCATACATACATCGAAGTTTATAGAGCAGTAGGCGATGATTTACGCTTTGGAAGGCACTGGTAAAATCTGTGTATACCACATCGAGCTGAGATTTATGTTGAATAGCCACCCATCCATATGCAAGGAAAGATGCCAGATTTGAAGCGCAAGATCGATGCTGTATAAACCCGTGTTGAGTGGCCGAAAGGAGAGGTCTGACGTGTTGACAAATCTGATTGCTGACAATTTTCTCAAACACTTTTGCACACAAAGGCAACAATGAAACCGAACGATAGTTTTCTGGATTTTTTCTAGAGCCTTTTTTGTAAATGGGGACAATATTTGCCTCTGCCCACTGTTCTGGAAACATACCATTAGCCAGTGATAAGCGGAAAACCTTGCACAGAGGAACGGCCAATTCCACCGCACACTCCCCTGAGAATCCCTGATCAGCGATTTCGAAGTTATAGCTACCCGTGATCTCGCAGCACCTGCTGGTGGTGATATTTTTAGGACGTTTTCTCATATCAAGATATACAACATTTTTCAAAATCACAGAAGTGGATCTAGGCAGAACTTTCGGAGAGAGGTAACCGAGCCAAAGGCGTGAAAAATTGTGATTTTGAAGAGAATCGACCATATGTCGGCTAAGAATAGGAAACTTTTGACCGCTGTGACTACGGGGGGGGGCACGACCGGATTGCCTCCTTCCCCTGGATCCGATCCTGAAATCATAGGCCGTTCCTGGGATAAAGCCGTGTTGAATCTATCTGCCAAGGTTTTAAAAGAATATAGACATGGCAAACTCTAAAAGTATTTATAGTCTTTTTAAAAAAGGATTTTTAGCCAAATAAAATTTCAATCCATTTTTTAATTTTTCCGCTCTTAAGGATTACTGCAAAACATCCTCATTTGAAATAAATGTATCTTAGGTGATGTACTCCTTCACAAGAATAGTGTTTTTTATCACAAGTCTATGTTCAAAGGTATTGGGACCAGAGAAGTACGCAATCCTCGCCAGCGCGGTGCCCCTGGCCGGTGACTGAGCGTCAGACCAGTCAGTGCCCCGGCCGGTGACTGAGCGTCGACCGGGCTGCCCGACCGGTGACTGAGCGTCAGACCGGTCAGTGCCCCCGGCCGGTGACTGAGCGTCAGACCGGCGTGAGTGTGGGTGCCACCACGCCGGTGCGCTGCTGGGGTGAGGAAGGGCTAGGGTCCACCGTAGCACGGTGCCCCCTTTAAATCACATTTCAATAACCTAGGCGTTCTGAAGAAATGAGTTGAAAGTCTGGGCCCCCTCCCCTTAAATTCGGACGTTCCGCCGTCACTGACCACTGATGGCTTTCAGGACAAATTTAGTCAAAAAAGGTTGGCTGAGCTGATGTTTTAGGCCCCGACTAGATCTAATGTATCTCGGATGGCGACGACCTAGGGTGTAAGGATAGAGCAGTTGTCTGAAAGTTTTTTTCAGGACGACAATATGCCGAGATGACCCGGATGCCGAGATCTACTTTTACGCCTATTTTAGAGCCGTTTTTGAAGAGGAAGGTCCTGCTAGGATTATTTATAGCCAAAAAGGTGGGGTTTGCTCAATTCAATCATTGAAAAAAACATTTCTGTGAGCATATTTGTAGGGTCAAGTAGGAATGCAAAAACAGATTCTAGAAATCTATATTTTTCAAAAGTTTTTCTCTTGAAACTACTACGTATGTACATGTGTTTTGTTCAGAAAAATACAGCTGGCACACAAACACTGCCCAGTACTTAAGCAGTTCAAACTAATCCATCACTATCAACTCTATCATTATCTCGACTTAGGCCAATATGCAAGCAGTGAATCCGTCCTATGAACAGACTGACTGGGCCAGGCGGATGAGCAGAGGGAGGCTGGAGAGAGGAGGGAGAGGAGGGAGGGTGCTGCGTTCCCTCCACGGACAGGTGCGCCACATTTCGTCATTTGTCGCCAATTGTACCGGCTCGTTACACAGCGCGTGGCAGCAGACATCGCCTAACGACAAGCTGAGGGTGCCAGCTTACAGGCCACGAACAGCAGCCAGGCCTTCTAACGTTCTCTGGGCATCTGACGGTCACATAAAACCTACTGCCCTTGAAATGCCTTCTACAGAAATGACGCATTGCAGGAAATTTTGCGTCTCCGTAACAGATAATCATTAAAGGGCGTTGTTTATTGTGCTCGAGTGCTCTTCTCGTGGAGACTGGCAGACTGAGCGCAGTGCCAATGGCGGATGCTGCAGCGGATTATGGCTACATTTGCCCTACCCCGTCCGCCACCTGAGTACCGTCTGTGCGATACGCTGCCGCCGCCGCCCCTGGTAATGAACAAAAGGCGGACACTTATGACTTCGCCGGGACCCGGCCATTATGGCGCACTGTTCTGCCTAGCTGCCAGAGTGTTTTGTGGTCAAGAAAATAATGATCCAGCCTGGGTCATATTAAATCTTATCCGGTATAACAAAGTCAATATTCTTATATACTAAGATCTCATCTATCTCATTCTAATCGATGTCCAAATATCGTCGGCTACGTTGGCCAAAATCGAAATAAAACCATATCCAGGTGTGAAAAGAGTCAAATTATCAGGACAACCCCTGGATTGGTTTCGATTGAATACTTGTATCAGATGCTCCATTCCAGTCGGTGGCATGCTCGGGTAGCTACTGTGCATTAGCTGTACCGGACGGGGCAGGCCTGAGGTCGGCGTGCTTGTTACCTCTTCGGCATCGGGCGCTGAGCAGCCAGCGTAATCCCGATACCTGGCAGCAAGGCTACTACAGAGAACACGGCGATAGACAGCAACGGCTCGGTTTCATCAGGTGGACTGTCATCTTTGTTGATGAATTTATGATAATGGTTTCCATCATGGAATAGTTGTGTCATAAAATCTGGTGTGACCAGAAATGGTTTTATTCAGGAATAAATGAGGCAAACATTTAACTATTCTATTAGTCTTATAAACAAGAACTTGCACATTCAATCATGGGAACCAGCATGCTCTAACATGCAGTTATTAGTTTTTCCCTTCCCCTATGTCAAACACTGGTGCACATAGCACCGGACTTCAAGAACCCTAAATGTGTTTTTTACCTGTCACCTGTTTTGTCATAAAATTGTATTTACATAGGCGTTCTTGCTGCTCCTCCTTTACCTTCACTCACATATGAGCTGTTCCTCAACAAGAAGAGCAGCACTATATACTGGGAAGGAAGCGTACACTTGAGTGGCATCTGTCTCTGTTACAGCCGCAACTCCAGAAGACTGCTAATTACCGCAGGTCGGCCCTGTTAACAGCGCCACCTTCCGGTGTCGGTTTTGACAGCTCACCAGGCTTACAAGCTGCTGATTAGTGGAGGAAGCCTGTGGCGCTCATCCTCGAAACAAACCGCGGCCAGTGCTGTTCAGCTCAAGCCGACGCTTTTGACGTAACGAGCATTGTAGGAGAGATCACTTGGAGTGTGTTTTGACATGAAAATATGTAAGTGACACACGGAAAATGTGGGACGGCTGCCCGGTTGCTGATGAGTTGGCACCGTGAAACAGACATCGCCAGGGAGTCTTCCACCCTCGCCCCTGACTTGGCGCTGTAAGGATATAGTTGGAACATCATTGTCATCGCTTTATGTATATCTTTATATATATTTTCATATCACCATTTTATACTGCATTTCCATCTGGAATGCATCGTTTTGACATTTTGATATTTTGTTGTTGATTATTATCTAGTGTCGTTGTGACCTCAAGAGCACTTACTTCGATAATTCAATCCTGCACTGCAGTGCAGGATTGACAAAGCCCCATGTGGCTTTGTCGAGAGTGGCGCTCTGCAAAAAAAAAACAAAAAAATCAACAAAGTTCAGTAAGTTTTGCAGCGTTACGTAGTCTGCAATGACCTATTCAAAACACAAGAAATAATAGATTCTCCGCTCTGGTTCAGTTCCAGAGACTTACCAACCGCCCAGTACCAGCAGCAGTGGGAGCTGATGGTCGGGGTCGGATCTCGCCGCTGACACCTTCCCCTAATCGATCGGAACATTCCAAAATCATCACTCAGTGGGAGATACCTCGCTGGTCACGTGATCCTGCTTAAGAGCCGTTTCCAGGTCACGTGACCAGCCGGATGCCACCCACGACCGAGTGAAACAGGAGAGAGTGTTTGCGTTTGTAACGGGATGACTTCGCGTGGGACCTCTTCGCCACCAGCTGCCCCCGCGGGGGTGGCGAGGGGGTCGCCGTTTCACGACAGGCAGAGAGTGGCATTCAGCTGGATTCGATTCTGGCAGTGCATTGCATAGATTTTGGTCAATTCTATTGGTCAATAGTCATTTAATCTTGGTCATTGAGTGGTTCGGTGATGTCCTGCTGTCCGCTGCATGCTCGCAGCATTACTGGGATGCTCACTAGCTTGCTGTATCAGGTGGTTTTCTTTGCTTTTGTGCTTGATATTTTCTGTCCATAGCAGTTGCTCTTAGCTGGATAGACTCCCTCAGTTCGTTACAGTTACTTCTTGCGTTGTTGTGCTTGATCTTAAAGGGAAAGTGGCACCTTCACAACGTGATTTTAACTGAGATAGCCAAGTTGTAAAGCAGGTCGGAAACCCGGTACTCCATATGTCATTTGTCTTGGAACTCGATATTTCCGTAAAAAGCTAAAACCTACCTGACACCAGCCCCCTCAGCCCCCGTCGTCGGCGGCCATTGTTGTGAGCTACTGGTGTGACGACATATGCTGACGTCACGATGAGCATCAGCCAATCGAAGCCCTTGGAGCGTTTTAAGTATGGTAGTGGTTGCCGATCGTGACATCATCCACAGGCTGATATTTATTTTTTTCTGAGGGGTATTTTTAAAAACCAAATATTGGCTTATTGTACTTTTCAGAGAAATCGTGAGTGGTTTCATTATTTTTGACTAAAAGTACGCCTAATAACACTAAATTCAGGATTCGACCAGGTGCACATTCCTTTAAAGGGAGATACGCGAAAAAAATGTATTGGCTAGATCAAAAGGTCACAAAAAGTTGTTTCAAAAGCCCTTTTTCTCATTTTTGCGAATTCGACCGCCAAATGCCTTCAAATCGCCTTAAGTCAACTTTCTATACGGCTTATCGATAATTCTCACTATCGATCAAATGACATAGCTTCGGCTATGGCCATCAATTTCTCTAAGGACTATGTCATATCTGTCCTAAATAGTGGTGTAGAGCCTCGAACTATCACAGAAAATATCATTTTAAGAAAGCTACATTTCAAAACTCTTTTAAAACAAAAATATAAGACTTTAAAAAAATCACAATTGACCAATCAGAAGCCCAGGAATTCTCATACCTGGGTCACTTGACGTATTTGACGCAAAAGTTCTGTCATCCTGCGAATTTTGTAGAAACGACTTAGGACCTGAGATACGAAACAATTGAAGAGTTGAGTAATTATTTCTGCTCCATTTTTAGGGCAAAATTTAGGCTATGTAAAATTAATTCAAATACAAATACAGGAGAACAAACATTTGTATTACAAACAAATGCTTTAAATGCCTAAAATTGTTTTTGAAAACTTAGAGATGAAGAACAGGTCCCAGCCTTTTACCGGTATTTTGACATATTTCAATAGTAGCTGAGTTGCCTCCAAAAATTTTACCGAAGATACAAAAATAATTGCCATTTTCGTAATCTAGATTTTTCAAATAGCAAGAAACCACAAAAAATTGTTTGCGTATGTTTTTAAAAAATATTTCATTGATGGAGTTATCTACGGTGAAAATGTTGGCTAACAGTATATTTGCGTAGCCAAAATCTAAAGCATGAGCCAGAGACCAAAACACCAATTGGAACACACACATTACAGAGCCTAGTGAACCAAAACACAGCCGGTTGGAGGGAATGTGGCACCTTTATAATGGGATTTGAACTGAGTTAGCCATCCGACAGAGCATGCCGAGAATCCACTTAATCTATATTTTATTTGTCCCAAAACCTACCGTTCCTGGAGGAACAAAATCGTACCCTACCGACTCCGTCCTCGCAGGAAAGTCGCGGGATGTAAGGTGACCTTGGGAACGTGACGTAATTCTCAAGCCCAGTTGCACGGAAAAAATGTTGTTGCTCAGACCTTTTCAAAACCTCCGTGCACTACTTGCGAAAAGTGACCTTGGTGCAGGCGATTAGAAATACCTATAACTTCCTTCAATAACTAGCTGGAAAAGTGAAACATGTTTTGATACATCACGAAAATAGTCCAAATTGATAAGCGTCACTTTGAATTCCAGCAATGGGCCTATTTTAGCTAATACGTTCCATTTGTGTTCGCATTCATGTGTGACACAGATCAATTAGTGGCAATCTTGCCGAAAGCATTATCAGATCATGACACGCGGATATGGATATTTTTTACCTCTAGCAAAGGAAAGTTAAATGTTACGAGCTATTGGAATTTTCTCTTTTTCAGCAGAAATAGAATTGGAATCATTATTTTCAGTAAGAATGCCCATAAAACCAACCCGGACTGAAATTGCACTTCTTGAAGCGATGCGGAACAGCATCAACTCGGCCAAATGTTGCGGAACAGTTTCTATGCAGGCGTCACCTGCGTAGCACAAGGTTGGCAGTGCGGCACAGTCTAACACCGCACGGAACGGTGCGGGCAGTCTGGCATGTAAAGCAGGACAACATATCCAGTACAGCGCAGCAGGTCTGGGGTCCTGCGGTGCAGCATGGCTTCAGGCTTAGTGTTGCAGTATCGCGCTGGTCGTTGCGTGCGAGCACGAATGAGTTTGGCAGAATCCTCCTCTCCATCTCGCAACAGCACACAAGCCGAACAAGAGTTTTCTTGGAGATGGGTATTTTTCATACATCGAAGGGTTTTAATGATTCGATGCACACCTGTGTACATTAGCCAGAGGGGTCTGGGTGAGGGGTCTGGGGGGTCAGGGGTGTGGGTGGCGCACTCGACTAGCGTGGGCGCTCGGGTCGATCCATAGCATTCTGTCTGTGCAGTGTTGCGGGTTTCAGCCCAGACAGAAGCAGGACTTAGTGCCCTGTATAAACTCAAGTCCTTCACTTGAGTATACTCAGCTGCTTCTTTTTCCCAAGTTGGAACATTGACAGGCCAGAGATCAGAAACGTGATATAATATTTTATGTCAGACTTTTAGGATTCTTATTGATTCATCCCATCTCTTTGACAGTTTTTATATTAATGCTCCACGTAGATTAACCAAAACCTCACGCTCAACACTGTCCATATTCCATCATGTAGGGTAAATACTGCCGCTTCGGGTATTTTTTACACGAGCCTCGTGCCTGGCGAACATATTTTTAGGTGCAGCATCATACAGAAGCTTATTATGTGATACTTTACACTGACTGGAGAAAATGTTTACTGCGACAGAGCCAGTTTTTGTAACATGTGCACTGTGTTTTCATACACCAGGGCGTTGAGGCCCTGGTATGGCTTATCTCAGTCAACTTCACCTATAATTGGTTTTCGTATGACCTTTTGGTAATAGAATAAAGATACAAAATACCACAAACAAGACTCAAAATCAGTTGGAGAGTAGTTCAAAAATTGGGAAGAGATGCTGTTGATTATTCTTAGGGCTGGGAAAAATATGCGTGTACCTAGATTGTGGTTATCAACTTTGTATAGAAAACCCATCGAACTGATTTTACCTGCCTTTGCTTGAACATTCCCCTTTGATTAATCCTAGATATCCACATATATGGTTTACTCAAGTGCATCCAATACGCTGGGATAAAGGTAGCATGAACTTAAAGCCAAAATCGTGACCGCTAGATTTTAAATTGAGCTGTCACTACGAAGCCATTTCGTGTTAGATAATGCTAATACCTTGCCTCTTTTTATTTTTCTCTCATAAATAATGATGGTTGTCAAGGGCACTGCCACATAATTTAAGCTAGGGAACGGACCCTGAACTGTTGATAGGAGGGGGAGGGTGTGGGGGAACAATTTTGAGCATACGTATTGACTGCCTTTGATAATGCCAATGACGATACACATATTTTAGCAGGTTCACGTAGGTAATATAGACACAAAATTATGAAAGGTTGGGTCGAGTTCTAAAACTTAGAGGGAGGGATGGTACTTTTGAGTCGCGATTTGGGGGATGCGTCCGCCCCCCCCCTCCTCCGCTTTCGACATCCACGCTGGTGACCCAAAAACTGACCTCTTATGAAGTGTTCTTGGATAATAACTGATTATTCTGAAAAAGTTACTCTTCTTCGTCTACCTCGTCACACAAATATAGCCACTTCTCAGGCTGACTATCCAAAGTTATTTTTTTGCACTTTTTCTAGTTCTAGACGTGGACTTTAAGCCTATTGATATTACCTATATTACCATGGAGCATCATTCTCGCAGTCAACCAGCCGGATGTTTACATGTTTTCCTATAATGAGTGACGCCAGTAGGAGGGTGCATTCCTAGCACTGGCTGTATCCCGCCAAAACAGCATATAGCTGGATGAATGCAGCCCTGGTCTATGAGCTGCGCCAATTATCTACCCCCCCTCATTAGTTTATAGAGAGCACGACCATATAGCACAGCTCCGTCACTCTACATCAAAGCAGAGATCACAGACAGCTGTCTAGTGGTCTCATCAAAGCACCTGAGCTGCGGCGAAATGTTTGTTGTCTGCAGGCGCAAATCAAAGGGGGTGTGAAAGAAAGACACTTGCCCCAAAACCACCAATTTTTCCGATTTTCTTAACAAAGACATTTATTTTCTGAATTTTCAGCCCTGCCCTCCTCCCTCCCCATCCCATGCCTAGATCCGACACTGGCTGCCCAGCGCTGTCGTAACCGTCAAATCTCACCACCGCTCTATTATTCAGCTCTCTGGACAGGCTGCTCTTCACCTAATTTGATCCGAGATTGGGGCGTGCCTTTTCACAGCTCCCACTGTCAGCGGTTGTTGGTAGCGCGGCAATTCTGCGCCCGCCGTATTACATATAATTGGGCAATTTTCTGCCCACTCTGCTCGTCACACTCGCCTGCAGCTGCCAACCAATCAGCGCCGAGCGGTTGCTGCGTCTGACCAATCAGCAGCCGCGTCGGTCCTTAGCCCCGCCCAGCGAAGATGGAGCGCCGGTGTGGCTACTCCTGAGACGTCCGGAGATTTTATCGCAGTAATTGTGGGTCGTTTACGACGATTAGGTGACAAGCGGGCGCCTGAGGCGACGGAGCTGCCAGGTTAGTACTCGACGTGCTGGTCCGCAGGGGACATCTCTCGCCTCTCCGCGCATGAGTGCACCCTGTGTTAACTCACTCAGTAGACGTTTGTCGAGACCGAAGGGAATACCGATATTGAGCAGAAATAAACTTACCACGACGCAAAGAGTTCAGTTCTGTCCTGGCGACAGCGAGACCACCTGCGCGCGAGACTGGTGCCGAGATGAGCGGTCAGACCGACCCGGAACCAGCGTCGGTTCCGTCGCCGTCGCCCCCGTCGGCCGCGACGGCCGCGACAGCGCCTCTGCCGTCGTCAGTGACACCGCCGCCCGCTCACCTGCCGGCCGCGCCCGGCTCTCCCATCGACCTGAGGCTGTCTGAGGAGCCGGCGGACCTGCGTTCTCCCGTGTCTGACTCTCAGCTGCTGCAGGCACGTCTGCAGCAGCAGCGGAGGCTCTCTTCAGGGCCGGACCCGGGCCTGTTGGCAGCCGCCGCAGCAGCCGCCGCCGCCTACCCCGGCCAGAACAACAACAGCATGAAGACCTCGTTCTACATCCGGGACATCCTGGACTCCGGCACGTTCGGCGGCAGGAGGGAGTGCCTGGACACCAGCAGTCCCGAGCTCAGCGACTCCCAGTCCACAGGTGAGAGGCCTGGTGGTCCGGCCGTCATTCAGTGTCACTGGTTTTGTGGCGGGAAAGTACCGCGAACAATGAACAAAACTTATCTGAATTTCAATTTATTCAGACGCTCTCATGCACAATGCAAAATGATGCCATGTTAAGCAGACGGTGGGTTACAAATATCTTAATTTGGTTTTTAAGCGTATAATTTGGGACCCGTGGCGGATTCAGGACTTTATTGGGGGAGGGGGAAGTAGGCTATGAGGCGCAGACTCCCCGCCATTATCACAAACAGTCTGTAGTTACGGATTTACTATAGGCACCCTGATATACATTTTGGTGAGGTGACTTGAGCCCCTAGCTCCTTGTATCCATGTATTCAGGACATAGCTTTGGGGTTGAAACACTACCAATTGTATGCATATCCAGGTTACGAGGCTAGGATCGCAACTTGCTACACGCACCTTCGGGCAACAGTGGGAGCGATTTCTCAGGTGGAGCGCGGGAGAACGCTAGGGGTGAAAGCAAACTGTTGCGAATGTAAAATATCACTTTGTAGAAGCACCTGCATGCCCCGAATATATCAAGTTGCATTCCTGCTCATTTTTCAGCGATACTTGTATCGTTGACGCAAACAAATTTTTGAAGTGTTTATTGAGTTATCCTAACACTCAAGTACACCACTTATGCACAGGTTCAGACTCAGTCTTCCCAAGGCAAGGCAAGGGCATTGACTAGAAAGTGCGGTGAGAAAATTTTGCTATTCTATTTCCTCGCAAAATGACAGCACCACCAACACCATAACCAAACCAGTGTCAACAAGAGCCGAAGCTGATCGAAATTGGATAGCATCCTAAAAATGTGTAAAAACTGTCATCCTCAGAAAATTTCAAATTAATTCAGCAGCTAACCAAATTAAAAAGACCTTAAAAATGGCATCCAAAAGTGTGTAGATATTTGTCTATAGGTAGGTAAATTAGGGTACATGCAATCTTAGCGAAAATGCGTGGAGTTATGTAAAACTAATACAAAAGTTAAGGCAGAATATACAACTGCTGTATTTCGTTCTTACATAGGTAATAGCCAAATGCGATTATTTTTGTAACCGGCCAACCGACTTGGTTATGTGTCTCAATGTTAGCTAACTCAGCTTGGCCTCTGCAAACCGTCTGCAAACCGTAAGCAAGCAAACCGTTTGCAAATCAGCCAGTGGAAGGACAGTTTTTATAGTTAGCCATCAATTTAAGCCAACTCGCAAGAAGGCCATCCCGGCTGCAAAAGGACCTATTTTCCATACGGTCCGCAACAAATAGTAACACAAGTACAAACAGGGGGTTCTCGTATATGTTGCAACTAGAGAAAATACAAATCTACCAGTCAGAGACCAAAAGGTCGTCCACGGCTAAGGGAGTTCCAGCGAGCCGCTGCTGACCGCGCAGCTGCATCGTCGTCCGCGACGATGCTGCTGCGGCTCTGCGACGAGTCGGTACGACGACTCTGCGACGACTCTGCGACGAGTCGGTACGACGACCTGCGACGACCTGCGACGACTCTGCGACGACTCTGCGACGACCCGCACCGACTCTGGCTGATTACGCATCGCCCCCTATCTACTGCCCCCTCCCCAGTGACAGATCCAGCACTCCATTTCGGGGGCAGAAGGATAGGGGCTCGAACCTCCCCGCCATCGCCTCGCAATAGCCTCCAGCTATTCATCAACCATATGCACTTTAACATTTCGGGGGAGGGCTTGAGCCTCCTAGCCCCCTTGTATCCACCACTGAATCCCACCTAAGCAGCACCCGGCCCTGGCTTCCTGCTCCACCGTCTCTTCGAACTTGAGCTGCACTGCTTGATTTTGTCTTACCTTTTTTGGAAGTGTCTCATTAGATTGGATTGGTTTAAAAAAGTGTCATGAACCAATAGCATCCAAAACGACGAAATAAAAAGTAAATCCTCTTACCTCAGAGCCTTAAAGAGAGCACTCTTGGTCGCAAAAGAAACCCCATTTGTGCCGACCTCGACCTCCTTCTCCTCCCTATGAGCGTAGAAAAAACGCATTCTGGCATATAAGAGGTCCTTACAGAGTCCAGCTCTCACCACCCCTCCTACGGGACCTGAACTGCACGCTGCGTCACTATGTGACAGACACTTTTGGTTGGAAAGGTCCAGATCATAGTCCTTCCCCCAGAGTCAGCAAAATTCAGACTTTGCAGAAAAGTCAGGGTCTTCGTCAGGGAATTCCCCTCTCAACATCAACAGAGGGGGACCATCTCCCCAACTTTGCGAAGTCCTCTGCAGCAGTAGTGATAGGCCCTCGTGACAGTGGGCCAAGGGACGTCCCAAGCTAGCTCTGAAGGGCCTCAAACTATTGAAGGATGCATCTAGTCACACCGTTATTCCGAGCATTGGTCCATGAACCAGTTTAGGGATTCTTTCAAGCTATAAAATGCAAAAGAGTGTTCAAATTGGATTACGGTGTCTATGAAACGGCAAAGGAAACATCTATAGGGCGGGAATGGGAGCCTCGTGATGGAAACGTTGGCCCCCGTATAGAGTAAAATGTTTTTACGATTTAGAGGAGGCCCCATGACAATGCACGAGACCTCTGAATAGCACAGGAGACTATTCCGATAGTAAAAAGGCCCAGGAAACGGCTTGGAAAGCGCCTCGGGCCAGCCCAAAGAGGCATTGAGCTGTTATGGGAGGTCTCCAACAAAGACCGGGCATAGATACGAGTCCCCCGACTTACAACTTGGACCCACTTGATGACCAATTGGTCTTCCTGAAGGCTTTAGAGGATTTTCAAAGGGGCGAAACCTTTTTATCCTTGGCAGAGCCCTTGGGTTAAGGAGAACCCCTAAGCAAAACTTGATGGAATTACGTGATGCGAGGATGCTAAGTTTGTACCATGACTGCTTGCTTTATTATGATTGATGCAAAGGTATTCGTCCACCTGCACGGTCTACGCTCGCTCTGAGGACTTACATACTTTTTTGCGCTCTAGCTCCATGGTTTCTACTAATATCGGACTGAATCATCCACGGAGAAGTAGCTTTGGCGGAGAGATCACCATTAGCATGTTCACTATAAAAAAGCATGTTCACTATAGACCGTGATTGGCGGTCGGCTCCTCCGACTATAAAAAGGCGAGAGAGAAACTCAGGGTTCACATCAAACCCCAAGGGTCACACCCAAACTCAGAACCACTTTTCACAATAGTCGAATTGTACCACTTGGGCCACACTGAATACACTAGCATACATTTTAACACGTTTTAACACGCGCATTGACGGGGAGGGTCCCTTCGGATTTTGTTTTTACAAAAACGGCAGCACGCACCACCACCATACGTGGTAAGCCTTTTCTTTCATCTTTTTTACTACTTCTATCTACATTTTGTGCCCAAGCTATTTCAGGTCAGGTTACCAGTGCAATTCAAGTGGCCCCACCTCCAAAAAATTAAGATAGCAAGCATTATAGGTAAAGACAGGGTTATCTATGAATCTGAAATTCATTTCACATAGTTGGTCCACCGGGTACTACAAAATATAGTTCGGGATTTCTTATGCCGATGGCTGAAGGACAGGTACGAGCCGTGACCTCTTCATTGGAAATTCATGGGAAAAATAGTTTGAGCTCAAAAATGTCGTCGGGAATAGAGATGTAGCGTTTATTTTGACGCTATTAGCTTTGTCTAATTCCTGCAATTTTGATTATTTGTTTACAAAGTTGAAGAAACGCCTAATTTCCTGTTTTTTTATTTTCCATCAAATAAAGAGAAAGAATTAACTAAGATGACCAGGAAAATGAATTGTATTGCTTTTGATAATGGAAAACACCGAAACTTGTCTGTTTTTCCCATTATCAAAAGCAATAAATTTTATTTTCCTGGGCAACGTATTTCATCCTCTTTCCCAGTATCTATTATGTGTGTTTTGACTCAAACTTACTTTTGCCTGACCCTAGGTCAGGTTTAATCCTGAATTTGAACGAACAAGGCATATTAGGTCATATTACCTATACATGATTCGACGAGGGTTTTTGAGGGGATTCCAAAGCTATGCTACGCGCACGTCCCTGCATATGGATGCATACGCACGGAAGTGTTGCTTTGGTGGAGAGATTTACATTAGCGTGTTAACTATAGATCGCGCTTGGCGACGTGTGCTTGACCGCGCACGCGCACACATATACCATGACCGAAAAATTTTCTATTACATCCTATTATAACAATATGATGACATATTTCGGCCTCCAGTGACCTGGCAAAAGTTTTTATAGAACACTTTCTTACGAAAAACAAAACAAAAATCGTACGGACGAGAGCGAAGCGTGGGAAGGGAAAGCGGTTAGCCTGACGCGACCTGTGTCGGTTTCAGACACACTGTGTGACGCGTCGTTAGCGGACGGTGACGTGGAGGAGGGCAACGCCTGCGACGTCGACGGAGCCCGGCCGCAGAAAAAGAAGCACAACTCCGACCCCAAGGGTGGCAAGCCGCGGCGGGCACGGACGGCCTTCACCTATGAACAACTGGTCTCACTGGAGAACAAGTTCAAACAGACCCGCTACCTCTCCGTCTGCGAGAGGCTGAACCTGGCGCTCTCGCTGAACCTCACCGAGACGCAGGTGAAGATATGGTTCCAGAACCGGCGCACTAAGTGGAAGAAGCAGAACCCCGGCGTCGACGTGAACAGCCCGACGGTGGGCTCTCAGCCGTCGTTTCCTCCGCTGTCGGCGCCGTCGCTGATGTACCCCTCAGTTGGACAGCTTCACGGCTTCCCTGGGCTTGGCCTGCCGTGCATGCTGCCCCACAGTTTGGCCTCGCACCCCTTTTACTCACAGATAAACCGCTGACGAAGCGCGAGTGACAGCATGAGGGCACGGTGACAGTCGCAGCGGCAGCGGGTTCGGAGCAATGTTATAAGTGTGATGACGTGTTGGTACCGGAAAAGTGTGCTGATTGAATTACTGTATCGAAAGAATGACTGGACTGGGCGTATTAAATGTGGTTATTGTTTTAATGATACTGTTTGTCACCTCAAGATTTTTGCAATTCTGGATTACAATTATTCATATCGGTCCCTAATGAGATGACTATGCCAGAGATGCTTTAGGAATTTCAGGTGTTTCTCTTTGTCTCAAACCTCGAAGTCAGCCTATGTCTGAAAAACGTGTTGGTGCTTCTGTCCCTAAAAATATTTCAAATGGTCTTCTGCTATTGCTAAGCCCACGCAGTGGCAAAGTGAATAAGAGTGAACAAATTTCGTCCGGCGAAATACTCTTGGAAACTGAGATACTATTTCTCAGTCTGAGATATAGTCGCATGTTGCCATACCATCAGTGAAAAATATTTGGTTGGATTTCATGTGCACAAGCACAATTTGAGGTATATCGTCTCTGAATACGCAGTCAGGGCCAATGCTGGGTGATGTCATGTATGAAAGGTATTTTTGTTTGATGGTAATTTTTTTACCTATTTGTTCAGCGTCAGACAGTCACATCTGATGCATGAAAGGGGAAGTGTTTTGAACCACAGGATACTGTGTTTGTCAAATTGCTGGATATGTTTCAGGTAGCAATCAAACAAGCCTGTTATCCCGGGCGAGTGTCGCACCAAACTCAGCTTGGAAAAGAAAATCATTCCACCTTCATCAAATCTGAGTGTGGCACGGCTTCATTATAAGTTAGATTTGCTCGATGAAGCTTGATTTTGAAGGTTCGAACCAGGCCACCGTGAGTGTTTTTGTTTTTCGTGCACGGTTTCAGTCTTACTTTCTTTGTTCTTAGTTGATGCCACAGGGTGCATCACGGATATCTGGCTCTGCTTTTCGGTGGAGCGCCGTGGATTGGAACATGAATGTTGAATCTTATATTTGCTGTTACATTGTTAGCACCATGCGTTCTGTAAAATATAAATCAGCGTTTTTGATATGTGTTTTGTGTTTTATATTTAATGGAGGTGAAATATTTTCCACACGTCTGGGCATATCTTCATAATTTAAAGGCACTTGTGATCTGGTAAAACATTTCTCGAGGGTCAGTGTAGTATGTGCACTGATTTTCCCCACTAGACTTAGAGGCTGTAGTAATTTCAATGATTTCCGGATAAAGGAAACTTATTAACACGCGCATTGACGGGGCAAGAACCCCCCCTTCGGGTTTTTCGCAGACAGTATAAAAATGGCGGCGCGTAGCACCACCGTAATTGGCATAGCTTTTCTCTCATCATTTCTATAACTTTTATCAACATTTTAAGGCCAGGTTATCTCAGGTCAGGTCACCAGCACAGGTCAAGTGACCTGGCCTAAAAAAGTTTAAGATGGCTTAAGTCGGAACAGGGTGAACTTATCCTATTGAAACTCATAACACATAATGGGCTCACCGAGTTCTCTAAAATGGGTTCCAGTATTTTTATATCGATGACCTAAAGTCAGGTACGTGCCGTGACCTCTCCATTGGAAATACATGGGAAAAATTGTTTTAACTGAATAACTTAGCAATGGATAACGATAGATCTTGTAGTTTAAATGCATTAGATTCGTGTTGTTATTGCAGTTCTAATGATATGCACGTTGCCTAATTTGACCTTGACCTGACCTCAGGTCAGGTCTAATCCTTGATTTGACCTATCAAGGTCATTTTCTATATCATTCGATTCGGTTTGCCGGGAGGATTCATATCGTTCAAGTTGTTTTTCTCTGTTTTTACTTGATCAGATGTAATGACCAAAAACCTTCATTTACATGTTTTCCCTATGACGGCATGTTTAGACCTCTAGTGACCTTAAATATGGCCTGACAAAAAATGGTTAAAATATTTTCGATGGAGAAGTGGATGGGCTACCCAGCACCGCTTACCGTTTTTCGTTACCTAGCGTGGTTCTCGAGATCTTGAGGGGGTGGGTACCCGCCACCCCCCGTCAAAGCGAAGGTGGCTCAGACCCCCGTCAATGCGCCTGTTAAACACAGGTGGATCTAATTTCTGGAACCTTCTGTGTATTTTTAATTGACTAAGAGCACAGATGGGTGTGATTCCCCTTCTGCTGAACATCAAGACTTTACAGCTGGATGCGATAGGGTACAGACTTACGGGCACTTAAACTACATGGTGATCAAACGAAAATCGGGCCACACGTGGGGAAAGTTATATCCACTCTTGACTGAAGAACTTATCTATTATTTTCTATTCTGACCTGTGCGCCGCGAAAATCAGTCGTCGGCTATGCCTCCAGTTAGTTTTTCACGGATCACTTGATCAAAAGTAACTTAATTTCCTCACTTTGGTTGGATAGGTATACCTAAGCCATATGCTAGTACACCTGGGCTGACGTTAAAATTGCAAGTTTTCAATTATACAGTCTTGACCGCTTTATAAAGATAACCCAACACTTTGTGAAGAATCATTTGCGGAAATACGGAAAACCTTTGAGACCGGTCCAGCGAGCTCATATACATGAATTTTTCAAGCAATTTTTAATGAATACAAATACCTAAAAACCCAATATAATTTGTAAATCGGTATTGACGTGGTTCAAGCACCACAGCACCGAATGTATATTGTTGGAGTCGGACCCCGGATGGTCAATGACCGGTTTGGGGGAGGGAAGGTGGCTGATGAGGTACATTTTAACATATTGGCTGTCTTTGAAAACGCTACCGATGCACTCTAACAACACTAGAATCGAGACCATCTACGTAGGTCCACGTAGGTAAAGGGATGAAAATGCAAAAAAGCTATGTTGAGTTCGAAACTTGTTGGGGGACACCTGCCTGGTTCAGCAGCTGGCGGGGACGTGTCTATCTTCGCACCCATCCCTCCGTTTTTGACACACATAATGCAGTGACCAAGCACAACCAAGTTGTAGCGACCGAAGTATGTTTGGGCAAGGGTCTGTGGCTGCCTGTTATCATGGTAGGCATTGACCAGCGCTTGTCGAATCTATATAGTTTGTCCAAATCGTCTTTTGAAGAATAAGTGTATAGCACTAGTGTGCATTACGCTTCCACACGTCCCAGCTGCGACTTTTCCTGGTGTGCGTTTTTCACGCACAGGCGGATCTAAGGCTTCCAATCAGGGGAGGGCGCACATAGTAGGAATGGGGCACCATCCGGACCAGGGGGCGGGGGGCACCAAAACCTATCAGCTGGGCGTCAAACCCCATCGTGGGAGTGCCGATACTCGCATCATGTAGGAGAGGGTTGGGAAGCGACATTTCAGAGGGACGCCATCGACTTTCAGGTGGGCGCCATAGCCATAGTTCAGGAGGCGCTGAGGTTCGATCGGGGTGGGGAGACAAGAGGCCTGTTCCAGCTGTGCACATTTTGTCAGCAGGACCTCTAACCTCTCCTCCAAAAGTAATATCAGCGCCATAATCGCCTCTTGTTTGTGCTAAGCAAAGGGAAATCAAACCTTTACACCATTAAAAATATTTGACTGCCACTTGTGCACTTACTATTTTTCAGGCAAACAGCAGGCCGTCAGCCCGAAACCTCTAGAACTAGTTCCCGGGAGAGCTGTCCTGTGACTGGCGCAACGCGGCCCGCTGATTGTGCTGACAAACTGCTGATAGCTGAACAGCTAAGAACTCCCTTGCCCCGCTGAATCCGCCTGTTTTACTCGCATAACAGTGCAACGCTTCGATTGTCATCCCTCTGTGACTCCTGGTTTTAGACGGAGCTGGCCGCGTGAAATTTGCCACGTTAGAGTCCCTTCTCTTTTTCGTCCAGTGGAAAACCCCGGCCTGTAATGGGGGACTATTCCTAATTCAAGAAAGTTAGCTTTCTCTCAGTGAAGAAGGCACTATCTCGCCAAAGGGGAGTAAATACTGGGACTGGTGCCCTCTCATTGGTAGCTCTAGCTCAAGGCACAATTTTCGGGTAAACCAAGCCCATAGAACGCCTATGTGAGTATCTTTTAAGTGCCGTTTTTTCCTATTCAAATACGATTCATGCTTCATTGACTGTTTGAATGCAATTGCCAAGGATTTGGACATCAAGCTCCAACTTGCTATCTAGTTATGTGAAAATGTTTCCGATGCTGAATGAGGTTTACTAACGGCTACGTAATACTAAAGGAGTTCAATGGATACGAGCTCACAGGAGGACTCTGCTTCGTACGAGAAGAATGCGCTATCCTCGTCGGAAGAGAATGCAACAAAATGGTGGCAATACTCTCGACAAAGAGGCCTTAAAAAGAACCAGTGCTTGGTCTTAAGGACCCAAAGACACACATCAGTATTTCTCCGGACACAAAGTTTGTAGTACATTTGGCAGCCAATAGTAAGATCGCAGCACCGTGACATGCATAGTCGCGGCTCCCTAAGAAGTGTGCTTCCTCGTCCTTATCGAATCAAGTGAAACAGAAGACTTTCCTTCCGGTAGGTGGTGTAGAACCAGCCTGTTCTTATGCCGGCAGATCGTCTCTCTGGCGTGCCTCCGTCAAGGTGAACGTACCCGACCACTTCGTTCCATAACCGGCTGACGAAATAACTTCATGCTCACACTCATTAGTATATTTCACAAGCATGAGCACGCTTGAGAAACACTGATAACTTCCAATTTGTGTAAAAGTACCAGGGCGCTTGAATCGAAGCGCCTCTCGGATGATAACATTAAAGGACATGGTAGCGCCGCCTGTAAGTCCACCCGGCTCAACCCTCGCTCGGACCCCACGCACGCAGCAAACCGGGCGCCGGCGAATCGCCGGCATCCCTCGAACCAGAAGTATCCACCACCTAACCACTCTAGCCTAACTTCGATTGCTGATTTCCGGGAGATCGAGATTGAGGAGCCCAGGTCCTCTATGAAACAAGCCCAAACATTATTTTGGCATACATCCTACAATACTGCAGGTATTTTGTATTGGTGCTCCAACGGTCTGACAAGTTTTATATCTCAGGGCGGTCATACCAGTGACGTACAATTAATTACATGTCGTGCTTTTCTGAAACAGCTGAAACCTGACACGGTCGTCGTGACAGATCAAGGCCTTAAGGCAGAAGACAAACCTTCAACCAACGTGGTTGTTCGCCAATCCGCCCACAGAGTGCGGTCGGCGGTGAGATTCACGATGCTGTTGAAAAGGGATCATTATGTTGTGAGGGATTGTATCCACTGTTATATAACATTAACACATGCTACGAAAAAATGAGTTGCTCACTTTGCTATTGCGTGTTAGCACTATCCGCTTACACGCACTAGCAAAAGTGCGTGTAAAGCGCTTACACGCGCTCACGTGCGTGTAAACGCTTTAATTTGGCAGGCTTATCTGGTTTCATTCCCTGCACGAAGCATGTTTGGCGGTACAGTATACTTGCAGGGGAGACGGCAGCGCAGCACTACTGCCAGTCAAACACTGCAGTAGTGCGGCACAGTACAGCTACTAGGGCAAGGACGGCGCTGGTGTCTGTGTCTGGGTAACGCCGTCAGCGCACACGCTCGGCTCGGCCTGCGGTATTCTGTGTTTGTAGCAGGGGTGGAAAACCCCACCAACTCACCAACTAGGGATAGCGACAGACCCTGAACATTGAAACCATCAAGTGCGACAGGAAATCTATACAATACTAGAACAGTTCTGACTGGCTAAATAAAATAGTTTCCAGGGAAGTTTCAAAGAAAAGAGCTCACCCTGACAGGGTAATCACTGCGGTGAACTAGAATAGATAACGCAAATTAGCTGATTCGATTGAATTCAGAGGTGTGGTAGAAACCATTTGATAAAAATATGTCTTAGTAAGTTTTTCCCAACGCTAATTATGCCACATTGGTTTGTAATTACCTTCCCCGTTCGTGCTTATATAATTTCAACTTCTACGACTAGCCTGGAAATATCGCATCATTTTTTGTGGCTAGAACGCATGTGAATGAACACCAATTACACATTAGTAGTTCCATCCCTCCCCTGCCTGTTAACTTACCACAATGCAGCGGTGGACGGGAGCGACAGTCAAAACTTGCCGCTTGCATGGGCAACGACAGCTTTTATAATGAGACGACACCAAGTCATGGCAACTGGTTACTTCACTTCTCTGTCGGATGCGTTAGCTCATTCATTGATAATTATTTATCATTATCGGATGTAACTCTGCACGCGAATTCCCTAGATAGCAGGTGGCGCAGTCGGTTGGGTGCTTGATCGGTTAGTAGAGAATAACGGGTTCGATTCCCGAGCGCCGCAATTTTAAATCTTCCGTTTTACGTCAGTGCTGTTTTGCAGTGTCTGTGGCGGCGTTTACGCAGGTGGCAGAATTATGCATAGGAGTGTGATCTTCAGTAAGTATCTTCGCGAATTCAGGAATGTTATTGCCAGGTTGTTTTATCAATATAGGTACTATTTGTCGTATTATATGTGCTTTAGAAATTGCCTATATTTTAAAAAAATGAGAGCGACAGCTTTCAGTGTTAAACATTAAGTTGGCGACAGGTTTGAGGTTTTTTCCTCCCCTGGTTTGTAGAGTGTCGCGGGTTCGAGCCCATCCAGAGGCAGGATTTGGCGTCCTAGCCTAGATCAAGCCTAGCTCATTCCCCTTCCCCCTCCAAAGCCATATGACCACAGCGGTTGGTGCGTCGTGAAACCCCAAAAATATTAAAGGCCTAGTTGTGTTTCGACATGTTTCTACTAAATCTTCCGAGTCCACTGTATTGTAATGTTTTTGCACTTGTGGTATTCAGAAGCGGATTTTCACGGAAACGACACACAATTTTATAAATTTCAATGGAGTTGAAGAAGCCTTTACATTTATACATTTTCAGTCTATGAAACAATTACCAAACATTTATCATCATTTTGTTATCAATGCGGAAACTTTTCTGGTTATTTTGAAAGTCTCAAACATCATGTCCGGGAGCAGCCCCTGGTCACAAACCACCATGTTGTGACGTCATCAGGGCAGCAGATCACACCATTACTAATTTTCATCATTGAAAACTTAGTAATGTACTCAACACATATTTGAGGTGCAAATTCCGGAAAACACGACATGACACTGGCAGCGGAACTGGGCGGGGAGGGGCACTGCGGCACGGTGCCCCCCCTTAATCAGAAATCTTAACACTCACATTATAGCGTTGACTGGAAAGAAATGGGTTGAAAATCCCATGATGCCCCCCCTAAATTTGAACGTTCTGCCACATGGCTGTGCGTTTTCAAAATGGCGCCAAATTAGAACAGCGGTATAACACAGCCGCTTAAGAAACTACAAAAGTCAGATGTGTCAAGTCCCAGCCCACACAGCTATAACGTGTCAGAGATTTGAATAATGCTTGTTACTCTGTTATGCAAAACCCTGTGTAAATTACTGTGTCTAGCCTCTGCCCTATGCTCTGCATCCGCCACTATACCGAGCACTGAGTTCAAGTGCAGTGGCTGTACCGCAAACGCTGATGAGGACCAATTTGTGAGCTGTCCTCCTCTCGGCGGTAGTGCGATGATTAATGACGCAGGCAACACATGTGCCGCTGACGAGCGCGCCACCGCCACTGGCCTCACCGACGCCGCCGTCACTAATCATCTCCACTGCGCCGCAAGAACGACGTCTCATTATCGCAGAAAAAATGGTGGCGCGCGCAGATGGCCGCCCGCGATCAGAGCGTCCCCAATTCCAGCTGAGCCGGCGCCGCCTGCGTCCGCTATTGAATGTCAATTACATCTAACACCCGAGTAATTCCCCGCCTTCCCACGGGACCGATCCGTTACCCAAGAGCTTGTTATACAGAGTTTGTCCTAATTGAATTTTCGATTTCTTGAGCAGCCAAATGACTCGCTTGGGGCGCGTTGGGCTGACGCCGCCGCCGATGCGGATAAAAGCCTCTCTCAGCCGTCGGCCGGCGTGCCGTAGATGTATGGGCGCGGCGGCGTCGCCGGCGACGGAGGCAGCGGCGGAGGCAGCAGAGTCCCCGCGTATGGCGGAAGCGCGCGCCATAAACGCACGAGCGACAGATGGACTGAAGAAATAATGAGGCAAAGTTCTGAAATGGATATTTAATGGGAAGTCACGATGTTTTAAAATTGTTGGAACCTGTCCATATGGAGAACTGGTGGATCTTGACCGACTGGTTTCGGCCTGGGATTAAGAGTGAATGTCATGCAATAGTTTTTTATACATGTTCATGCATGTTTCATACATGCTCGAATTCAGATTAATTCAATTCAAGTTGATTTAACTCAATATTTTATTTGATTATTCCATGCTTCACATACCTACCAAATATCCATTGGCGAATCCAGAACCTCATTTGGGGGAGGGCGCGAGCCTCCACTGACATTGCGTCAGAACAGCTTCCGCCAAGGCAGTTACTATAAGCATTCTGGCATTTGGGGGGCTTGAGCCCCTAGCCTAACCCCTTGTTTCTGTCACTGATAATAGCATATTTTGCAATAATGCAATAACAAGTGTAGTGACATACGTTTAGAGGAATAAATCAGATAGTTCTGTGATGTCTGTTCCCTCAGTTGGCGGCATGACCAAAGGATACCAGAGAGCTATACCCTTAGCCATATTTCAGTTATTTTGAAGTCGAACTAAGAAAATATTTCATCATGTTGTGACACGAATCCATCCTACAATTTCCATAAGGGCTGCTGCTTCACGGAGAGAAGCGAAACTTCGTTGACATTTGCTATAGGGCGATCACCCCTGCTTTTGTAAAATGCATATCAACCCAAGGATTTAGGAAGGTAAATTCAGAAGGCCGCATTTCTGCAACCGTTTCCCAGAAAAGGAGCCTTCTGATACAATTTCATAAGTGTGAAGTTTAAGTGCTCTTCCTCCCACTTAACCCTATTTCCGTCAGGCTCCCGGCTACCCCTATTTCCGGCAGGGGGGGGCAATATCGGCCCCCCTAAGATCTCGTAATCTAACCGGCCGATTTTGAAAATTCAAAGTGCTATAGATTCCCCTGACGCTAAACTTTATTTTGAAAAAAGAAAATTTCAAAATTTTGATTTTTAAGGAGAAGGTCGTGCAAAATATACAATTTTTGTGTATTTTTTAGATTTTCCATAACCCTTGTCTCTGTTGTACGATTTTCACAAAACTAGTTCAGATTTACAAATAATTGACCCAAAATTGTCATATACTCGAGTTACGCAAAAATTCGAAATTCAATGGCAGTTCCAGGACCAGGACTATGAGGGGAAATATATACAACCTAAAAAGTTTTTGTTACGCGGATTAGAAGCCGTGATATACTGCTTGGCATCTTTGACACATAAATAAATGAAAAAAGTGAAAAACTCATCAGGGGCGGATGCAGTAAGGTAAAACAGTGGGGTAAAATACATACCAACAATATGCGAGTGGTATGCATGAGTATATTAGTCCCTCGACTAGTTGAAATTTATTTCTGATAATTTTTACCCTCCCATGGCAGCTCTGGGAAAGAGGGTGACATAGGCGGATCAAGGACTCTTGTCGTGGGGGGGGCGGGTGGGGGTGATTGGAAACACATTTTTAATATACAACGATATTGAGTCGCGGCGGTGATACTGGCTGGGAATATGCATTTTGAAAATGTGTAGTGACTGGACACGCCTCTGGTAATCTAGAATTTGGTTATAACTATTTTGAATTTTCATATACCCAATTGTATTCGCCCTGACACGGCTGTAAGCAGTCTTCTCACTTACTAACGTTTAGTCCTTCTTGATAACATTCCCCCCATTTTGAACTGCTGTAACCGCCCCTGATGAATACAAATAGTGACAATTGTGAATGCACTATCATCTCACATAAAAAATGATATAATAAAACCATATAACTGGTATCAGGATCAGCAGAGACGGCTTCCTTTTACAAAGAACCCATCGCATACGATAATACTTGGTTTGTGGATAGAACCTCCCCAAAAACCCAGCCATAGCTCCGCCCCTGGTAAATATATAATATTGACAATTTCAGAAAACCTGCCTGTACTAGTTTTAGGAAAAGTCAGGAAGTTTCAAAGTTCTATCGCAAGCCGTTTCGGAGATATTCTTGAAAAACCTGAGGGGGGGCAATATTAGCCCCCCTGCCGGAAATAGGGTTAAGGTGTTTGGCACCGTTGAACTAATTTCCGTGAGGATTCGATGGAATTGCCTTGATCCAAAAACTTTCCAATGAAGCTCTGGAGCTTTCAACTTGTGAGCAGATAATTCCCTCCAGCCATTTCCACTTGCAGAAAATATCTCCCGGTCGTTTTAGGCTCATCATTAAGGGCCACTTTAATGACTCAGCTTAACTAATTAGTTAGTTAGACCACGGTAATTTCGCCTTAATTATCGTGGCGGGCGGCGGGACTGCTGGCGTGGAGCTGCTACAGCTCAGCCGATAAGCCGCCACCACCAAGCTCTTACGGGCAGCTTCACGCCTCATCCAGCTAGCTCTCTAAAACTGAGTTGGATTTTTTTCACGTGATGGACCCAGTTGCACTTAAAATATTTGCCTCGTTGTTGTGATTTTATCGTCGGCGGAATTAGGTTATTGGTAATGATAAGCTAAGGTAAATCCAATTATGTGTAACCGCCATGGTTGCCAGATTTAATGAATTTCTTCTAAGCAAACTATATTGTTGAGATGGGAGGCAACAGCTCTGATTAAAATTCATTACAATTGATAAAGCACAAACCTTATTTCATAAAAGTTCAATGTAAACTTCGAAGTGATCACATCCACTCCTCAATTCATTCAACTCCTCTTGAAAGCCGACATCTTTGCTCCAGACTGCACACTGGGCGATCCCTTAATCCACTTTTAATTAGTCCGTGCCTGATGATGGTTATTTGCATGACACTTTATCTCCACTCAAGTGCTATCTTTCTGATTAATCCCCCTCTTCCCGTCTGTTGGCAATGCTCCACATGTGTCTAAGCGAATGTTCGTCTCGCTGCGGCTTCTTCACGTGCCGCGCCAGAATTGCCTCCGCGGCGCCGGCGGCGTCGCCAACGTCGCACCGCCGCCAATGAAGTCGTCACGCCGCCGGCGGCGCCGTAGCGCGGCCCATTACTCAGCTGATTGCTGAGCATCTCAGTAATTTTAACAAGCCGCCACCGGCTGCCGCAGCCTATCAGTCGACAGAAATGGTGACTACAACAATTTACCCGGCTAGTTAGGCTCGTCCGACACCGGCAATCAGCCGCAACCAGATAAGAAAGACCGATCTGCTCCTGGGAGGTCTGCTGGTACGGAAGCGGCCCGCCGTGCTGACGTCACGCGCCGGAGACGAGGACAGAGACTGTCGCCAGCAGGACTCTGCAGTCACCTGTCACCTCCGGCATCGACTGCCGGGAGTTCTGATGCCTGAAAGATGCGGTGTTCTTTTGTGAACTAAATTGAAGTCTGTTTGTCTGTAAAAATTGTTAACCCAATGCTTAAAGGATGGATATGCCTGTGATGAGACAATTTGCTAAAAGGAAGCCTACACTGAAAAAAGTACGCCAGAAATTTGATTGTTTTCTGTGGTGCCAAAATCCACTCGGCTTTCCGTGAATATTCTACACCCGATATTCTTAGATTGAGGAGCGTAAAATGCCATGAAACAGGAATAATAAAACCCCAACCCATGGGTTGTGAAAATATCAACTACGAAAAAGTACGCCATTTTTAGGATTGTTTCTACGGTGCCAGAATCAACTCCTCTTTCCAGCATTATTCCACAACCCATTTAACATCGGTGTAATGCAAAAATGCATGTGTTTTGAGGGAATATTATTATACCACTGGAGTAAAAAGATTGTCAGCTAAACCAGAACAGTGTACACTGGAAGTGAGTGAATAAAAATAGATTAAAATGTGAAACTCCTGGCGTAGAAAATTCTTTGCAAGGTGCAAAATGAACCCGCGTTCAATATTACATTGCTGCTGAAGAGAAACACCGATTAACCCTTGCCCCGGTGGCGGGTACGAGCCACCTTCGCCCTGGTGGGGGGCTAAAAAGACCTCCCCACGATCTCAAAAACTAAGAGAGCTAGAAAAAAGCGCAAAACGGCAATCGAAAGCTCTTCGAAAATGATATCGAAAATACTTCGGTCATTTTTCTTGTCAGGTCAATATCAAGGTCACCAGAGGTCAAAATAGGTCAAAATCGCTAATATGAGGTGTACTAAGAAAACCTCCTATATCTCAGAAACTATGATAGCTAGAAACATTTTTCTAACACCATTCGAAAGCTCTTGAAATGTGCTTTCATTACAGTGGCATTCATTTTCGTGTCAGGTCAAAGCCTAGGGAGCTACAGGTCACTAAATATTGGGCATATTCTTGGGAATGTCCATAGCCACCCATGCATAAGGGCGTTTACTTTTTCGCTAATAGCTTCCAAACCAAACAAGATACAGCCATAGTTTATGCACCGTTGCAATCCTCTTGTCAATACGAATCGAATGATATATGATATTGCTATGCCAGGTCAAATTTAAGAATTTGACCTGACCCAGGTCAACGGTCTGACCCAACTTGATCTGGTATAGTCATTATGTATATCATTTGACTTCCAGTGACTATACAAACACTTTGGTGACAAAATAAAAGCTCTATCTTAGTTAATTCAAAATTTATAGAGAAAAACACCAAAAAATGCTTATTTGACCTAAGGTGACCTTTTAAAGGTCACAAGTCAAAAATTTTGGTATCAGCTTCAGAAATGGGCTAAGAGAAAGTCGCAACCGATGTTTGAAGTTGATTCCATCCATACTTACTGAGAAAAGCTCATTTCGTGATTTTCCCCATGCATTGTCAATGGGGAGGTCATGCTCTGCACATGACTTTAGGTCACCAATATCAAAAATCCCGGAACAAATGTTGTAGCTCCTGGTGGGCCCAAGATGTGGTATGAGTTTCAACTTGATCGATTAACCCTTCTTTTAGTTATGCCGTCCTAAGTATTTTTTGAGGTGAGGTCACTTCACCTGACCTGGTGACCTGACCTGATATGACCTTGAGCCAAAATTTTCAGGAAAGATGTAAAAATGATGAAGGAACAGCTAGACCAAGTTTGGCGGTGCTGCGCGCCGCCGTTTTTTGGTCACTTTGGAAAAACCCGAGGGGGGTCTAAAAAGACCACCCCCCACCCGGGCGAAGGTTAAAAAACGACCCAGTTTATTCTCATCGAGCGTTTGAGGTCAGTTTACTCTGATTAGGCTGATTAATATACACCCTGATAAACAAACACTGCAACAGAGAGTTTAAATCATTTGTTTTCATAATCACTTCTAATAAAATATAAATACCTCTAATTTGCACTCTAATCTGGAACAATATTTAAATCGATCTTCAATCACTACAATAATCTAGTAATCTACAATATAAACGATTCTCTTAGACATTAAATTCAGCTGTAAAATCATAATTCTCGATAACCTCTCGCCGGGTGTCGGTTCGGTGCTGCCGGTTCACCCCACAGCCCCGGTGGCCGGTGGCAAAGTCAGCGACGAGTCAAAACTCATAGACGCTACCCGTACACAGGCGCAGCGGCAATCTCACGAAACACACTCAGTGAGCCACGCCTTAGTCCCTACCGGCTCGCTCTACGTGAGGAGGAAATGATATGACTTTTTAAAGGGAATGTGGCACATTGGTCGAATCCTGGAATTTAGTGTAATTAGGCGTACTTTTAGCCGAAACTAATGAAACCACTCATGATTTCTCTAACAAATGTACAATAAGCTCAATATTTTGTTTTTAAAAAATACTCCTCTAGAAAAAGGAATAAATATCAGCCTGTGGATAATGTCACGATCTGGCAGCCACTACCATACTCGAAGCGCTTCAAGGGCTTCTATTGGCTGATGCTCATCGTGACGTCAGCATATGTCGTCACACCAGCAGCTCACAACAATGGCCGCCTGGCGAGAGGTACATGAGAGGTATATTTCGGGTAGGTTTTAGCTTTTTTCTACAGAAATATCGAGTTCCAAGACAAATGATATGTAGAGTACCGGGTTTTCCGACTTTCCTTACAACTTGGCTATCTCAGTTAAAATCACGTTATGAAGGTGCCACATTCCCTTTAAGCTATGATGATAGGCAATGTGGCACTAAACTGTCTGTAACGTTGGCTCTGGGCAGGGAAATTGCCAAGGGGGTGGTTGGGCTTGGGGATTGCGCCCCACCGTTGAAGATTAGGGAGCTGTTCTCTCCACTTTTGGCCGAGAGTATCGTTGAAACTGTATAATATTAAGGCGAAAATATTAATTTCGCTATTTTCATGAGACGGCACCAGTCTTTAATACGAAAGAAGTGCTGTACTTTCTTATCTAGTCCACCGAACATACGAACAGTTAGACATAGGTTTTATTATTGCTCCCTGGCTCCCACTCGAAAATCCTTGGCGACGTCCGTGTTTCTGGACTTCTGGTAAAGACTGTTAGCGCCATTGGTCCAACTGGGTCAGATCAGTTTCGATTCAGCCGGCACATGGTGACTTATGGCGGTAGCCAAATATGGCATCGGCCTCTAAAAGATCATAACCTTTAAAAAGAAGTCATGGATTTGTACAAGTCAGGGTACGGACTACTGCTGCCAGTAGACGTTAATGAGTGCAGCCAGCGACAGACCTAGGATTTCTCCAGAGGGTCCCAATGTACCAGCCCCAGCGGTATTCGATAACCTTGTAGCTATGACATGTATTTGCACTCACACACCACACACACACACACACACAAATATATATATATATATATATATATATATATATATATATATATATATATATATATATATATATATATATATATATATATGTACATACAAGTATGGTTAAAAAACAAGACAGGAGAAACGTCCGCATTCAAGTCCAGCGGCAGGCGCCGCACGATATTCCTGAGATCAAATATGAGCACAGGCAGAGTAAAAGAAAAGCCTCAGAAGAGTGACAATGGGAGAGTGCCGGGAAGAAGGTAAAGGAAGTGTGGAGAGAGATGTGGTACCGATGACACCTTCGTCCCGGCGGTAGCGGTAATTCGCCTTGGTGAAGTTACTTCGGCTATAGTGGTCTCTGTCGGTCTCTGTCGGCAGTAGTGGTCTCTGTTGGTCTCTGTCGGTCTATGTGGCCGTAGAAGTCGGTATCTGTCGGTTTCGGCGGTCCCTGTCGGTATCTGCCAGTCTCTGTCGGTCTTTATCAGTCCCTGTCGGTGTCTGTCGGTCTCTGTCAGTCTCTTTCAGTCTCTGTCGGTATCTCTCGGTCTCCGTCGGTATATGTTGGCTGTGGCAGTCTCTGCCGGTCTCTGTTGGTCTCCATCAGTCCCTGTCGGCTGTGGCGGTCTTTGGCGGTCTGAGTCGGTCGCTCTCGGTTTCTGTCGGTCTCAGTTGGTCTCTGTCGGTCTCCATCAGTGCCTGTCGGCGGTGGCGGTGCTGTGTCGGTCTCTGTCGGTCTCTGTTGGTCTCTGTCGGTCTCAGTTGGTCTCAGTTGGTCTCTGTCGGTCTCCATCAGTGCCTGTCGGCGGTGGCGGTGCTGTGTCGGTCTCTGTCGGTCTCTGTTGGTCTCAGTTGGTCTCAGTTGGTCTCTGTCGGTCTTCCATCAGTGCCTGTCGGCGGTGGCGGTGCTGTGGTGCGGTGCGGCTCTCGGTGCGGCGGCGACACAGTGGCTGCATTGACGACCTCCCTCGGACGGCACATGTGGCTGCAGCGCGCCCGGCCGAGGGGAGAGGGCCACCGCATAGAAGGGGGAGTAATTAGCGAACGCACTGAAACAGGCAGCCATTCAGGCCGCCACAAAAGTGGTGTGAACCACCCCCTCGGCCGGTTATGATGCCGTGCTTGGAACTCCGTCGACAAATATAGCCGGCCTGCCCACGATGACTGGGCCCCGAACGATAGCGTAAACCGGTGAGGATAAGCCTTCATTCAGCCAACGTTCTGATTTTAGCACTAGCTTCTGAACACGCAAGCGCAAACGTGACGGTTATGGCAGCAGTTCGGGGCCCGAGTTCTGCTGGTCGCCATATTCTGCACACACTATCGTAAATGTAAGCATTCTTCGTATCCGCTTAGTCATAAAAACGACCTCCACCGAAGCGGAGAAGAAGGCATGTTGTTTTACTGGCAGTCCAACAACATGGCTCGCCTAATTCTGAACCTAGCCGTCTCATTTGCGGCTGCGGCGCCGTTCCCAAGTCACGCCCGTCGCCGCCGCGTAATTCGCGCGCGGTTAGTTTAATGGCGCTGCTCATCGCGGGTTTCCGCCAGCACCGAGTTACGACTTAACGACGCACGCTGAAGCCTCTCATGGGCCGAGAGGTTCAATATTAGTGATGCCAGAAATTACTAGAGAAACCCGTTTTTATTTCCCTCCACAAAATAATCATTTCAGTTTCTAATCTAAGCCTTTCACTCGAAGTTTTGAGACCAGTTGGCTGTTGCCAAAATAATTCCTATTTATATATGTACAGAAGACATCCTATCCTATCATAATATAAATGACTCTTTATGCTTTCCCAAATGGCATTGCTATTATAAAGCTGTTAGCACCGATTCTATCAAACCAGGTGTCTGACGCGGTCCGTGCTTTTGCCCGTCCCGAAGCAGCGCCTCACAGTGGCAGGACTGCCTCTGAAGAGGCGACATCTTGTCTGCTGGTCCCGACCGGAAATGCCGCGCTTCCGCCGCGATGGGAGTGACACTGTGCTCGGTGCGGCGGCTATGATGGAGTGAGCCGGCGAGGAGGGGGCGGGCCGGGCCGACGCCGGGACAGCATGTTGATTAGTGGCGGCGGCGGCGGCGCTTTAAATGTTCTGGACAGGAATGTGGCGTCATCGGAACCGATCCGGCTGGGTGCCCATTCAGCGCGCCTGGAGCGCCGCTCCACTCTCCGCTCACTTTGTAACGGGAGAGCCGCCGAAATCGGGCCTGCGAGGTAAGCCTCGCTGATTACGACATCGAGTTATCTCGTTAGCTGGTGTAGTTTGCACCTAATTGATAGCATCTGGAGCGGTGCCTGAGAGTTAATAGATTAGCTTGTTCGCAAGGTGCGTGGGACAGGTCAGCCCTAGTCCGACTAGCATTTTTCCAGAAATGTATGTACAGTCCTACCATTGCAATGGTGGGATATCCCGCTATTAAATGCTCTCGCTACCAAATGCGTTGGTTAGATTTCAGAAAGGTGTGCAGGTCCATTGGAGCTCTTGCATTGGGCGATCTTTATCTAGTTCCAAGAAAATATTACTCTATAACCATTGGCGTCGTTACCAATCTAAAGCTTTGGAGGAGTTTTCATTCAAAATTATAAAATTGAGACGGTGTTTTCATTCAAAATTGTAGTGGTTTGCTGGCAGAAAGCTATTTACTCTAAGATCAGGTACTTTTGGAGCTGGATTCCTGATCACGTTCCGTACATACTCAGGCTGAAACTGGAAATTTGTTATTCAATTTGAAGGAAATTGAAACATTTTAAGCATTACCAGCGAACCGTGCGACTTGAGAGACATGTTTGTGAGCACAGACCATTCGTTCGACACAAGATATGCCCACCAATTAAGACCTGTACGAGCTAGAGCCTGTGCAGGCAGGCGTCGACTGGCCAGCGTGGGAACAGATAGGTATAACGCGCTGCCTTCTGAGGTGTGTGATACTGTTAGCAAAGCTGCATTCAAGCGTGCCCTGAGATGCCACTTGCAGGCTCTGCAGTGATGATTGGTTTTAGAATGACTTTTATTATTGTTTTTTAGCCCTTTTATTTATGTATTTCAACCTTTTATCTTGACGTGTATTCATGAAAAACCTCTCCTTGTTGAAGATGATGTGAATATATGGAACTTGAACTATGTCCCAATTTTAGTCAAATTTGGACATTTTTGTTTCAAAATTTTCAACCAGTAAGTAGTTCAAAAGCTTTCACCCAGAAAGTTTCATGACCAGTCCGAATGAAAGGTAACAAGAAGTCCCGATCTGACGAGGTTTTTATTCTAGTAATGAAATTTTCTTGTTAGCACGAGGTTGAAAATAAAGTGGGCAATCTTTCCCCCTGGCGATGTTTGTGTTTTTGAGTAAATTTAGATACCTCACGCTTTCAATGTATCAAACACCACATATCAAAACACGTCTCTAAAATACGCTGAAAAAGCAGTGGAATTTTATTCCCTCAGTGTTCTGATGTAACTGGATCAAAGACATCAAATGAACTGGGTACGGCGGCTTTACTTGTGGCCTCGGCCCCAAACCAAATACAATTCTTCGCGTTTTAGAGTATTTTCTTCACCCATGGATTTCGTGAGCTCTACTTCCAAAGCAATTTTCAACCAACGCTTAGATCAGGCTACAGAGTAAATTACAGCTTTAGTAACAGGGTTTGGAAAACAAATAGGTACTAAGGCGCTCCAATTACCACAGATTTCTGGCCCTTCTAGAAGCAGGCTTATGCGATGGACATTGTGCGGCCTATTGTTTTCTCCCTTAGTTTTCCACTCTCAGGCCGCTTCACTATGTGATGTATGCTGACTGTTCGCACCGCGTTGGCCACAGCCTCCGCCCACGGCGCTGCAGGTCACAGGGCGTGACCCGGCCTGACACGCGGCAAGCCCGCCGGCGATCAGGGGGTGACCGGGCGTGGCGCCAAACAGAGCCGCCCTCAGCAGCGGCACAGCGGCGTCTTTGTGTGTCCGTCCGCCTGCGGCGGGGTGACACCGGCGGGCCTCTGTTGTCGGTGGCGGCACGTTGGACACCGCCGCAGGGGAGGGGTCAGAGACAACGCGACCCTCATTAGCCAGCCTGCAGACGCTGGTGTCTGTGAGGACGACAGCACGAGAATCTGCCAGAGACGCTGATGGTGGAGGAACTGCACCCGGTACTTTGGTCGATGTGTGTAATAAGCTTGGCGTGTGGCGTTATATCTCTTTGGGGGTACCCGGGCGCACCCGATGAAGATTGGCTTGAAGGTAAATCGTTCTTTATTTTATCGCTTTCCATTTTAGGGACTTTAAAAGGGTTTGATGTTGTTCAAGAGGCCTGTGAGAGGTCTAAAACAAAACAAAAAATATCGGACAATCTTTTTTATGCGGTAGTTATTGGCTTTTTGTCCAACTCGAGCACCCACTTGGTGTCCAAGGGGGTCAAAGGGCCGTGCCCTCCTCCAAAGCCTAAAATAGTATCTTTTCACCCCAAAGGTACCAAATTTTAGCCCCTTTTTTAAAGGTAATGTTTTCTCGATTTTTCTCAATTTAGCCCCCCAAAACGCTCCTTTTGGCCACCTCCAAAAGTTGCTCCTGGATCCGCCAATGAGAGCACCCCAATGGTTCTTGAAAATCCAGATTACTGGTAATGAGCTTTGGTGTTAGGAGATTAAGCCCCCACCTTGTCAAGGCATGATAATAATATAATCCAACATTTTTGTTAGACTTGCGGAAGTTTTTCGTTTTGGAGTGCTTGACTTCTGGTGAGCAAGCAAACAGATTTACTCTTGCTCTTTATATAGCAAGTGTCCTCAATTAATTTGGACAAAATTCAAATCCCCATAAAACCATTTGAAATGATCGTGAAACAAAGTGTAATGCCTATCAGAAAGAAAATCAAGTCGAAAATGTAGGTGCCTTTAAAAGACGTACAAGGGCAGCTGCACCTTCGCGGCGATTGCACCAAGGTCAAAGTATCTCTAGCCTCTGGGCGTGGTGCTATGAAGTTTGAGAAGTCCTTGTCTCGGCTGTAATGGAGAAGCTCTCGGGCTGGCCGGCGCTACCAGCCCTGCGGGATACTACACCCGGTCTTCTACACATTTAATATAGCGCCGATAAAGAGTACATTTAGATACACAACACTCCATGAGCGATGCAGTTACTTCGTTTGTAAACAAAAAACGAACGTGTTTAAGCATCAACGAAAGCTTCGCCTTTTGGCTGTGAGCTTTGTTAGACCCCGTGAAATTACAATAGACCTGTGAAGTCCGATAGGACTTGAACAAGGAACAGGCCCTGCTGCAGGTGTTATTTGGTAAGAAAGGCGAACTGCCATCTCCAAACTATTCACAACGGTATCTAAGTGGGAGGTAACAGCAGCTTCAAAGGCAACTAACTAACAAATAACCCCACGGGGCCACCCCCGTAATTATCGATGCTAAACTTATCAACAAGGCTAAAAGTCAGCTAATGAAGTAAATTCATTGCTGGCATTCAGAAGGTTTTTAATTCACCGTTCTAGCCAGTGGGGAAAAGCTTGATGAGATAGACCTCTGCGCGAGAGTGCGTGATAGCTATGTATCAACAATCCATTACAGCGCCTCCAGCTGACTGACGTCGCCCCACAGCACTGGGTAAAATACTTCCAGCGGTACCTCATTCGCTTCAAACATATCAACGCAACACTGGATACGTGCTCGTTTTTTGAGCCCGTAGCTATTGGACACCCGTCCCCTAGCTACGGATCCATCATCAACGGATACAGATCTGAGCAGCTATTCAGATTTTCTGTTGGGAACAGGATATTCAACCGGGATGGGCAGTTAGCTTCTTCTCCAATCTATGGAGTGGTATATTTGTTCTCTCCTACTCTTGAGCATTTCATCCACATCCACCAATGAATAAAAAATACCGAGTATTCTGGAAAGAGATTACCTTTGTATCTCGCGTAATTTTCCTCGATAATTTCCCTCGAGCTGCTTAATTAAAGGCTCAGTCAAGGCCGCTGCAACGGATTTTCGCCTGAGGGGGGGGGGGCGGACACAGCGATGCAAGTCCCTGTCCGTTTATCCCTGTGTTGGGTCGTTTAGATAGGGAATTGTAACACATATATCAAACACCGGTGCAGTCTCATTAGGATAGCAAAAGGAAATATTTTCGTCCTAATATTATGTATGTGCAACCATACTCCCGGCTAAAAGTGTGGGTGGCCTCATCTGCTCTCCGAGAGTAAGGGGGACCAGCTTTCCCCCTCCCCCTTGGCGACACCCCTGGCTCCTATCATCGATAAGGTCTGCTAGTCAACACTTCATGGCTGATTCTGCGCGGCGCAGGTACCCGGAGCTGATGTGCTATGCGGCGCAGTGCACGTACTTCGTCGATGCTGCCCCGCAACACATTATTGTAGTGCGGTACACTATACCTGGGAAAAGATCTGCCTGCACACATGGCGCATGCTATTTTGATGGGGGCTGGGTCTTTACGATGCACACGAGGAACCACCTGCTATTTGCCTATTAGCAGAACTTGCAGGCGTTTCCATCCATTTTACGTTCAACACAGTGACGGTTACAAAAGGGGAGGGGCAGGTGAACTCAATTCCCCCAAAATGTCAGAATGCCTATAGTTAATGCATAGGTGGAGGGTGATCAGAGGTAATGGTGAGGGAGGCCCGAGCCCGTAGCCCCCCCCAGAAATGAATTTCTGGATCCGCCACTGATTGAACACTTTCACTGGAGATGAATCTGGCGGCAGTGCTTAGTGGGGGATTTAAAGTTCCCCCTGCGATTTTAGAAAATAGGGTTAAAAACCATCAGGGGTTCGTAGGCTCTGTTGGGGCCGCCTTGCCTAGTGGCCTAGGATAGGGAGGGGTTGGGTGGATGGCCTAGTGACTTCATTGCCTTTTTCAGATCGGGCAGTATGGATTGACGTGAGTTCAATCCCCATGACGGGAAACTGCCTTCCGTGTCCGATCTGACCCGATGGAGAGGATCTTTTAATACCCACGCCAATAGTCCCTGTAATTAGACAAATTTTCCTGTTTGGAATGCCCCTAATAAAACAATGCAATGCAAAATTACTGCCACAACATGTCCTTGCGATATAGTGGCACTCATGCCTGGAGATCTCTTCTCGATTCAGGGGTCCTGGTTGGGTTAACGCTGGCACGGCAATACAAGCCCTATACAAAGCCTATGGGAGACCCAAAATCCAGGGGGTCCTGGCCCCCCAACCCCCCGGGATTTCCACCCATGGTGGCACTTCCAAACGAACAGTTTCACTTGGAACTAAGTTCCTCATCACTTCTTACCTCTCAGCACTGGTGCTCCCTGCCCTGGGATTCTGGGCCAAACTCACATAGTTATACATAGTTAATTCACATAGTTATGGGCCAAAACTAAGTTATAATGCAATTAAGGACGGCAATCTGATGATATACATGTCCCTGTTTTTGCCCTTGCCACGAGCATTGTTAGCATCCCACCCATTCCTGAAGTGTCAAAACAGTGTCATTGATTCAGTCAGTAATTGAATTGATCAGGCTACAACACGTTGGAGACCCCGTCAATGTTTGCTGCACGATTTTGATGATATAAGCTTTCCATTAGCGTTGATGATTGGGTGGTTCGTCATACTGGGTGATCTCATCTGGCTGGAACCACTGGGGTTCAATGACCTTGACAATTTTGGTATGACCTTGACTTCATGTGAGCTGTCCTCAGTCTGCAACCTTGATTATTTGTCATGACCATGTCACCACTCGGTCTGCAATGCAGGTGAGCTGGTTCCACTACCCGAGCATGGTGCTCTCTAGAAATAGATCTGACTTTGAAAGGCTAAAAGAAAATGATACATTTTCAGATTTTTTGCCCGTCAGTGCGCTCACCAGCTCTCTCAAACTTAAGTCTTGGTGTTTGTTGTTGTTTTTTTGCCTGGAGCATTTCTTCGGCCACCTTGGAAAATTGTTGGCCACTTCAGGACCCTCCTCTGCAACACGTTTAAGTTACATTGAGCGTTGTTGTCTTTTTCTCCACTAATATTTCATGAGATACATTTTTCTTCAGAGTATTTTGAGATAAGCACAACAGAAAACTCCGCCAGCACCTTTCAGGCACTAAACGTCAGATTTCTACTGATTCATTTTTCTTAAGCCGCTCTCAGCACTTCGATGTGAGAGTCCATAGCTAGAACACTAAGGCTTCCACAGCTTCATGGAATCTTCGAAAGTTTCGGCACCACAGCCTTCAGGCAGGCGTCGCCGACTGATCTCGCGGTCTCTCCAAACAGCGGCGTCCGGCCCCCGTCAGCACCAGCTCGGCACCGGCGCGTGCCCTGCTGGGCTCCTCGTTAACCTCGCGCGCACCCGGACTGTGGGGGCTCATAGCTGGGTGTGCTGCCGGAGGTCGCAGCAGGAGGCACCGCTGGTGGGACGAGGTCACCGAAAGTGGGAAAAACACCCATTTTCCCAAATCGGGTATCGGGGGACATTTCATCTTTACAGGTTTGCATGGACTTGGAAACCATGCATCCCACGACGTCAAAACCAGCAAGGCTTGATAGATGTGGGCGCCATCTATAACATATCTGCTGTTGTACCACATTGAAACTATGGGTGGACCGTGCGGTGAGGTGAAAGTTTGTCATCAAAAAAGCTTTAGGGGACATTTTATGTCGTTGAAATTAGGTTATGGTGGACTTAATTTTTTCTGATTGTAAACGTTTCCGGGGACATTTCTACGCTGGAAAAACCTATTTATGGTGGACTCTAATTTTCTTACCAAGTACGTTTCCAGGGACATTTAAACGTTCTTAATATCAAGTTATGGTGGACCAAGTTAATATTCTAATCATTGCCAGGGTGGCATGAATTTTTACTATAATCGGATGGTAGGAGCACCACACTGTTATAAAGGCTTACTTACCTGAAGGTAAGGTAGATAAGGACAAATGTGGCTCTTATCAATGATGTGAGCATGTGAACCAAATGCCGCGTTTCATATGATTGGTCATTTTGTACCTGGCAGACATTTATCAAGTAATTTCGAATGCACAAATCACCGATCTCATGGTAAATTTACACGTGTATTGACGGGGAAGGGCAGGTATCCGCCTTTCCTCGGTTTTTTCGGAGGTATAATAAAACGGCCGCGCGTAGCTCCAGCGTAATTTGTACACCTTCTCGCTGATCATTTTTACAACTTGAACTAGGTGTGCTATGGCACATCTAGTGCTGCGGTATAGTAAGACAAAGAGAGAGAAATAATAATAGTTTATATAATAATAACAAAAACAATAATGATGATAAAATAAAAATAGAACATTATTTAGAACAATGATAAGTCTAGAATGTCTCGAAGCTTCCTTGTATACATTATAGAATAATTCAAGAAGTGTTATTAGAATATCCTCAAAAACGGTGCCTGTATATTTCTATCGCACGATAATTTTGCACAAAAATCCAAACGATGAAACTGCTGAATGTCTTGATGGCAGGTTCCTTATCCCTCCTACCATAGATGGTGAAGAATACATTTTTTGTCGAAACGCGTTCATCTGCCTGCTGTGTTGGTTTAAGTATTAATAGCTGTCAACCACTGGTATACACTGAAAAAAGTACGCCAGAAATTGGATTTTTTCTACGGTGCCAAAATCCACTCTTCTTTCCGTGAATATGTTACACCCGATATTTTTAGATTGAGAAGCGTAAAATGCCATGAAACAAGAATAATACAACCCCAACCCGTGGGGTGTGAAAATATCAACTACCAAAAAGTACGCCACTTTTAGTATTAATTCTACGGTGCCAAAATCAACTCCTCTTTCCAGCATTATTCCGCAACCCATTTTACCCCGGTGTAATGCAAAAATGGATGTGTTTTGAGGGAACATTATTATACCACTGGAGTAAAAAGATTGTTAGCTAAACCGGCATTGTGTAAACTGGAACTGAGGGGGTAAAAATAGATTAAAATGTGAAATTCCTGGTGTAGAAAAATATTTGCAAGGTGCAAGATGAGCCCGCGTTCAATATTACGTTGCTGCGGAAAAGAAACACCGATTAAAAAAAACAACCCAGTTTATTCTCATGGAGCGTTTGAGGTCAGTTTAGTCTGATTAGGCTAATTAATATACACTCTGATAAACATACACAACGCAACGGAGAATTTAAATCATTTGTTTTCATACCCACTTCTAATAATCTACATAAATACGTCTAATTTGCACTAAAATCTGGAACAGTATTTAAATCGACCTTCAATCACTAAAATTATTTAGTTCCTCTTTGCACAAACATTACTAGGTATATGGTTTTTGTCTTAGGCTTCTGCTTTTTACACTGCCCAAATTTTCCTCTTTTATATCCGCTTATCACTACATCATTTTCGCTCATCACCGCAAATCACCTCTGAGGCGCAGCACAGCGTTCTTAACACGCGCACTGAAGGGGGTCTCGGAGGCCAGCCCCACCTTTTTCCGAGGTGGCCGGAGAGCCGTTCATGGCCAAAAACGATAACTTTACCTAGGTAATGGCCTCTGTGACCTGTTACTAAATCTGATTTAAACATATGTCACCCACCATTGGTTAGCTTATACCCTGAGGAGCACCCAGTGAAAAATCGGAATATGATTCTTTTTTAATTTTATATCTAAAGAGGAGTTCACAAGGTCACGAGGTCAAAACCTGACCTGAAGTCAAAGTTTTTTAGTTTTCTTATCTGAACCCTTGTATCTTCTATCCAGCAATATTCATAGAAATTAATTCAGATCAGCCACTTTTAAGATACAAAATTATTTCTGATTCAATGTTCGTGTTAGCCTTGGAAATTTCATGACCTCTTTCTGGTGACCTCTTTCACCTTTGGTCCTGAAAATGGGCCCAACTTGTTATTTTGTATGGAGAGCCTTGGGTAAAAGTTTGGTGGAAATCCGAGAAGTGGGTCATGTTGGACTTTTTCGTGCCTACCTGGACGATTTTTCCTAGAATGACTCATCTATGTCCCGGAGTGGCTAACAAAAGCATCACTATTGGGGGGGTTGAAACCACTATACTGTTCGGAAACGGATACATTCGATATCTTTGCTGGAATATTATTGAATATGCTTAATTCAAGTGAAAATATGGGTTATCACTAGCTCACCACTGTGGATCCGGGCCTCTTGTAGAAAATCCTTGACGACGTCCTGGATGCCAGACAAAGATATGTATATAAACGATTCATTCAGGCCCATTGAGGCAAATTCAACAGCTCTTTGCTATTTGCTGCACTTAGCTAGAATGATTTAGTCTTCGTTTCTTCTCCACGGCTAGACTAACCTCCACGTGTCAAGATCAACACTTTATGGGATGCAGAACTGCAATGCGGTGATTCAAGCTCAGAACTGAAGCGAGAACAAAATGACAGCATTCCACCCACGTGTCAACTGTAGTAAAAAATAAATTCTTATATCATAGAAACACACTCAAATGAAGATAAGAAGAATTAAAACATTCATTAAGCGTAGTTAAATCAGCAAATATCTCGTTTTAATCTATTGGCAGAATTGTTTCACCACAGGAGAGAAAGACTATTCTTGAGGCAGTTTGCGAGTTTCATAGAAATACTATACAGAGTACATGTACGGATAAATTTACCCGTTTGCATTTTCAGCACGAATGGAACTGCCCTGTGCTAAAATAGCACAGATATTAAATTACCACACGCTTGTAATTTACACTTTTAATTCTAAAATTAAGCTAGTTGTCAGAATGAATTTACTAAGAATTCTAAACAAATGCTCGAAAATGGGATACGTTTAGGACTAGACAGATTGAAATTCTACGCTCCAGGTGTTGTTTTTTTCAGTGTACACTCCTCAATCTTACAGTCAGAGTTCGAAAAAATCTTCCAACTTGCCAACAATGTTGGTGACACTAGTCGATCACGTCGGTGAACAAAATATAGGCAAGCTTGTGCACACATCAGCGTCAAAAGTTAACGCGTAGTCTGCCGATATGCTATTTAAGATTCAAAAGGACTCAGTGCTTCTGGAAAATAATTGCCCGTTGGTGCCAAGTCCCAATATTCCTGGTTAAACAAGTTTTGTTTGAAATTCCTATGGTAAGGCTGGAAAAATTCTGCTTGCAGTTCCCACCCAGACTTTTGCGGGCCTTTTGAACTGATTGATATGTTTTTAACTCCTAGACTGCATAGGTCCCCGTTGTGTGCCGCCCTGATAGGGTACGGGCCCCATCTGAAGTTGTGCGGGTCCCTATATTTTTCATACGCCCAACTACAAGATGGAGAGTGGCGGGAGGTGTGTGAGGGTGGTTCACGTTGGAGTGGGGAGCCCCAGGACTGCAAAAGAGCGGCCAATAGTTGGGACGAACCATCATGCAGAAGAGGGCGGCCAAAAGTAGACGAGTGCGGTCCATGTTGTAGTGGGGCGTCGATGAGTGCTCACCTCTTCTCCATTATCAGCCGCCCTTTTCCATCCCTAACTCTCCCCACTTCGACGTGAGCGACCCTCACTCACCTCCAGTCGCCCTCGGTTTTGGGGTTGGGTGCCCCTATTTCATGTTTGGCCACCATTTTCAGGCCTTGGACACCCCACTGTAATATACACCGCCCTCGTGTACTTTTAGCCGCCCCTTTTATGATTTTTCGTCCCTTCTCTACCACTGGCCACTCTTTTGCAGCCCTTGGACTCCCCACTTCATGGTGGATGCCGTTACCCACCTCCGGTCGGTCTCTATTTTGTGTTTCGGAGCCTTCTTTTTCAAGATTGACCACCCCTTTCAGCCCTTGGGCGGGCTACTGTTGTGTCTCTCCAGTGCATGACTGAGCCCTCCTTCTTCACCCTTCACCGCTATTTGACAGCCCTAGGCCGCCCCACTTCAACATGGACCGCGCTCACCTCTGTCTGTCCTCAACTTCGCAGTTGGGCGCCCGGTTTTGACAATTTTCCGACCCTTTTCAGCCCTAAGGTGCTCCATTGTACAAAAGATCGCACTCATCCACTCTAAGCCGCCCTCTTATGCATGATTTGGCGCACCTTTTCCAGCAGTTGTTGCTCTTTAGAACCATTTGTTACTTTTGAACACCTCTACTTGTTAACCCGCGCCCCACTGGGGGTCCGGCGCCACCTGCGCCCCATCGATCGGGGGCCATCGATGCCAACAATAACTTCGAAAATATGGTGGTTAGCGCAAATCTGCAAAGTGCATTAGAAAGCTCGCGCGAATTCAGTAAGAAATTACTTCACATGTTTAAGCGCTGAGGTCAATGGTTTGACCTCCAGAGGTCAAGTTAGGTCACGATAGGCTATTTTCACTCAAATATGCAATGCTTTAGAAAACTGGGCGTAACTCTTATGCCATTAGAGCTATTGAGATCTGGTTAACTACATTGGATAGCAAAATGCCAGACCTTTTCCTGCTTTTGGAACGTAATGGCCTCCCGCCAGTGGTTCGACCTCCAGAGGTCACCGCGTGACCTCATATGACCCTAGGTCACTTTAAGTCAGAAAGTGACCTTGCCGTATATCAAATGGATGCTAAGGATGAGACATACACGATGGTGTTTGATTCAGTGCTCTAGTTTAATCAGGTCAAAAGTTATTGCAAAAATACTGGTTGACCTTGAATGACCTCAGAGAGATCAAAGGGCAAATATGACCCCGGGATCCGTGAAAGGGTGTCCAAGCTTTTCTGAGCAAGCCAAGCATTTGCAATCGCTTTTGTGGCTTTTAGATCATAAGACAGCTTTTTCCCATGTTTTTTTTCAATGGGAGAAGTCACCTCGTGACCTGATCTCAGGTCACGGAATCGAAAAAAATCCCAGATATACACCTTGTAGACCCTGGCGTGGCCATGAAGTGTAGGAAGTTTCAAATCGATCGACTGAGAAACGTAGCTCCTGGTGACCTGACCGTGGGTGACCCGGGGTAAAAAATATCAGGGATGGTGGGAAAATGATAGGGTAAGAGATTGAGACCTCAACCACGGTCCTGCGTCTCGTCGTTTTCCTGCTATCCTGAAAAAAACCTTAGGGGGCATCGATGGCCCCGGTGGGGCGAGGGTTAATACAATTTTTTTCAAGTCGTTTCAAGCTCGGTTCTTGGAGCCGGAATCTCCCTTAAATCATCAATGGACTTGTCACGGAGACCTCGACCCTAACATCATAACGAGCAACTCCCACAATGAATGATTAATTAGAAGCCAAATTTTGACGTTCCCCAAAGCACAGGGACAGCTGCCCTGCTAAGGTCATCTTATCACCAGTTAGCTGCCAGCCGACCTGCGTCGGGTAAACATAGAGCGCCGGAGCGTCTGAGGGAAACCGATCCCAAGCCTGCACATTTACTGTCTCTGCATGTTCCTGAGCAGTGGGGTGGAGAACAACACTCTACCAACTGAGCTATCGATGTGGCATTTCGACGTGAACCGTCCTCATCCCCCTCCGGTCGCCCTCTGGCTTGTGGTTGGCGCCATTATTTCATAATCAATCGATCATTTTCAGCCTTCGAGCGGCCCACCACAAAATGCATCCTTCTCATCCTCATTGGACGGTCCTCCATGATTGCCCGCCCCCTTTCCACCATTGTTAGGGGATGCGTGGCTCGGTGGATAGCGTACTTGTACTGTGAGCCATGGATCCTGGGTTCAAGTCCCGGTGGGACCTCTGGATAAGTTTTTATAGTCCCCCAAATGGCTCGCAACAGGATAAGAGTTGGTGACGCGTATATCCCTGGTGGTTTTTGCATCGTTAAAACCGAACACTTGTTATCATTCCACCATTTTCTGCTCCTTAAGGCATTCACCTCCGGATGTCCTCTACTTTGTGGTTGGGTGCCCCTATTTCACCCTTTTAGCCTTAGATCGCTCCACTGCAACATAGACCGCCCTCAGCTTTCAGCGGTAAAAGTTCCTCGAGTTCATTTAGTGTATGCCTTGTATATCGATCGGTGTTATATTTTGCCCAGATCTTCAGATATCACTCAGGATCTCCCATGCCACACCCATGCCCGCCACATATATGGTTGTGTGCCCGCCCAATATGTGGCTTTGGTATCTATTGGAACGACAACATGCTACGATGCAGTATAGCGAGCTGGTAATATCACGTTTCCTATGGAGCAGAGTTTGAGCACGATTACAAATATTCCTTATTTTTTAAGAAATATTCCGAATCTATTGATAGCTCTGTATGATGTATTAAGCCTTGCATCATTTACTAGTCTTGCGGATGTTTTTTCGCTTTGCAACTAAAGAAATGTTGGGTCCAGAATAAAATTGAAAATTCCTACGTTATCTATGAGAAAAATATTGAAAGCTCGGCAGGAAATTTCCCAACATGATTTTGCTTGCGTCCCCTACAAATGGATCATAAAGTCCAACAAATTCTCCCTCACATATAATATTGTAGATGTATCACTATTCAATCGGCGCAGATCGGCCGAATTGGGGAGAGAAAGTGGTCCTGAAAATAACCAGTGGCCGTCCTTTCGCGAGTTCAATTGCCAAAAGTAGTCCATAGAAGGACGCCCTGTATCATTAGGATTTGTTTTAACAGAAACAACGTCAGAAACTCTGCCCTTCCCTGGCTTTTTTGTCAGCGCTGTTTGAAATGACATCGGCAACAGGAAAATTAGTGTCACAAAAGCACCCTTTATAAAACTCCAAGGGCCACCCCTCAGCTGGTCAACTGGCCGCTCCCCGAGTCTTTGCCCCCCCATAGGCGGATCCACAGGGGCAAAGGGGGGAGGTGCTCCTCCCGATCAAGCCTTGGCACGCCTTAAAATAGTCACGGCTCTCCTTTGAAGGATCGATAGCGCCCCTGAAATGTCGTTTTCCACCCCCCGAGGATGCTAAAATCGGCGCCCTGGGGTAGAATTTGGCGGACACCTGATAGAGTTTGCCGGTCGAAAATGGCACCCCATAGGACGGATCCTTGGTCCTCCACAGCAATGTGCCACCCCTCCCCCCGATCGGTGACCCTGGATCCGCCTATGCCCCTAGCAAAATCCTGGATCCGCCCCTGCTTCAGATGCCATACAACAACTGAAACAACATTTTCCCACATTCAAGAACGTTGCGCTCGTGCGGCGCGCGCGCGCACCGTCAGCTGATTTTTCGATTGCATCGCCACGTGGTGGCACCGATCGGTACTAAATTCCGTCAAAAAATTTTTGATGGAAATTCCGGCTGTTTCGGGGGACGTATTTTGATGTCCACCCTAACGCCATCTCTTGGTATATGAATAAGCATCCCCAGAAACGTGGATAGCTGCCTTTTGTTTAGGTGGACAAGAAATGTCCACCTAATCCCCGGTGTCCACCAATGTCCAAAAAAGTTTCCTGAAATGTCCACCCAAACCCGAATTTGGAAACCAGGGTGAAAACAGCCTTTTTATTTTTTATAATCTCCCTCGAGCTGACAAGCATGCAACTTTTTGCCCCTTGCTCAAGTATTTTCTCCGAACGCGCGTCAGGCAGGGGGAGGGGGAATAGATACTGTTGCCGACACCGCCGCCCGCAGATGTTATTGTAGTGGACTGTATGTGATGTTCGGTGCGGTGATGCCGGGCAGCATTGGAAAATGGCCGTAGCGTACAGCCCGAGAAGGAGAAAGAGTATGGAATGAAAATGAATACAGAAATTATTGAAGAAACAGCTTCGGCGGCTAGACAGAGCACATCAAAGGGTTAGAGAAATAATTACTCTCTTTGCCGATAAATAAAGCAAACCCTAGCCCTGCATTCAAGTCCGGAGAAAGGGTCACGTCAGTGAGACCGAGGAAACCACCAGTCCGAGTGGATAGGAGGGTTTAAGAAGGTAACCTAAGCGGGTGGGGAAATTTACAACTAGGGCGTTCCCCGGTCTAGGGAAACGCATAAGAGGCCCGCGTCAGCGTGGCCAAGGAGCCCACCGATCGAGGTGAACAGGAGGGAATGGTCACCCTTCTGAGTTGACCTGGGGTCAGAGGTAAGAGCACTCCCCGTCAAGGGGAACGCATAAGAGGCCCACGTCAGCGTGGACAAGGAGCCCACCGATCGAGGTGAACAGGAGGGAAGGGTCACTCTTCTGAGTTGACCTGGGGTCAGAGGTAAGAGCACTCCCCAGTCAAGGGGAGCGCATGGGAGGCCCACGTCAGCGTGGACAAGGAGCCCACCGATCGAGGTGAACAGGAGGGAAGGGTCACTCTTCTGAGTTGACCTGGGGTCAGAGGTAAGAGCACTCCCCAGTCAAGGGGAACGCATAAGAGGCCCACGTCAGCGTGGACAAGGAGCCCACCGATCGAGGTGAACAGGAGGGAAGGGTCACTCTTCTGAGTGACCTGGGGTCAGAGGTAAGAGCACTCCCCAGTCAAGGGGAACGCATAAGAGGCCCACGTCAGAGTGGACAAGGAGCCCACCGATCGAGGTGAACAGGAGGGAAGGGTCACTCTTCTGAGCTGACCTGGGCTGTCACAGGAAAATACAGGGCTCTAAAATATGTAACAAGCTTTAAAGAAAGATCTGAGAGCAGGAAATAAAGTGAACAGAGCAAAGTAAGAGGAAACAGTGCTGCCAGTGTAACACAGTGCGGTGCGCTAGTTGCGTCGAGCGATCCCACTCATTGTCTCTTTAATCATCAATTTCACCACTCTAATCACTCTCCGCATTCACTTCTTCTAGCACACACCTTCAAACGTTTCTTCTGTATTAGTCACGACAGCAGACAGCAGATGTGAACCAGACGACGGTCCGAGAGCAAGAGAGAGAGGGGTGTTGACAGCGTGCTTTTATACAATGATAAGAACCGGAGGTGAAAGGCAAAGAAAGGGTATCAGCAGCCGCACCTGCGCGGCCCACTATCTCGGCTCTCCGGCACAGAGCAAATACTGCCGGCCGGGCGGCGCGGCCGCCACGCCGGCAGCCGGCCTCAGCAGGCACCGCGCCGCGCCGCCGCAGCCCACTCCTTATATCTAGCATGCTCAAAATGTCGGCAACAGATACCCACACCCCCAAGGGATTTTTTTCCAGATAGCCGAAAAAATGCAGCGCGCAAAGCTACTATAGTTGGCACAAAGCTGTCCTTTTGCAGCTTCTGGCAAAATTTTAGGTCCATGTCATATCCAATCAGGTCAGCAGATCAAGACAGGTGACTTAACCTCTGAAAATGGTAGAAGTGCAGTAGCAAGAGCAGACTTAATCTATCAATATGATATTCCAATCACGTAAGCATGGGAATTTGCATATCGATAACTTGGGATCAGGTCAATGACAAAACTAGGTGTGCTGCAGTAAAGGTATTCTACAAGAATGATACCTCAGTTCAAAACACAGTGCAAGTGATCCAGATTTTTTTTTAAATATTACCATACCATTAAGTAGACAAACGTAGTTTACTAACAAAATCTGACTAGCTTGGCACAATTGTACAGTCATGGTCATCAATAATAACGTTCAGAAACCGTATAATGAGAGGGTAGCAACAGGCACACTTCCGTGTATATTTGTGTGATTTGCAGTGCCAATTGCATAAGAGCCGCAAGAATATTCCCAAAATTTGAAAACAATAACTTTCAGGTGCAGATCAGCCTGTCAAAGGAGCCCCTAAAAATGCTGATCTAGGATCTTCGATGTCGCACATTTCGAGTGCCCATCGACCCTTCCTCAACCCGTCTTTCGAAAAAGGGTAGTGAGCTCCTAACAGTTCTAGCTTAAGATTTATTGAGAACAGAGATTCGCAGTAAAATATTTTAAGCTCTTTAGAATTTGTTTTGCCATCAGGGTCCTATTTAACTTTCATTGAATTTCACCGCTAGTATTACACCCACCAATATTGAGCGCAATCAAAATGTAGAGTTTAGGATAGGTATGGCCCTGATAAGTAAGTGGTAAAGGAAAAGAAACCACCGTTTATGAGAAGAAAAGCAGGCACCCAGCATGGGCTTATTTTTCCATTAACTCATCTATTTCACTGTATAGGGTAAGATAGGGGTCGGGAAAGAGGATAGAGGAGATACAATTTCATCATTGTATTCCTACCCAAGCCCTTCCATAGAGCTAGCATTTCCACGTTAGAACCAAACCATTAAGTAGTTATGGGTCCATATTGGGTCTCCTTCTGTCTCACTCACTGTTTTACCGGTCCATGAATACGACGTCCATCGCGCCAATGGGTAGGGTGGTGCACTAATCACACATGCTCATAGCAAGTGTCACGTTACGTAATGCTTATTCCGCCGTTCCTTTGATAAGCGATAACTAGAGTTCGTTAAAGTATCGCATCTGCCGGGCACTGAGGCGGCGCGGAGAGGGGGAAGCGGGAAGCCCTGGGGCACCCTCCTGACAGCGACGAGAGCGACGCTCGTTACGCGCCGCAATCGTCACCGATTCGTGCGCCGCTTGTGTCGCCTGTTTGTTAACTCGGTGCGAAAACATGACAGACGACTGCGTTGGGGGCGAAGCGTGGTGGCTTCATCTGGCAGCACAGAAACTGTATCTGGCAGCACTCCAAGCGCGGCAAGACGTCGCCGTCGTTGTCGGAAAAATGGCGACATTTGGCGGAAAGAACAGAGGTGTCTGCTGGTAATGGATGACCTCGTTAGGGCCGACTGCACGCGCGCGCGATAAGGCTGCCGACAAATCTGGTCAAATTAGCGACAAAACAACTGCGGCGTATACCGTGCTGTAGGCAGTGAAGTGAACACCATCTCACAGGAACACAGAGCACAGAGCGATAGATAAAATCCGAATCCAGACCGGTTATGTAACGTTCGTCACGGGAGGCCGGTGTCGCTAATTTAATGTTATCTCCCTAAGCTAGTAAGTCGGTAATTTGCGACGCAAAGTTAATCCCGGAAGAGCGTCGTTAAATTCAAAGGGTTATTAAATTTACACCAAAATGGTTGCACTGCAAACCATATTATTTACTGCCGAGCATTCAACGCCTTGGCAGTCTTGATCAAAGCAATGGCTGGGTTCTTAAAGGATGCATCAATAGTGGTCGCATCCTATCCCAACAACTTTAGCAGAGAGCTCGCATGCCAGGCCTGGTTACTTTACCGCGACATCTGCTGGGTGTTTCCTGGTGCTGAGCAGCTCAGCAGCACACTCAGCAGCGACGCCGCCGACGTCGCTTTGTGTGGTGTGCTCTGCGGCGAGGCCATCAGCGGCTCATCTCGCCCCGGCTCCCCATCTGTCTGAAGGCAGGCGCTGAAAAAACACTGGGCTCGCTGTCGGCGCGCCCGAATGGGCTGACCTCGTCCGTCATTACCGTCCTCATTTGTCGCGCGTCACCCGCAGAATGTTAATTATCATTAATTCCGGCGACAATGAGGTCTGAGTTGGTGGCGGCTGCGGCCATCAGGCTGGCCCGCCAGCCTGGGTGGGTCTCCCCCACCGTCCGCTCATTCCCGCTCAAGACTAATTCTGGCGCACAAAGTGCTTCTGTTGGCAGCCGCTTCTAATGAGTTTTGGTGACCTGTCCCAAAGATTGCGCGCCGCCAGTGCCACTGATATTTCGTTTCTGACGTTTGGATGTCACATTTGATGAAGTATTGCTCTGAAGTTTTCCGGTAGATATCACAGATAAAAATTAAGATGAAAACGGTGCCTATTTTACTTATTTTTCTAAGCCAATTGGAAGCCACCTCGCCCTGGAAAAGCGGTTAGTGGTGACAATCTTCCCACAAAACCTTTCATGTGTTCTGTTCCTAGTTTGATTCACTCCAGAACCATTCACCTCTGATCATTAGAAGATCCAGCCCCTAGAGATTTTCAAGAAGGCTCATATTGTAGTCACATGTATTATTATCAGATCCTGGCTTTGCTTGAATGGTAAAAATTATATTATTTGCTTGAAGTTTCATCTTAATAAAGATGGTATAATCACTGGAGTAGGTATTCTATGTATGTTTGGATATGAGCAGTTATACACTGTGTTTGGTGGGGATAATAATTTTTGTTTTTGTGTTTATAGTGTTTCTTGATAAGTGTGCGTGGGTAGGTGTATTTTCAATCTAACTTTCTTGAAAGTCATAACTACCAATTGATACCAAACGAAACAACGTCACATTTTCGTATTTGTATTCCAAAAGCCGCCAGTGGCCACTTGGCAGTGCCTATAATTTTTTTGGCAGATAGGTCAATTTGCCAGCAACTTGAATACTTTTAGCCATTTGTCAAACCTTGTTTTCTAGACCAAAATTTTTGTTCATTATATTGATAAAACATTGCATGTGCATTGCATTGCATGGACTTGCAAATGCATTGAATCTAATAATGCATTGCATAGATGCATTGTATTTATAATGCATATGTATTTTTCCAAAAGAGTGGTGTCAACCATAGAGGTATATAATCGCTATGGTGTCAACAATTATAGCCAGTTGCATAGCTGGTTCCGAACGCTCTGCTGTTCACACAGATGTTGCTGAGTGACAATTAGAACGTGACTTGGAGAGTGACATACTTTTGTTATTACACATCTCACCGGCATCCGGCGGGCCGAGTTTTTCAGGTGGTGCATAACCGTGCATAACATAATGCCGTCACGTGCCTTCCTGCGGCGGTAACTTCTGAGAAGCGGGGCGATTATGAGCTGATTAAATGGCTGCCTCAGACCCATCCGTCACGGCAGTGTTTGGATAGCATCTAGCCGTGCTGCAGAGGTGGCACCGGCGGAGTCCGTCACACTTCTGCTGTCACGCTCTGCTGTAGTGTGATGCAGTAGTTGGTGGTAGTGTGATGTAGTACTTTCCGGTTGGGCTGCACTCGGACGAAGGCGCCAGACCAGCCCCGCTGGGTGGTCAAGCTTCTCTTGGTGTGAGATGCTGTGCATGAGAGTGGAGATTTTCAGAGCCCTATGAAATAGCAAGGGATGATGAATCGCAGAAATTTCTTAGCAACGTGGTTTTGGATTTAAAGGGTGTGGCACCTTGGTCGAATCCTGGAATTTAGTGTAATTAGGCGTACTTTTATCCGAAAATAATGAAACCACTCATGATTTCTCTTAAAAATGTACAATAAGCTCAATATTTTGATTTTCAAAATACTCCTCTAGGAAAAAATATCTGCCTGTGGATGTGTATGATCTGGCAAACACTACCGTACTCGAAACGCTTCAAGGGCTTCGATTGGCTGATGCTCATCGTGACGTCAGCATATGTCGTCACACCAGCAGCTCACAACAATGGCCGCCTGGCGAGAGGTACATACATACATGAGAGGTACATTTCAGGTAGGTTGTAGCTTTTTCTACGGAAATATCGAGTTCCAAGACAAATGATAGATAGGGTACCAGGGTTTTCCAACTTGCTTTACAACTTGGCTATCTCACTTAAAATCACGTTATAAAGGTGCTTCATTCCCTTTAAGCTTTTATCTTGAAAGCTTTTTCGTTCTTTCGATTGAAGAAGTCATCATTCCGAAACACATGATGAGACCCTTCGAACCATGCTACTGTCGTAGTCAGAAGCGTGCTTCAGGCAATCTCCATCGGCCTATGTTTCTAATTTGGCTAATACTTCTACCGATTAACAGCTCTGAATTTTAATTTTGTATAAAGATTATTTCCATATATATTTGATAGATACTAGGCAACTTCCAGACCACTACTGCTGCATGTTTTTTAACACCAATAGGACGACATACCGATGCTTCGTTGCTTCTCGTTTTATTACCATGCTGATTTGGCATACGAGTTTGACTTAACACATGCAGTTTCATGCGCATACGCACTACGCCGATTCTAGTGAGCTAGCTTGGGCTGTCATACGGTAGGTACACGAGTTTTTGGTCCCTCACTGGTTTTGCTGCCTCTGGTAGCAAAACTGCGTATGGAGTGTAAAAGTAATCGCCCTTTTGTGAAACAAAGATGTTAAAAGTATCTATACTGGCCGGCTCGAATTCCGCGCCTGAACTATTTGCACTACGTGACTATTTGAGTAACGTGCGTCTGTGCATCTGTGTATCTGTCTGTCTGTCTGTCTGTCGTCTTTTGTATTTTAGTTCATTGGGATTGGCTGCAGGTCAAACTAAAAGCGACATTGAGACGAAACTTTTGTAATGTGTCGGAAAATGTTGTGGGGAGTGAGTGCCTTCAAGGGGTCTCAAGTTCTGGTCGCAGATAGTTTGCACGTGGCACGTTCTCGAAGTTGCGCTTTTCTCCCCATTGACTTAACATGGGAAACGGCGATGAAAAATACAAACACCACAAAACGGGCGTCATTTTGTGAGCCGATCAACAACGTTCCACTTTGGCCCATGTGGGAAAAAGTGTACCCGAAACGTGGCGCCGAGTTTTGGCTACACAGTGGATGCAGATTAAAGTTTGCACGTGCTGCGTGACCAGCAGGGGGTTTGTTCTCCGGAATGGGGGTAGTCGTCTAAAATAACCGTTTTTATGGACACTGCTCCGAAAGTAGGCGCCGTACGGACTCGAAACCGGCACAGATCAATACAGCGCGGAATTCGTTTTAGCATTTCGAATGCGTTAACTTTCTTGCCAGATGTGCGCCCACGTTTAATCATTGGCAATACGTTATATGTCTCCAAAAACCGTCAGCCCCAGCAGTGAATTCATTAATGGTCTCATTATTTTCTGTCGAGATTTAGCGCCAATAACGCCCGGGTGTGCTGGGGTATAGATCAGTCCGCTCCCCCATCACCAGTGGAGGTGCAAATCTGCGCGCGCCATCAGTCCCGCTTTCCCAGTTGCGGTTACGAGGTGATGAGGACCGCCGGTCATCACGCGGGTGCAGAGCGATCTGAGCGGCCCTCCCTCACCGACCAAGGCTCTGACACCCACGCCAGCACGGCTGTGGAGTTGGCTGCCGACTCCGAGACCGACTCGAGACCGACTCCGAGACCGACTCCGGATGACAGTTTTATATGTAAAATACTCCCAGTGTTCTTTTTTGGACTAAATAGGTTTGCGTTTCTCTAAAATATTTTTAACCCTGGATTAGGCCCTTAGACATGTTTTGTCATGAGTTAAATGACTCAAACAAAGTTCGGAATCGAAGTCGTCTCAGTGATGACGATGACGTCGACTCCAAGTAAAATATATTGTGGAATACTTCAAGAGTTCAAAATGTTCCCCGTACTCAATTTTGCAGTGTTAATTGACTTTTCAGCACTGCATCCGGCTCTGAAAGAATTATTGTCCTTACACTTTTGCCCAGAGCTGGTTTTGTGTTCCCGGTTGACTCCATTTCAGAGCGAACAGTGACTGGGGTTGACGAGATTCTGTGTAGTTAGTGGTTCAGACCATCTGTGCATATCAGAATCTTACCGAATCGTTATTGCTGCTGTTAGCTCAGTCCTGAATTGACTTCCGAGCTTCAATGTGCATGGAAGCGCTGTAAGCTATTTTCGCTTTCTGATACGTTGGTAGTATCGAGTGGAGTGGAATTTTCCAGCGATAACTTGTTGCCATAACAAAGATGCTGAGCTGGTGGCCCATCTGATCATCTGATTTCTTACCTGACTGCAAATATTATCATTTTTACACACATGGCTTGTCTCTGCAAAGTATTTTGGATCATCCTCCCTACCAGAAACAGACTTAGGCTACCTCATAACTGAAAACAATCCACAGAGAGGCTCGGTACCACCGTGGCCACTGCAGCGACCCCAACTCTGCGCCGTTCTGAAGCGGTGCAGCAGTCCGGCTGTCAGCAGGATCGCCTCAGCCGCGGCTAAATACTCTGCTCAGCTCCCCGGGGTCGCCGCCTCCTGTTTGTCCTCCACCGCCTGCACAAACACAGCGCGCGGCCCATTGCCCGCGGCCGACAGATTTGTGGGAGGCGGCTGTGTCGCGTGGCCGCGTCGCTGCCGCCGCCGTCGCTGGCGATGATGACCGGAGACCGGACGCGACGCCAACCCCGCGCCCGGGCAGACCGCACCAATTACAGAGGCCACTCATAATGAGCTCGGGGATGGATGTATCGGCCGGAAAGGCCACGCGTGAATTGTTGACTCTGTAAGCGCGTGGCGCGCCGGCAAAAAGGTAATTGCGGCAGCAGACGGCGCGGAGGCTCCGCCTCCGGCGGGAGCCCCGCCCGTAAACGCCGATTGTCGCGCTGCGACGCGACGGCCCGCGGCGCACGTACGGGTCAGGTGGGCTGGACACTGCACTGTCCAGGTGACAGGCTGGGCAGCATCAGGGTGTCGTTCCAGTTAGAGGTCAGATTGTGCATGGTTGTCAGAAAGAGTCTTCTCTGGTATACACGTGGAGCCAATCGCGCCTTGTTCTGCAACTCTTCGTTTGGCAAAACAGTATGTTTTAATCATAGCTATATCTCATTCAAAATTTAGAAGCTCATCTGTTCACTTGTTTACTGATTTCCATCTAATGCGATGTATTCTGATTGGAAGCAAACGCAAATAACTATCTATGTTCCAACACGCGATACGAGCCACTAGCCGCCCACCCATTCCCAACTCGGGATGGAACAGCACCACAGAAAAGGCCCCACAGCTTTTTGGATTTGAATTCATACACAGCTTGTTCTTACATCGTTATCCAGAAACACTTCAAAAGTTTTAAGGCGTTTTGCCTAGAGGACCTGGTCGTAAATTTTCCGTGAGTCTTTCGCGGTGAAGGCGTATGCGGAGTCGTAACTCTATTGTTTTTTATTGATATAGCACTGGTGCTCCCTGGGGCGCCCATAGAGACTGAGAGTGGGCCCTTCTTCTTCTATCACGAAAATTTAGATGGAAAGGTGTAAGATATGCATTATCCTCGAAAACAATGCAATGCGAAAAATTTTTGTGCACAGCTACATACTCCGAATTTGCTTCGTTAGTCCAGAAGTGTTTTTTTTCTTGAATATTATCTGGTTGGTAATTCCGAAAGAGTCATAGCAGTGCCAAAATATTGTCTTCAGCTTGCCAGAGTCAAAATAGAACTATACTGCAGCGGGACCGTGGCGAATCCAGAATCACGCTTAAATGGAGGGGATGGGAGTGGGTAGCGGTGAAGCCTCAGGGGGTACCAATGTACCAACTGGGAACTTTTGATCCTTACAAAGGACGCCCCCGCCGTACCATTAGTTTTCTTCTTGGAAGCGGGTGTTTCAAAAGTCTCACGGGGGAAGTGTGAGCTGTAATTTTGATAAAGGGACGCCGCCGATGTCTGGAGAGGCGCGGTCAAATAACCAAACACGGGCCTCAGGCCCACACTAGTGAGGTATGCTGAAAAACAGGAAAGCCTGTGCCTGAGCCACCACCTAAGACCCCTGTTCTGTCTGTCAGCGCAGTTTGGTCAGCACCAATCGGCGGGCGGTATTTCGTCTCGGTCACAGGACTGTAGCCTCTTCCCGGCAGCTGCTCCTAGAGGTTTCACGCGCTGCCGGCCTGCTGTAATACTGCTGTTTAAACGGCAACATTACGACAGCAGCAGCCTACCATTTTGAGAACGGCAAATAAGTATTATCTTTCATTTTAGTTGGGTTGGCAATCCAGAGGCTTCCGTTGCGCTAGTGCCGCTTCTCTAGGTGAGGTGTTAAGGGCAATGATGACAAACCGTGCGGACATTCAGGGCAGGTCTAAAAACACCTGTGTCGCGTAGTTTCCGTATATTATAGACGCTTAACGAGCCTTGAAGTTTGCCTGTCATGAACAAGCTACCGGCCTCCTAAGGCGAGTGACCACTGCCTTCGCTCCCCTAGGATCCGTCCCTAGAACAAGCTGTCAACATTTAATCCCTATACTGTGTTTTTTTTACTTACTGGGGACCTCAGTATCAACTTCAGCGACGCAACCAGACCAGTTGGCGCAGCCGGGCCCCATATGGTGAGGACACGAGACAAGCGGAAATATCGGTTTACACAAAAATTGTCACCTTCAAGTGCTTATTTCACAGTCAATTTAAGGCCTTTCCATAAGTTTTGCTTTTAGGAAAATACAAAGTTAAAAATCCCCAAACGCAGACTGAAAAGTGTGGCTTTATTTTCCCAGCAGATCAAATATTTTAACAATGAGGCATGTGCATTTCATTAGAAGCAAAGCCTTAAGATTTGGGAAACCGCTTCAATATTATCAATGTCATGTAGAAAATGAGGCTGCCACCTTGTTAGGGGTATACTGCGTGAAAAATTCGTCCATTATGTTAACTTGATGTTTTCAATATCACATACTCCCTCAGTCTTTGCCACCGGTAGCATGGCAGTGCACCACAGGCGTTTAACTGGTTTATTTTGTGAATGCTGATAGTCCAAAGAAAATGTGAGCAGGTGTAACTAACACGTTTATAAGTTATCAACATTATCTGTTAAACCGGTTTTATCTTTAAGGATGGAATAATGTATCCCTCCGATTGCTGAAGGAGTGCTATCATTTCTAGAACACTGCGAGCCGTTTATTGGAGGCGTACTTACTTTTATAGGCACGTCCTGAATTTAGTATAACGCCCAAAATTTTACTGGGTCTCTGTTTCATTTTACTCGGTCTAAGCTTAACATAGTGTTTTGCAGAGCGTTTATCAGGAGTACATGGAGGAAACAGAAACGATAAAAGTTTCTTTCGGTGCTGTCGTATTCACATCTCATTGTGTTTTCGTGTATGCGGCAGTAGACTTACGGCAGGGTGACACGTCCACCGACACCGGTGTTCGTTCGCCCAGCTGCCCTGAGGCGGTACAGGTCACGTGGCCAGGACCGCCTCGGGGTCTTGGGTGTTCGGAGCAACAACAGACAGCAGTACCTGCCAGCTTATTGGAGATAACAGGGCTTCTGCAAGGCACTGTTGTGAACGGTGCGCAGACTGCAGATCCTGGAAGGAGTCGCCCCTGCAGTGGATCATTAAGTAAATGAACGAAATTGGCCATACAGGTAAAATAAATGTGGTTGTTAAGCCACTGTCCACTTAAACTAACAGTCAGAAAACAATTTTCACTTTGGGTCTTTGAATAAATTTCGAGTGCGGTTGATTGAGTGACATGAGTGGTGACATTGGCCGGCTTATTGATGTTTATATTTAAACTCTGCTCTATTTGCATGTGACTGTGAACCATGTTCGTATCACTTACCTAACAGATGCCGAACCTGAAATGCAATATGTGAGCTGTTTTCCCGAATCTATCCAAAATATAGCAGGACACTTCTGGTATCACCATAGGACACACGGTCATCCAGCCTCACCTCCAAAACTGTGGGGCCATCTGGTTAGATTTCTAACCCGTCATTTAACCCATTTTTGTGTCATGAGCTTATTGAACACTGAAAATTCATTGTCTGAAATTAGCATCGTTATCCCAGGGCCAGGTCAGCTTCGTGGCTACGCTACTTGTGTAATGTTTTAATAAAACACAACTTCATATCTAGCTAAGCCTCGTAACCCAAGTGAGTTCTCATAATCCTGGTGTTGACATAAGTAACGGCAGTTGACAGCATGCAGATGCTTATTGCAGATAATTTATGAGGGCCGTGAGTTTTCGTGGTTTTTCTCCGGGACCGGTTCCTGATTTTATGAGTTTGGGTAAATATCAGATAAGCCACTGTAAAAATGTATGTGCTGGTACTGTGTACACAAGCAAAGGTGTTGTCACAATCTGGTGATGAATAGCATAATAAGCCGTACGTAATATCCTTAATTCTGATTGTTTTTTTAATAGCGTACTTCTTCGAATTTATCGCTTATTTTCTTTCTCTCACCACCGTTTCCTCTTTTTCTTTCCAGTGTCGCTATATCGCTCTCCTCATATCGCTTTTTCCCGTCATTTAGTGCTCTCTCCACCTCTTTGGCGAGTCTCCGTGTTGTGTTAGCTCTCCACAAACTTAATTTTTCTCCGCCGCCTCCGGACTCCGTCGGAAATCTCCGCTTCCCCGCTGTCCGCTGACGGGTAACTGGCCATTATGACTCCGCTTTTTCAGCCGCACTCAATTAGTATTAATGCCTCCGAGTTGTTTGCCCAATCTAATTTGGAGCCCACAGCGATGAGATAAATAGCGTTAATATTTAATTGACAGCTGCACGTTCGTTTAAACTAAATGAATTGTAAGACAGGTAATCAGAAATGCATGAGCTCCACATCTGGGAATTGCCGGCGCGGGAGCGCTTCAACCAACGACCGCCGCCTCGTCTAATATGGCGGCAAATCGCTATGATACCGCCCCTCGCCTCGATGTCATTACTTGCAATAATTTAAAAACCCTGGGAAATCTTGAAGCGTCGAGATTTCGCAGTTGCTTTAACAGAGTAGGATCGCGGCATAAATATGTATTGGTGTGATATGAGAGCTGGCTCCGCAAATGGCGGCTTTGAGGCGGCCGCCAAGTGAGCTGGGCGCTTGGGCGGCATGCTGATGGTGGCAAACGACCCAACATATCACCGCCTTCTGAGAGCTGCCGCAGTCAATGGCCCGGCTGTATGCCTTCGTCGAAATTGCCCTAGTCAAGTGAGGAAATTGCCTGGGGCATGACCCCGCTCAATTATATGCATCATGACTCATGGGGCGTTGAAGAAATTCTGCTGTCGAGATTTGCTCAAACTTGACACATACAAGATGGCTTATGGAATTTCAGAGAAAATTGGGTAGAGCTAATAGAAGGCCTTCTAATCTATGTGAGAGATGTACTTAGATTTATCATGCTTGTTGATAATGTTGTTGAGAAAAATGTGCGAAAATGAAATATGATGGAAAATAGAATTAATCACTTGGCCTTTTTGTCCTTTTTGAAAAAAGGCATGGAAGTCTGCAATGGCCACTATAACTTCCACTACTAAAGCAGAAAGATAAAACCAACACGTATAAATGTTTTTTCAATGTCTTGATTAAAGGACAATGACTGCAGGGCATAAATATGTTCATATTTTGTATTTACTGCAGGAATCTTCTTATAACCGATTTTTGCTCAATATTGACTCGTTACCACTATTAATTCACAATGTCTCGTGATAAAAGTATAGATAAGATATACTTTTAGATAAACAAAAGAGCGTCCAAATTCTACTTGATTGTGTATACCTCAGGTCCTGCAGGCGCTTACTTAATGGCCCACGGTCTCCTCTCTTACAAACTATGTTTGAAATTTACTTATGAAATGTAAAGAATATTTTTGTGACGTTGGCAGAATATCAGCCAAGCGATTTAAAGTTTATAGGTAAGAGAAAACATTTAAGGGATAAATTTGTCTAATAGCATGTGGTGAGAAGGCTGACTCCTCCAAGTCTCTCGCACGTCCAAAATTCCAGCTCATAGTTCATTAGCTGGAAATATTTACAAATGAGGTTTTGCGTCAATGGCAACTGCAATGCCAAGTGAAAATGAGTGTGTGTATGCAAGTGGAAATCATTTTGCACCATCCCCTTACAGCAGCTAGAGAGCCTCATCTGGGATTTTTGAAATTTTTGATGGTAGGTCCCCGGTTCAAATGTTCTCGAGATCTTCCGCATGTGCATTTTTTCAAGTCTGGACTTGGTTAAAATTGCTTTCTAGGAGCTGTTGTTTTAATAGGTTTCTACCCTACAATTTTTGTCTTTTTATATTTCGTTCTGTTGACATGTAGTAGTCAAGACGTACTTTACCAGCATTTTTACAATGGAGCATGTTCAAGAATTTTGGCCGCAAAGAAGACCCATGCGAAGTAGGCCTCAAGCAACTATAGCACGACGAAAAGGAATATTCACTGTACTCGCTGAGGGCACCTTCATAAAGCTTCCAGAAAATAACGTCATTGATCTTTATCAGGTGAGGCTTCGAGTAACTATCGAGCCAGGTACCAAGCGTGTGTAATTTATTTCGTGTCTAATTTCCTTTCAACTTTGCTTATCCGGACATTTTAACCGGGGCCACAGTAAAGATAGCTGAGTAGAAATATCACTGGATTCGGGTTACCATCGTAGCAGCCTAGAAAAGCCTACTGCAAGCAACAACATTGCAGGTCTGGGGTGTTTTATGTTTAAACAATGATATTAAGTAAACATAGACCTGAACACTTTTGCCTTTTAAAACATGCCTAAAGGAACTTATCCTGAACGTGGAGGAAATTATTCCAATCCTCCTGACATTAGATTTCGATATGGCTAAGGACAATCAGTGAGCAGTGACCCAGTGATTGCTCAGGGGCGGGGTTCAAGTCTGAAAAAGCACTTTATCATTCTTAACCCCCGCCTGGGAAGAGCCCCGATCATTCTTCGCCTGCCAGTTGGGAAGGGGGTTCCAATGTCCCCCTTGATGTCGGCTTTCATGCGGGGTAGTGAAAAACACTAACGGTGATAGATAGCCCATAAGAAAAAATGACGAAACTATATCGGAATTGTTTAATTAGGTCAGTATTGAAGTCATGAGAGGTATAAGCGGATGCAGGCTAGAGGATCCTTTTTGACTCTAGCCTGACTGGGATAAGTAAGTGTCAAATTGAAGGCATCATGTTATTCCTCTTGTGACAGAAAATCAAGAAAATACCTACAATATCACCACACTACGTCAAAATAAAAACGATCTGACCTCAGGTCAGGCTAAGGTTATCATCAGACCTGATATTGCCGATATACATATCAATCGACTGGCAATGACGATAGCAGCGTAATAGTTTAAGTACCTATGCAAGCATTGTCACCATTTTCAGCAAAGTTATCAACCCAAGTCTGAAGCTCGCCGGGTGGCCTAATTATTATTTTAAAAAAAAAAAAACAATTAAAAAAAAAAAATTTTTTAAAAAAAAAAAAAAAAAAAAAAAAAAAAAAAAAAAAAAAAAAAAACAAAAAAAACGGGGGGGGGGGGGGGGGGGGGTTTTTTAAAAAAAAAAAAAAAAAAAAAAAAAAAAGGGTTATTTTAAAAAATTAAGAGGTCCCAGATGGCCTCTCAGAGGTCAAATGTCACATAATTTCATTATAACCCTGGAAAGGGCCCTAAGATTCAAAAATATGAAGAAAAAAATGTTCTAAGCCGCATTTTCAGAAATTAAACCATGATTTGGTCATTTCATGTTTTCCCCATACTTTTCCAACTGAGTGTACCCTTGTACAGGTATCTGACCTAAGGTCATCGACATCGAAAATCCTGTTTCCACAACTGTTGGTGCTTGGTTGGCCTATAATGGGTTATGCATCTCAGATGAATACATTAAAACTATTCTCACTGGCGCAAAATCAAACATTTTTGGAGGAGACTTCACTTGACCTGGCCTGGTGACCTGACCTGAGGTGACCAAAATTTGAAATTTCGAGGAAGTTTTGCAATTAATCAAATAAAAGTTTTACTGTTGTACCAATTACGGTGGCGCTCCACGGCACCATTTTCTGGCACTTTTGCAAAACCTCGAAGGGTGTCTAAACACCCCCCCTCTTCCATCCGAGGAAGGTTAACAATAACTGTGCTTTACGAACTTTTCAGACTTATATTGAAGGAGTTCTCCTTGGCAGGCAAGAAAGCTGCATCAAAAGAAAAAGTCAGCATGCCCCGATCAAGCCGAGCAGGAATAGACTTTTCAAGAATATTCAAGTCAGTTTGGGAGAACTTCGGGAAGTTTCAGGGCTTTCATTCTGCAGGAGAGGTGAGTTTTTTTAAGAAATAGCTAACTTTGACTAGTGTTTTTGAGTCAGCCAGTTAATTAATATATGTATGTTAATAAGCAAACGGCAAATAGGCTATAGGCAAGCAAATAGGCAATCTTCGTATTGTTCTCTTTCGGGATTCTTAGGATTAAAAGGTCAAGAGTCAGTTTAAATTCTGAGATCATGTCATGGCAATAAATTATCATTTCAGCTCTTCCAACAAAAAGATATGCTGAAATATCAACTCCGAAGCTCACTGAGCAGTCACATTGTCGTCACATAGCAGGCAGTCGATATTTTTCTAACTGCTACCCTCGATGTTTTTTATTCTTTTGATTTTTCAAGGCTTGATCTGCCAAGGGAGCTTTCTCGCACCCTCTGCCTTCTAAAGGCGCTTTCATTGCGCTTATAAATACAGTTGGATGAAATAGTCACTGAGTCTGGGTTAAGCTCCAAGAATGAAATAACTATCTTGCTTTGCTTCCCAATGATGCTACCTCCACTTGAAGAGACTCGGGACACTTGACCACTCGGTCATCCTCATCAGGTCAACCGACTGGTGCGGTGGGCGCTGCGGGACCTCAAGCGGCAGGGGCGTGTTCAGCGGACGCGCCAGGGTCGGTACACAGCCTCGGCGCCGCCGCTGGACCAGCCGGCGGGCTGCGGGACCTCCTCTGACCTCGCCTGTCCACCGTTTCGTCTCCGCCTCCCACTGGAGCAGTCAGCGGCGCCACCTGGTGTCGGCTGTGCAGCGGTGGGACCAGTACAACCAGAGGCGGGCTCAGCGACTCAGCAGGTCGCCGGCGCGGCTGCCAGCGGCGGATGCAGGTCCACCCCGGATCCGACCGCGGCTGGAGCCGCCGACGCCGCCGCGACCTCTCTCCGCGCCGACACTGTCGCAGCTGTACGGCCTGGTGCCCAGGCTCTTCCCCAGCGGCTGACGGCGGTCTGGGGACTGCAGAGAGTCGCGCCGGTGTGGCAGCCGGAGCTGCCGAATGTCCCGTCCCTGTTTCTGTCCCTGCTGGTCCGTCTGTTGTAACGGTTTGTTTTGTACTGGTCTGTCGAGTTTATTTCTGTTTGGTGCTTACCCAATACACGCCAGGCAACGGTCCCTGAGAGCCATTCGTTATCGAGAAAGAAATAAACACTGATTTTCATCGCAGTTGTCTGGCCGTCTACGTGTTTGAGGTTCAAGCTGGTTGGACCGTTTCGTGAAGGCTTTCATTGTGGTCTTTTTTTAAATGGCACAAGTATAGCTCTGATTCTTCCCCAACCAAGCTCTGAGAACAGTGCCACTCAGAGTGCAGTTTAAGGACTCAACAGTTGTAGATGGTGGCACCAAGCAGCTCTAAAAGCGAAGCACTCTTGATAAATACAGTTGCTTTCTTTCTCGAACAAAATAAGCAGACTATTCGAATGAGCCTTAACCGCATTTTAGATTGCACCTTTTTGCAGTGGGCGGAGCAGCTCGTTTCACACCAGCGCGCCGTGTTAGCCGCCAGCCGTGAAAGTGGCGCACAGATGGCTGGCTTTGTCTGAGCGCGGCAGTAGCGGCGCGGCTCATCGCCATTCCCGCCGCACCGCGCCGCAGCGCGCCGCTCGTCTATTGTACAGCCCGCCTAATAGGTCTGGCCAGCTCGCTCCCTCGGGGGCCGCTGCTGCACCGCTGGCCAGCCGAGCCTAATCGATCTCAAAAGACGGATTGCCGCCGATTAATAGATAACAGATGTATCCATGTCGCTTGGCCCGGTGGGCGGCGCCGGCGCTGGTGGGACCTGCCGCGACCCTCGCTAGGCTAATGTGACAGGAGCGCAGCAATTAGTGGCCTGATTGGCCCCGTACTATCCCATTCAGGTTCACTCACGCGGGCAGCACCGGCGACGGGGTCGTCATGGAAAAACGCCGACTTTGATACTAGCGTAACAGGCATTAAAGCTCAGTGATATGAGGCTTGTCAAAACCCGGGGGCTCCGATCGATCATTGTAGGCGTCTGGTGCAGCTAGTTTAATTTGAGCCATTTAAACATCATGAGAGACGATATATTGAACAGTGACACATGACGCTGACGTTTGAATGGTTGTTTGAATTTAGCTTTCATTGTGGCTATTGTCAAGACATAATGCGTTGAGACATCACATTATAAACCAGGTGGCAAATTATTTAAATAATTGATCTAGAAATGAGGGGCAGAACCTTCCGACCTGAGATGCGCTTCGTTAATCACGTGTATGCCACTACCCCATCGATCCCAGCTAATGTTGGTGAATGGTACTCAACATGGACACAAGTCTGCTCACCCACACTCGCCATGGGCAGCGGAGGTGGGTCTCAAGTGCAGATATTCGGTTGGTCCAAGAGAATGATGCCACCTCTTGAGGCGGTAGTGTGAGTTCGAATCTGGCACTACCCAGCCGATAACAGACAGGGCGCGGGACCGCCGAGGGACATGTCTCAGCGGCCAGCGCACTTTAAAATTTAGGCGAGGAACCTAAGGTTTTGTGAAAGTCACATCCATAGCAACTGGTCTGATCTAGGACGTGCGCTGATTTAGTGCTGACAGAATGGTCAAATCTGACTTGCAGTAGAACGGCCATCTCTGGTGGCAGGTTCACCTCCCGTCGCTAGTACAGTTCAGGCCTTTAATTTGGCATCAGTCCGACGGTCCTGCGATGCGTCATGTGCCACGCCTCCCCTGGTGGCGCCACGCACACGACAGTCAGCAAATCCCGACTCAAATGCAAATCCGGCGAGCTGTTGCCCGTCGTGTTCCAGGCCCTGGTGTCGTCATTGTGATGGTAATGCAGCACGGGTTGCTGACTCTGCTGCCTGTGGCTCTCGTGATTTGACATATTCGCCTGCATTGGCGGCGCTGGGGCGGTCCAACTAGCCGCCGCCGTCACCGCCGCCGCCGCCGCCGCCGCCGCCGCCCGACGTTGCCGTCGCTGCAGGCGGCGTCGAGCGGTCGCCTATTTACACTGGGCTATAATGGAGCCAGCAGATTAGAAATGAGCCCTGCAGATTAGTGCCGGCCTCTGCTTTGTTTACCTCAGAATCTCTGGAGGTTTAAAGCGGTCCAGTGCTCGTGATTTACTCAACCTCAGAGCAGGCAGACCGATCAGGAAATACTGATAGGCTGAGGCCGTTAGAAATATCCTTTCAGACATTTCCGCAGCCTGAAATTGTCTGTGCGCAAGCACATAATAAGAATACTTATCCAGATGAAACCGTGGCAGACCGAAAAAAGTGGAATTGTCTAATCAAACACGGTTGTTCGTTTTTATCAAAAAAAACTGTTTTGTATGTACGTCTTTCATTAGTTGACCGCTTTGGCTCCAACTTTCGCACACGAACTAAACAGCAGGATATATAGAAGAAAATAATCAGAAGTGACATCACTGCATTTGCTGCATTTGTCTCTACTCTTCGTTATTTGCAGCGGCTATTATTTTTACAGAAGATAGAAGTCAATGGTATCTAATTTTTCCTTTATGCCCTCATCAGGTTTGCTCAGCATGATATTCAGTCTGGTCATGATAAGAAGTCACTGTAACAGTGCGTATGTGATTAATACTCTCAGCTTACAGCCCTTAAATAGATAAATCATTATTGAAGGGGAAAATAGAGCTAAAAATAAAAATCACGGCCTTTCCAGAGAGTTAATTTTTCCAAAACAAAACTCAAAAGGCATTACATCACGGCACTAGCTCACCGCTCTTGACTTATACGTCCTTTCCTACATGAACAACGTAAGACTGGTTAACTTTTGAAAAATTGAAAATTAACTTTTTCGATAAATATTTGCATTTCATTGCAGACAAATATTTGTATGTGCATGTTGTGATAGATATGTCGTTTTGATATGACTTCAATCAAACTGGATATGCCTTTAAACCAGTTATGTGATTTTATATACTGTTTCATCGCTTTGAACGGGGGAATTTTGAACGATGAGTCTTCTAAATGGAGAACTTCTGAACGATGGGTCCTTGGGTATCGAGACAATCATCAACTGGCATAGAACAATCGTGAAGTGATGTGGCTGCACCTGCCTGATAGTCCAGTGCTGTCGATGGTGATGGATTTGTTGAAAGGAAAATAGCGTGGATTTTCTGCTTTACCCACACTCATATAGGTCGCAAAAAGCAGAGTTTTAAATGAACTGTTCAGCACGAGTAAGTACCTTCTAGCCTGTGGATGTAATTTAACTGGTAAGTTTTCGTCTTTCGAAGCCACATGGTGTATGGAAGTTGCATTGGTCCTTTGCTCCATGATGAAACAAGCAACCGTCACTGGTCGAATCCTGCGTTAAATCCAAGAGTAGTCGTAGCCCAAAATTGAAGAGTTCAACTAATTACTCAAATCATGTTTCACATTGCATAGTCCCAACTTTTCACTAAAAATGCAAATAGTTAGGGAAGTATTTTTCATGACCATAGATCAATCCATGACCAATCCATCAATCCAATCCATATCACCAATCAAACATTGCTTCCTCTTCTTGGGATTTATCGACCGACGAACTTCCACAATCATTTGACGTTGCCAACTCTCTCCCTGCTGGAAGGGTTTCTGAGAGGTCAAATTGCTCTTTGTTTGGGGAATCCACCGAGTCCGGGGTCAGCCGTGTGGAAAGCGGACAAACTAACCACTACACCATATCAGCCCCTTGTTCAAACTGGATGTGATTTTCTGCAAAACCAGGTACACAAATACGCGCCTGGGATTTCCCCAATCAGATTCTCCTCCTCCAGTGGAAACCTGGGCCTCTCGAGTCGGGGATATTCTGCAATTCGCTGAAAGTCGTTTTGTTGCTCTTGCTAGCTTTATCATGCGAAACAATAAGAAGCAACCCCGATAGGCGACGGTACCAGGGGCACCGGGGCACCGTGCCCCCTTTGAAATGAATTTTTTAACATTAAGCCCATGGCAGTGACTGGAAAGAAATGAATTGGAAGGTTCAGGGTGCCCCTCCCCCTAAATTCGGACCTCCGCCGCTACTGCCGGGCACTCCGCTACTTTAGGCCGTTACTCCGCTGTACTCCGTTATTTGCAGCCTGCCTAGGTGGAAGCGAAGTAGCAATACCAGTTTCCATAACCAAAAAGTAGTGTAGTAGCGGGTAGCAGACTTACAAGAACTAAAAAAACGCCACCACTGCCGACAGTTTGTTAGGTGAAACGCCACCAAAACAAAATAGGAGATAGAGATTGATAGAAATGGTTCTGTCCACGAGGAGCGCAAAAGCAGATGTGATGAATATTTTGGTTTTGTGGTTTTGCTTGCATGTCTTACAGCATGACTACTTATTTCGCATGTAGTACACAAATAAACAGTAGTTTTTCTTGAAATTTGTTTAAAAAGAGCAATAAAAACGACTTTTGGGTGACCTTTTACTAGCACTTTGTTATTAAAAGTAGGGGTAGTGGAGTTACAGAGCGGCAGAGTAGCGGGTAGGGGCTGTACGATTTCGAAAGAAGTAGCGCTGATTAGAGTAGCGGCTTCTGATAGTCACGGTAGCGGAAGCGGTTTCCAGAAACAACAGTGTCCAGAAAAGGAGACAGGAGTGCCCTTTTTCCTGGTAATGAGCCCCTTTTGGGCAACAGGTAGTGTCCTGTTCCCTCTTAGTTTCCAGACAAAGTTGATAAGAAATGTGATTTTCCAGCTGATGAAGCTGTCCTGCGATGTCTCTGTTGTGTCCATAGCTCTGTGGCCCCCAGCAGGACAGCTCTGATGGTCTGAGATTCTAGCACGTATCTCTGATGTTCTGCAACTCCCCAACAGCTCTGTGCGACTCCCGGGCTCCCTCAGCAACTCTGCTCCGGTGTCTCCACAGCGAATCCGCTACACTGCGGCGCCCCGCTGCTGTGTGACTCCCCGACAGCCCTGTGCGACTCCCCGGGTTACCCGTCGGTAGCTCTGCTCCGGTGTTCCCACAGTGACTCCGTTGCCCTGGGCGCTCCGCCACCACGTGACTCCCGTCGGCAGCTCTGCTCCGGTGTTTCCACAGCTACTCCGCCACACAGCGGCGCCCCGCCACCACGCGACTCCCCGTCGGCTGCGTCGCCGCTCTCCGTGAAATTGGCGGCCGCGCCGCCCCGTGCCGCCCCAGTGTCTCTCATTTTCTGCTCGACCTGCCCGCAGAAATCTCCATGCACCGCAGATTTTAGCCGGGAAGCCAGTGACAGTCGCGAACGCCAGTCTCCGATGCCGGCCTCAGGCTCTGCCTACCGGTGACAGGCTCATTCTGAAGGCAGCTGCAAGTGGTATACTTGGATAAAGAGTACTGGCATCGGGTTTAACTGAAATACACGTCTTTATGACGGATCACTGAAACGACGAAACGGTTATCCGTAACAACAGTTATCCGTGACCAAAAGGACGCTGATACCCAGGAGAGGGAACTCCAAACAGCTGGGGACCAGTCTGGGCCGCTGGAAAGGAGAATACATACTGGAGTTGAAAAAAACCATTGAGATGATTGTGTTTAAAACATAGGAGAGAGGGTGGCAAGACGGGCATGGTAGGTAAGACGGGCTCTGTGGACCAAACCAACAATGGTACGAAGGCCTAATTACTTACATTAGCGCGTCATGTGGACCTTTCTTGAGTGTCAAAAACACGAATGCGTAGGCTTTGCTATTCGGTTAAAATTTGACGAAAAAATTCATGGTCCACTTTCTTACCGTAAATAGTTTTCCTTGCAGCGCTATATCAGTTTCTGGCTCTGTTTTTTCAATTTTTTTATTTCTAATACCTGCTGCAGGAGGGCATTCAAATTTATTTTGTGATAACAATTTTCCATTTCTCGAACATTATGATTGGGAAACATGCAGCTTTCGAAAATATGGTGATATGGGGCAAGACGGGATAAAGTGAAAAACTGTACCACCTTAAAATTCACAATCATGTCCGTTGTTTTTACATTATTCAACGTCACAAGTATCCGAGATCATCACATGCCGGTTTAAGCATTATACCTAACTATAGGTATAATTGGTAAAATCCAAACGAAACACTTCCATTTTACATAAAATTACCAAAAAATTGTATTTTGGGTATTTAATCGAAACAATGCATCGTCAAATGTTTTAACTCTCGTTTGCGCTCAACACAGCTAGGTTTTTTGTGGAAAAATGCATTGCATAAAATATACTACATGCAAATACCCGCCTCATCCCACCCATTGGGACAGGACGGGCTTGTGCAGCATTCTACACTGAATGTTATTGTTCAAAGGAATCACTGAGCACAATGTGTTTGATGGTAGGAGCACATAAATGTTCACTGAAGCTTTAGGCAACATTTCATCACCGTCACATCAAAAAGATGTGAGATTCAGAGCCTCAAACACAACTATGCCCATATCACCACCCTCTCCTCTACCCGCAAATGATGCAGGATACTAGCGGTGCAGCCTTTTATTCCCTGCATTGACGAATATTTATGCAGTTGCTAGTGCAAGAGAGGGCTTTCTGAGCCAACTTGTCAAGGTCATTTTCAATATATTGCATTTTCCAATTATTTTTGGTTCCAGAATCATTTTAGATATAAAATGAGGCTCAAACCGTAATACTTGAACTGATGTACTAAGTGGCTTCCCGTGTTTTTCGTGGTTCTGACATCCATGCCGCATTCTGGTTTGCTCAGAAAAACATTCGTAACCCGTCTTTACTATTTCATCTCTCATTGTTCTTAAAAACTGTCCCGTTTTGCTAATAACGTTTCCGGTTATTGCTAATAGCAAAAGTGGAGTAAAAGCAACAAGCAATATTAAACCAATATCAAACCCGAGAGTGTGGATATCGAAAATATTCGAGAATGTCCAATGATGAAAGAGAATATAGCACTATTAAATCAAAATAGGATTTTACAGCCTACCGCAAGGATCTGACATGAAATCCATTTGATTATTTCAAGATTATGACAAAATTTATAGCATGTAATCTTCTTACTGTTTTTTGGATCATACGATAGGCCGAAACAGATTGAAATCCACAGCCCTAATTAAACCTTATGCACAATAACCCGTGCATACTGAGTGGCGTCAAAGTCAATGACCAGTGCACACCGACTGCAGTCAAAGTGAATGACCAGCGCACACCGACTGCGTCAAGTCAATGACCAGCGCACACTGACTGCAGTCGTCAATGACGTCACACCGACTGCAGTAAGTCAATGACCAGCGCACACCGACTGCGTCGTCATGACCAGCGCACACCGACTGGTAGTAATGACCAGCGCAGCCGACGATAAGTCAATGACCAGCGCACACCGACTGCAGTCAAAGTCAATGACCAGCGCACGCCGGCTGCAGTCAAAGTCAATGACCAGCGCACGCCGACTGCAGTCAAAGTCAATGACCAGCGCACACCGACTGCAGTCAAAGTCAATGACCAGTGCACACCGACTTTCATCAAAGTCAACGTCTTCTCTATAACTAAAAGCTCATGTTAACTCGCGCCTGCCATGCGACTACCTCCCACTCTCCACCTCCGTTCACTTCCAGTAGCCTCTGCGATAGGAGCGGCCCGCGCCCTGAGGCACTCTGTCGTAGAAGTCGACGTCGATGTAGATGGTCTCCTGGTGGTAGGGGGAGTAGTGGCTCTTCCTGGTCGCCATGCAACGGTAGCGTCCGTAGTCGGACGGTCTGAAGTCGCGGATGTACAGGATCGAGCTGCGCGTGCAAGTACATACATCGGTCAGGAGGGCCAGAACAGCTAGGTAGACTGTATCAGGCAGTGATGGGTTGCGGCAGAATTGGTCAGACACTTTTACATGGTTGGATGGAAAGCGCAGTTAAGCCCTGGCGCCTGCGGGAAAAATTATTTATTAAAGTATTCCAGGCTATCGCAGTTTAGGTTTTGTGTCTACCTTATAGCGGTCATTGAATAGGAACAGCCTCCTAGGTTCTAACACAAACCCTACTATAAACACCACCTATTAGGTAGCTGGTAACGAAATAAAAAAGGAAGGACAATATTGGAGGGTTTTTGGCTGAAAATTCAACACACACGCTCTCATGCTAACTCCAAGGGAATTATCAACTAAGGGCGACATAAAAATTTAAAGGTTATCAGATAATGACCGAATTTAAAGAAACAGAATTATTTTCATGGCTGCATCAACCTTAAACGGGAAAAATAACAAAAACTGTGAACAATAAAACACCTAACAAAATTAAATCAAATTTGTCAAATTTAAAAAAAGTCTAATGGACTCTAGTGCCGTACCGAGTCTCGGTACATCAGTCCTTTCATCTAGGTTAGCTGGCCCATAGTTGGCCAGTTCTATAGTAGGCCAGCTAGTTTAGTTAGCCTTCAGTTGGCTTAGTCGGCCGGCTCTACAGAGCAGCCATAACAACACAGTCTCTGTGAGAATCGGAGTTCTCGGGAGAGGCTCCTGTGACTTGACCATGTCGCACCTTCACCTCCTCCCGCAGGTCCCGAATCAAGCTACCTGTTGCCCATTTTGTAACCTATAGTTCCTCACCACCCACCAGAGGCGCTGCTTACCGGGAGCCCTGGCTGTAGACCCTGGTGCTGGACTGGAAGCGGTCGCTGCTGTACCAGTCGTCGTAGCCTCTGATAGACTCCCAGGACCAGGAGGGCCTGTAGTCGTCGCTCTGGTAGTACCAAGTATCTCGGTCACGGTTCCAGGAACCGTAGTCGGTAGCGGAGCTAGGTCTGTAGTAGAAATTGTCGTACCGACCTCTGAAGTCGTCTGAGTAGTACGGAGAGTAGTCGTTCTGGTAGCGGCCTCTGTAGTCGTATTCGGAGCGGCCTCTGTAGTCGGTTCCATAACGGCCTCTGTAGTTGTCTGAGTAGTATGGGGAGTAGTCGCTCTGGTAGCGGCCTCTGTAGTCGCTTTGGTAGCCGTATCCGTAGTTGTCTGGGTAGCGAGATCCGTAGTCACTTTGGTAACCGTATCCGTAGTTGTCTGGGTAGCGATATCCATAGCCGTTTCGGGAGCTGTATCCGTAGTTGCCTGGGTAGTGAGATCCGTAGTCGTCTGGGTATTTACTTCTGTAGGAAGTCCGGTAGCTAGTTCTGTAGGTGTCTAGATAGGGGTTTCTGTAGCTGTTTTGATAGCTATATCCGTAGTAATTCGGGTAGATGTTTCTATCGTACCGGTAGCTATCTTGACTCCCGTATCCGTAGTCGCTTCGGTAGCCGCCTAAGTAGTCGTCATTAAAGTATCGCCGGTGGTAATCGCGATCATACGCTCTCTCGTCGTCTACAGCCCGGGTGGTCCGCTTCTTCTCCGTGCCACGTCGACTTCTGGCGAAGCTTCCGAGACCATAGTCATCTATTCTCCTGTAGTATCCCCCACGATCATAGTAGTCTCTTCTACCATAGTCTGCCCCACGACCATAGTAGTTATTTCTACCGTAGTAGTCTCCACGATCATAGTAGTCTCTTCTTCCGTAGTTATCACGGTAGTAGGTTCCACGATTGTAGTAGTCGCTGCGGCCGTTGTACCCGTAGTCGCTGTACACTTTCCGCCACACAATATTCTGGAAGCAAATAGTTCACTTAGGTTGGTCAGGTATGTATGTACCTACATACATATCATTTTTCTTAGATTCGTAAAAATGTTCTGATCTGTTTTAACCCTATTTCCAACGGGCTCCCGGCTACCCCTATTTTCAACAAGGGGCAGATTCTGCCCCCCTCCCCTAAGATCTCGAAATCTACCCGGCCGATATTAAAAATTAAAACTACAATCGATTTATCTTGCGCTAAACTCCATTTTGAAAAAAATAAAATTTCAAAACTTTTAAAATTGAGAGTAGAGGGTTCAAAATATACAAAATGTCTGTTTTTTTAGATTATACGTAACTCTTGTCTCTTAGGCTTGATTTTTACGAAAATAGTATTGATTGACAGGAAATTGCTTGGAAATGGTCATATCTCTCATTTAGGCAAAATTCAAAATTCATGGGCGGTTCTAGGGCCAGAAATTGGGGGGGGGGATTATATGAATTTTTTCATGTCTTCTTCTTTGCAGAAATGCACACACCAGGTACAGTGTGATATATCTATGATCTCAATCAAAGTGCTCAAATGCCAAAAATATATCAGAGGTGGATTCTGGGAGGCAAAATATTGGGGTAAGACACAAATTACCCCGCCTTTCAGGTATGGCTACTTTTCAAATTACCCCGCCTTTATCCACCCCTGACCGACCCGAGAAACACTCCTGGATCCGCCCATGGATGAATTGTGTCCATTTGGTGCTCGGACTAAATGCATATCTACGATGCTTTGCCCCATTCAATGCAGAAACAACACTAAAATGAACTTGAGTGCGTGTGAACCCCCTAATTACGGTACCTGAGCACGCCTATGGCTTCTTATCATCATATAATACATTTATGGGATCAATGCATGGCTATGTTTACCCTTCCAGAACATTCTGTACGCAATCTATTTACTTTGGAAGAGTTTGGATGGATTACATTGTAAATCCCCCATTTTGAGCTTCTGGAACCGCCTATAGCCAAAATTATATCAAAACATACATCAACTGTCATCCTAAATCTCAGTAATAACATTCAAATATTAAAACTGCTGCCAATCTGTGACAGACAGCTTTATTGTAGGACAAACGCAACGCAAGCGACAATGCTCGGCTTCTGGATAAAACTCCCCAAATTAGAGAGCCATAGCTACCTCTCTGGCCAATATATATTTTCAAAATTTTCAGGGAACACGCGCTATTTAGTTTCAGGAAAAGTGACAAAATTTCAAGAGCCTATCTCAAACCGTTTTGGAGATACTATGGAGAAACCTGAGGAGTGGGCAGAATCTGCCCTGCCCTGTTGGAAATAGGGTTAAGTGGTTTTTCGGCCTGTTTCATTTGGCTTAGTGCTTCTTGACCGTTGGCTTAGCCAGAAATTCAGCACGGGACCTCATATCTTAGCAAGAGCTAGTTACTGAGAACTTATAGCTGATCAAGAAGTCAAGGTCCAGTGTGTTCTCTCCTTGGCTACACCACATTTTTACACATTTTTGACCCCATCTGTCAGTCACTCAAAACACAGTAGCAAAAAAACTGCAAAATTAGAGAATGCTTAATAATTTTGTGTCGAAACATTTCTGGCTCGAGAAACAGATTAAATGGCTTTGGTATCACTGTTTTTTTGTTTATTTCCATGAGTATCTTTGACTAAGGGAATCGGTTTGTTGTGCCTGAGCTATCTTTACTTAATCATCTATAATCTTTGCATCTTCGAAGATTGTTTGACCTCATAAGAAGGTGTCTTCACTAGAAAAGCGCAGCAAACTTTCTTACTTGGTCTGATACCTGCAATTTCGGGCATATTTTATGGATTTACGATTACGGTGCTTGCTATCAAAAAGAGCACGGCGTGACCCCACAAAAAGCACTTGCCTATAAAAATAAGTCGTATCTAGCTTCAAATTAAAACTGCATCTTGAAGACTAGGTAATTTTGAAACCGAAAAAGAGATTTGCCTGTCAAAATAGGTAGGGGCTGAGTTCAAATAACACGTGCGCATTGAGGTGAAGGATAACTAATTTTATTGGGACAGAACAATGCCTAGAATAATAACTAAATTTAAGTATCCGAAATTGTTTGGGGTTTTGAGGAGAGAATAGAATCGAAACGAAAGCAAACATGATATGACCAAAATGCTTTTCCACGAACTAATATGCAGGTTCTTTAAAATTGCTGTTATTTTTAACCTTCCGATTGCAGAGCCAAAAAAGCAACAGCTTGTGCCTAAACCAAATATCTGATCCGGAAAAATATCGGACATTTTGTGCTCCTTTATTCATTGTTCAATACTTACAACAGCCATGAATTTTGATCGTTTATTTTTTTGTCATTAAGATTACTGAACCCAAACTACAAATAATTTGAGCAATTTATTAAAAGATAATTGATTATTATTGCATAATATACAATGTTTCACACCGTTACGCGGCAGATGTGACAAGGTTTCGAAAATATACCCCCATTTGCCTGGAAACAAGCCGGACGATCAAAGTACAGCTCACCAGAAACCAACAGAAGTGAACTGATCTTGAGTTTGATGCTGCTAAGAGCATAGTCTGGGTAAAGTACAGCTTTCGGAGAAGGAATAGAATGCATTTGCGTCATTTTGGAGACACTGAACTGGGGGATAAGCCATCGTCATACCAGACCTGTCTACTTCTGCTTCGGCTGTGGCCTCTCTGTGTTCCCGCTGTCTGGCGGGCAATGGACGACTTGGTGCTGGGCAGTAACACCGGGAAAACCGGAAAATAACCCACAAGTAAAGTCACTAGAGAAGTAACTGGCCGAGACGTTGTGTTCAAACTAACACGGGTAACAAGGACATCGGTCCGAGCAATACTAACAGCACTGATGGAAATAGCTCGTCAAAGCTGTCCCGTCAAATAATAAAAAGGCAGACATGTCTCGTTAGTCCGGTTCCGGTGGTCATTGAGGCGTTGTTGGGCGGTACGACGACTGGCTGGCTGTCTAGCGTCCAGCCGTGGACACCTCTCCGGACAAGCCGGGACCGTACCGGGCCGAGGTGCCGCCCCGCGCGGAGTCCCAGCAGATTTGTCTTATACAAACGGGATACAACTGAGTTGACTGGGGTGGCGGCCATAACTGTATGGTTGCTTGGTTGGTTATTTGGGATTAAGGGGCGCACCAGCCTGGCAAGGCCATATAGCGCCCAACCATAACTGTATGGGGAGGACACAGGTGAGCTGGCGTCGACATCAAAGGCCTCGGGCGACACCAAAGAATAAAGGACCCGAGGAGGATCGAAGTGATTTTGCCAGGGCACCGCAGCGCTGGGGTGCACCATTTTTGTGACCGGCGTATGCCCCATTTTCAGGCTGGCTCGAGGGTGCGACATCCTTTGTACGCCATTTGTTTCAAAGACTAAGGTCAATTTGTTCTATCTGACTAAGGTCAATAGCTAAATTTTAAGTTCCGGTATTTTGGAACACCTAATTCTTACAGAATAAATAAGGCATCGACTGTCATGTAGGTAACAGGAACGGGCAAAAGCGCCAGATAGTCAGATTCCTCTAGCGTTTTCCCTCTCGGTGTAGCGCAAGGCCAAACCTATAGGTTAAGAGTATATTTCAAGAATAAATTTCCTGAACATTTATATGTTATCACATACATTTTTGAAATGAATAATTTTATACGATTACCTTACAAATAAGAAGTGCATCCTCTCAATCACAATAGCACTGAGAAAACTGTCAGGATCGGTATGTGTCTCTGACCACTTGAAATTCAGCGTTGGGGTGTGGTTATGTCCATTTTTGTAAGTTTATGAACATATTGTTTTTCAAAGGAAAATATACAAACATAGAAAAGCGACATAAAAAGAAGTACATCCGCATCCAAAACTCACCGTCACGTCGTCCTTTACTTGTCCGTCACGCATGAAGTCACAGACCAGCTCGGCGTGCTGGTACTGGATCAGGTTGAAGTGCCCGTTCCCCACCTTCCTACCGTCCACACTGTTGTCGGGGTAGCCATAGCTGAAGTCGTCGGCGCCGCTGTAGCCGTTGCCGCGACAGTCGGCAATGTAGCCGTAGCGATCGCGGCAGAAGTAGGTGCGGTTGCCGTACCTGGAGTCCACGTACAAGTCGTTGGACTCTGCGATCGCCGCGGCGACCGTGGCCAGGAAGAACAGGCGACGACGCAAAGACATCGTCGCCGGCAAAGGATGGGGCCTGCTCCGGTGGCTGAAGCTCGTTCGAATCGGAGGTCAAGAAGGGACGCGGTGCTCCAGCGTCCTCCGTGACCCTGCGGGATGAGTGAGATGCCGGTTTGATTATGGTAAGCGATGAATGAGATGCGGACCAGAGTCCGACACCAGCGGCGGGACAGAGCGGCGTGGCTCGGACACCGCTCAGGGGGGACTGAATCTGCCGCCTGGGGGCACAACACCGCTGCAGAGGGCGGTCACGCGCCGCTGGCACCGCGGGATGAACCGCCCGGGGGCATTGTGCGGCACCGCTATAGAGATGGTATCGGGCCGAACCGGACCGCGTTCGACCGGCGGGCGGACACCTCCCACAGAGGGGCTGTCAGGGCCCAACTAGGGCGTGACTTTGGCGGAAGGGCTGCAACCATGCACCGGTTCGTTATAGCTGCTCTGGTAGGGCGATTTGTATCGTGTGCATTGGTGTGGGACGTCAAAGTGCAGCAGCTATTTTTTTGGTTGTATAGCACGGTAGTGATGTTTAGCTTCCTGAAAGGTGAATGCAATGTGGAATATATCAGAGCAGCACGGGTCTAAGGTTTCCTCAGAATAGTGATGTCTCACGTCACAGTAATGCAACGGGCCTAAAAAACCGGACGAAAATGCCAAAAATGACTTTCTAGAATTGATATCAAATGTATGCGATGCGTTTGAGAATTGTTTGGAACCCGGAAAACCATCATTATTTTCTTCTTCTAGCATACCACATTGTTTTTACAGGGGCTGAAACTTGAAACTTATTCTGCCTCACTAAATACGGGTATTTGGCCAGAAATAATAGTGTGATCTAAAACGTTAATAACAGGTTCTCACATCTCGCCATCAATAAAAACGTATATTACCGTAAAGCTTGGGATGTTTGCGACCTTCTGGTTATAAAAATACGGTTCTAGCTGCTCCGGAGAATGCAGTGAGTTAGTTTTGATAAATATATGTTTCGGAACTAAAATTTATAACATACATCATACTTCTTTAGACTGGCAAAAAAGGCACAATCAGGATCAGCTATAAAATCATACCATGTATTCTGGAAAGTGTCATCTTCACATTGGCGGAATCCGTAGGTCGGCAACCGACGGCCAGAAAAAGTTATGACACTTTTAGTGAGCGCATGTTCTACCCGTAGTCGGCGGGCGGTTGTGGCAATGACTCGCGCGGCATCCATCAATCGCCGCGTATTATTTCATTTCTCTAATCAAATGACATATTTAAATGGGGGAAGGGGGTGAAAAATCACAAAATATGCGTAACGTTATTGATGGACAATAAAAGGAGGCAATTTTTTAATTGAAGGAGGTAATAAAGTTGAGAAGCAGGAGGGTAAATTAAGACAACGAAAACATGTTGTTCAATAGCTATTAGGCCACAGCGAGATCAGGCCGTGAATAAGAAAATTCAGATTTTATTTTCGGCTCACTTTCTTCCCCTTTGTAAAATGTTATTTTAAACCAATTTTCCGTTAATCTTTGGCCTCCGCCCCCTGTTAAAACTGACTGTCATGTATGTATAGCCGGTTCCACAGTGATTGGTAGGTATTAGCGTCTGTTCGTTTAAGAAATATCTTAAAAACCATCTCTCTTGTCATAAGCGTTTCGTCTCTTGCAATGAATTTTGACTAGCTCCTTTAAATTTAGGATCCTGCAAACTGGATGAGATGTCAATTTGGACAATTATGGACGAATAACTGTTTTCGCCGATCCCGATGATTTTCTGTGTCTTTTCTCAATTACTTCCAAATCTTGGACCTTATGAAGTATTTTGCACGTCAGTTCATGCATCCAGTTAAAACACAGCAGGTGAGGCAACAATGGTGCCGGCAAGGACCATCACTTGAGATATATTTTGCAAAAACGACCGCAGCCTAATACCTACCAATCAGTATCGAACCGGCTGTACATAATACCTCTCTTGGATTTTGAAGAAACTCGTTTGTCGCACATTTTGCTGCGTTTGCCGGCTGTTAAAGTTTAACAGTGATTATCTTCTGATGAGGTCTTAATACCCGACGCTCCCCTAAATGTGTTCCCAATGCTAATAAATACGAGGTGAGAATGCATTTTTCACTTCCAATGTTTGCCAGCTAACAAGTGGGGAAATTCAATCATTAAATCAAATTATCAATCATATGAATTGTTTCCCTTAATATTACCTTTATGCAGCTTATCGCATGGTCAGATTTGCGACTATGTAATTATTTCATAAAGCTACAGTCACTGTCAGAACCGTTAAAACCCTCGATAACCTCTGCATTAAGTAGCGCACCCAATGGGTCCCAAGGGGTGTTCTGGTGCCTTCGTTATGGACCTGACCTCAGCATGGATGTCCGCTCTAGATTTTCCTTTACAAGAGGTTTCGAATGATGTATAGAAACTTGATCTAACTTCTCTAGAAGCCGAGTTACTCCCGGCATTTGTCAATCTTATTTTAAAACCAACCTTGCCTTACATCGGTTTAGAAATGACATCATAACTTGATGACCTGACCTAAACTTGGATTGAAATTTCGTCAAGATGTATCAAAATAATTTTGGTTTGCACTTGCCACGCGGCATTGTGCTGAACCGAGCCGTTTTTCTCCCATCGCGAAAAATTAAGAGGGGGTAAAATCGACCCCCTGGCAAAAGTAGGGTTAAGAGGAAAAACAAAATTTGGTGTGCTTGTTTGAGCTGCCTGGAGGGAGATTTTCAAATTGAACCCAAAATCATTGTTCTATCATTATTATTTATTAAGCTATGAATTTCGTCCCGTTTTTCAGGCCTCCTGCATCACTGTGACGTGGGTAGATCAGCGAGAATTTACTGCAAGATTTACCTTCAACTTGAGGACACCAGCTGTTCAGGATTGTGGTAAGAAGAGCACTGGAATAGCATTGCTCATCGACGTCGAGTAGGTCAAGACGTCGAGACAATCGAGGTGTGTGAGGGAGTTGACAGCTCCCAGTGACTTCAGCAGCGCCCTGTGGTGACTCCGTCACTGTTGCGGGGTATGGTGCACTGCAATAGTGCAAACCGGACAGGGAAGGCCCTCGCCGTTGGTGTACTTCTCTGGGTGAAAGCAGGTCCACCTGATTCTGCAGACAAATGAGATTTCAGAGAGAAAAATTTATCTGACTTTGGTCACGCTTCCTTAAAACTTAGATTCTAAACAATACATTCTTAAATTCTATTATACTTAAATTCGAAACAATACAGACTTGAATTCGAAACTATTCATACTTAAATTCGAAACAATTCATACTTAAATTCGAAACAAGCCATGCTTAAATTCCAAACAATCCATGCTTAGATTCGAAACAATCCATGCCTAAATTCAAAACAATTTATACTTACATTAGAAGCAATTCATACTTAAATTCGGGACAATTCATGTTTCAATTCTATCATATTTAAAGTGGAAATAACTCATACTTAAATTCTATCATGCTTAAATTCGAAAAAATTCATACTTAAATTTGAAACAATTCATACTTAAATTCTAAACAAGCTATGCTTGAATTCGAATTAATTCATACTTAAATTCGAAAAAATCCATGCCTAAATTCGAAACAATTTATACTTACATTCGAAGCAATTCATACCTAAATTTGGAACAATTCATGCTTAAATTCTATCATACTTAAATTCGAAACAATTCATACTTAAATTCGGAACAATTCATACTTATATTCTAACATGCTTAAATTCGAAACAATTCATACTTAAATCATATCCCTTAAATTCGAAACGATTCATACCTGAATTCTATCGTACTTGAATTCGAAACAATCATACATCATACTACTACCATACGTACATGACTTCCACTAATATGATTAAGCTATCATACTTAAATTTGCAACTATTCAAATATTTTAAATTGCTTCGGTATTCATGCTATGCTGCTATGCGGCCTACACAAAAGCTGCGTCCTTTTGCTGAGCTCCATGGCCGCGTTAATGCTGTCGCCTCCTGTCTTCTATGTAGGATACTGCGAAATACTAACAGGTTTTTAATGGTGTCCGGCTCCGACTTTTTAATGATGCCATAGGTAGGTACCTTAAAAAACATTGTTTAGCATATGTAAGAACCCTGAATACGGTGGAAAGCCTCTGAAACTCACTTGAATAACTTATGGAGGTGTTGGATTCTAACATTATGTCTGTATCTTTATTTTGTTCGTAAAACAGCAGCATGATGCGAATATGTGATGTGCGTGTTCTGTTTTATTTTATTAAATCACCTTTAAATTGATGTGTTATCTGTTGGTGATTCCAACCTGATAAGCAATAAAGAATATTAACCAGTGGTGTTTTTCAACACTTATCAGTATCTTAACACGCGCATTGACGGGGTCTGAGCCACCTTTGCTTTGACGAGGGGGCGGATACCCGCCCCTAAGATCTCGAGAACCACGGTGGGTAGTGAAAAAACGGCAAACGGCGTTGGGTAGCCCATCTACTTTCCATCTAAATTATTTGAACTATTTTTTCAGGTCACATTTAAGGTCACGAGCGGTCAAATCATGCCGTAATAGGGATAACATGTCAATTAAGTTTTCCGGACATTTCACCTGGACAAGTAAAGATAGAGCAAAATAACTTAAACCACATGAATCCTCGCAGCAAGCCGAATCGAATGATATATAATTTGACCTTGCAAGGTCAAATCAGGATTTGACCTGACCTGAGGTCAGGTCAGGGTCAAAGTATATAAAATGCATATCATTAGAACCGCAAAGCCAAGGCGAGTCTTAGGCAGCTAAAATTAACGCTCTATCACTATTCGTTACTGAGTTATACAGTAAAACCATTTTCCATGTATTTCCAATGGAGAGATCATGCCTTGTACCTGACCTTGGGTCATCGATATCAAAATACCGGAACACGTTTTAGAGAACTCGGTGGGCCCATTATCTCATATGAGTTTCAATCGGATAAGTTCACCCTGCTCCGACTTATGCTATCTTAAACTTTTTAGGTCAGGTCACTTGACCTGTACTGGTGACCTGACCTGAGATGACCTAACCTTACAATTTTCACAGAAGTTGTAAAGGATGAGGAAAAGGTATGCCAATAGGCGGCGCTACTCGCCACCGTTTTACTACTATTTCGAAAACCCGAGAGGGGGTGGGTACCCCCCCCTGCCAATGCGCGTGTTAAGCTGTCAGAAATGAAAAAAACGCCCAAAGCTTTTGATATAGTGTGGTGCATTATGTGAAGCTTAACATTGTATGCTCGAAATGCTACTTAGGTAATTGTTCGCTTCTATTGAAAGCGAAAAATTCCAGAGTAGGCCGATAATGTTTGTAAAGAGATTCACCACAGGCATTTGAAGAGCAATGCCTGTAGACCCTGTCTGACCCCAGATCAAGGCTTCCTAAGCATCAGGGTTTTAAAATTTGTTCAAACATAACATGAACAAACTGCTGATGAAAAATTAAATACTTATCTTCTGTTCTGTTTACTTAAGGGTAGAATTAGGATGTCTGGACAAAACTTATAGTAGTTTTCTATCAAACTCACCAGAAAAAAAACGCCTGTAGATCTTATAACATTGTTATTCTCCTCGACAAAAGTGAAACAACTTCAAATGTATTAAAAAATAGTAGGTACGTTTGTTTAAAACAACTACAAGGGGAACGCTCGTTGCGTGCGCGGGAGATATTTAAATTAGTGTGATAGCTGTCTGTTGCGCAAACCGTTCTGAATAACTGCTGTGTGGTGACAAAGCCTTTGTTGGGCGCATGTCACCCCGGGTTGAATAGAAGGCGCGGCAGCATTGATGACTCGTCTACTTCCGCTGCCCGGTCCCCGACTCTCTCCGGCCCCCTCCCACCTCGCTGGTCACTCTGGCGCCGAAACACGGTAAGGGACCTGGCTGTTTTTACTACAGCTGGAATATGAGCCAGAGGAAGCTGCTTACCTATGGCAGAAAGGAATTCGTCCAGCTCTTTAAAGTGACTGGGCCATGTTTTCGATGGAGTAAGCCTTACAAAATTAGGGTGACTGTGATATAAACGTGATGCTCGAACGCGATCGTGTGTCCTATTCTTTGCAAATACATTATAAACACTTTATTCGTGAGGTTTTATTATTATTGCTCGTCTCCGACATATGAAGGAATCAAGGTCGCTAATCACTGAAAGTTTTCTCTAGATGGTTTCTGTTTCAATTGAGACAGAAAAGATTCCATCTTCAGGGCAGCGGGCATCAAGCTAAATGACATTAATCTAACCACCAGCTTTAAGCATTTAACAAACAAAAATACTGAGCCTTCTCTCAATGCCGCCCCGGTAGCTCAGCTGCTAGAGCGTTGGGCTCCAGCTCACTTCTCAGGAAAATAATGTGAGAGTGCGTGTACAGGCATGGGATTGGCTCCCCTAAAACGCTCCAGTGCTAAATATTTACCCGACGTAGATCGGTTGACAACTGACTGGCGAGAGGGTGAGCTGAGCGGGTCAGCCATCCCTATGCTTTGTGGGACGTTAAGCTTTGTCTTCTAAATCAGACCTTCATTGTGGGAGTTGCTCGTTCGGGTGGTGGGGTCGGAGTCTACGTCACAAGTCCCTTGATGACCTTAATGAGACTCCTGCTCCCAAAACCGAACTTGCAAAAGCATGGACAAAATGTAGAAAAGTAGACATCGGGCTGCCTTAGCTGTCTTGGTCTTTTATCAAGGCTACCCGATCAACGTAGCTTGAAGGTATTTCGGCTATTTGTTTCATCAGGTCAATTTTGAGGTCACTAGAGGGAAAATTAGGCCAAAGTTACATACATGAGATCTTATAACAAGCCATCGCTTATCTCAGGACTTGAAATTAATAGAAATTTTTCTCAACGCAACACCATTGGCTGCTTCGGCAGCAGCTGGCTCTCGCGCTGCCCTTGCACCTGTTTACGGCTCGGCTCAAACACGAGGGCGCAGCTGGTCACTGAACATGATGAATCCTAGTATGTAGCTTTAGGTTAAAATATAAAGAAGGCTCGATTTTGACGCAATTTGTTCGGTCTTGGTACCATATAGAACAGTGCTTCCTTCACTATGTGAAAACTTTTCTAAGTAAATATCGTTAGGAGCTACCAAGTTTAGGTTTAATCTAGGTGGAGGTCAACCGAGATCGAGTACGATACGGTACCCATACTATGGACTGTTTCCTTTTTTCCAACAACTTCCAAACCAAACAATGATATGACGGTTATTGAGGCACCATTTTAATCCCCTCGTGAGTAGAAATCGAATGATATATGGCTTCACTATGATGTGTCAAATTCAGATTTTGACCCGACCTCAGGTCAGAAAATGTACCCGACGTGACCTGGCCTGGTTATGACATACGTCATTCGACTTGCAGTAACAATACAAACACAATGGCGGTAAAATAAGAGCTCTATGTTTGCTTACTCAAAAGTTATTGCGTGAAATATCAGAAATTGCTTGCTTGACATCAAATGACCTGCCGAGGGTCACAACCAAAATTACTGCGATCCAACCATGGAATGGGCCATGAGCACATACTTTTGGAATCTTGAAGTTGATCTAGACGTGTGTACGTACTGAGAAACGTGAATTTTGAACATTTCCCATAGGTTTACTATGGGGAGATCATATTCCGTACATAACCCTAGGTCATCGACATAAAATCGTTACTACGTATTGTGACCCCTGGTAGTCTCATTATATGTTTTGATTATCGGCCCAATAGATCAAACATACTTTCACTGTTGTCACAAAACAATTTTGGAGGTGTGGTCACTTGACCTGGCCTGGTGACTTCACCTGACCTGACCTTGACTTGAAATTTTCAGGACACGTGAAAAGTATCAAAGAGCAGCTATACTGGGTACGGCAGCACTGCACGCGGCTGTTTTCTGGCCTCCTTGGATAACACGCGCACTGGAGGGGGGCCTCGGAGGCCCCCCCACCTGTTTTTCCAAGATGGCCGGAGATCCGCTTGTAGCCGAAAAACGAAACGTGGCCACATTTAACAGAATTCAATAGCGCGTCGATTGGTGAAGACTTTTTGAAAATCGGCCGAAAATTTTTGACTTATAGGCTTTCAAAGTCAGACCTGCATTTTGAGATCGCCGTAAATGCGCGGTCGGACCAGTTAGCTTGCATTGAAGACCGAGTGGTGACGTCATAACGTCATATAATCGGGACTATATGTCAAGGTCACTTCACATGAAAGTCAAGGTCAAGGTCAAAGGTCACAGGTCAAGGTCATATCTGCACTTTCAAGGTCACTGACCACTGTGCGTCCGGCCAAATGACGTTACCCCGTCTATTTATTTATCTATTTATTTATTTATTCAGCAGCATCGCCAACAGATAAATCCAGTTACAGGCGAAGTCCAAGCATTAAAAGCGTATTTACAGTGGGACACATCAGACAGTATACATACTAACAAGTAATAGGTAAAAATAAAAATGAAGACGATTCAAAACTAAAATTTAGCAATAGGCCTAAAAAGAGATCGCGGTAAAATCGCGCACCATAAAAGTAAAATAAGACGAAAAAGGCCTAAAAAGATGAACCAGCACGGCCAACAAGCGTCACAACCTTGCTACATATCTTATAACATGGTTTCTGTAAGTGGCTAAGTCATTTGCAAAAATATCGGCTTCAACATCACGGCTGAATAAAAACATGTTTGAGAGCCTAGGGAGGCGACAAAACATGCCGCTCTGTACAGTATTTACACGTGCTCGGGGAATGTGAAACAACATAACATAACATAACATCAACTTTATTTTCCAACATAATTTGAAATTCACAGTATACAGGTGTCGTACGGCGCAAAAGCCCAAGGCTTATATCGCGGCGCCGCCCACTAATTACAGAACATTTGTACACTTTCAACTCTCACTCTGAAAACTTGGCATGATATTGTGTCAAACTCGGTACCTGCGACCGCCGCCCAGCGAGCCGCACCCGCCCCCGGACCCGACCAGCGCAGCACGTCCCGCCCACCGCACGCCTGAATTTGGTTTAGAGATGTCCGGTCGCTAACATATATTTTTGGAACTCCGTTGCCACCCGCCGGCTGCAGCTCTCATCAAGGCTGGAACCATAAAGAAGAGCTTCTATTTTTTTCAGTTTCGGTCATCTTTGCAAATTCTAAATTGTTTATAAGCGACAATGCGTTAAACAACGCTTCTCTCTGATCCCTAAATATGGGGCACCTTAGCATATAATGTTGCGTTGTCTCTTTTTGGAATCCGCAATCGCAATTTGGGGTTATAGCATTTCCTATTCTGAACTGGTGATCTTTTAAATTTGTTAAACCAACTCTCAGTCGTGTATGGAGTATATTGCCTCGCTTAGAGCCGAGTAAGTAATATTTAGGAGGTTTGTCTGGCCCAATCAACAATTTAAGCTCCTTTTTGAATTTATGAACAGAGGGAGCTTGTATTTTGTGTGCTGGCAACGAATTCCAATTTTGTGTGGTCGCGGTGATGAATGACTTTTTGTAGAGAGTTGTTCGTATTTGGGGAATTGAATACTGAAAAGCATTTCTCAGCTCTAAGCCCGTCTGTCTTCTTCTCATGTCAGGTAGTAAATTTACAATGTATGAAGGTGCTAGTCCGTCTGAGTTTCTAAGCTTGTAATACATTTGAAGCCTGTGAATTTTTCGTCTCCTTTGTAATGTCACCCAGCCTAGTTCGTTCATTAACAATGCGGACGATGTTCGGAAACAAGCTCCTGTGGCACACCTAGCCGCCCGCTTTTGAATTTTCTCTAGCCGCATGCAGTCGGCCACAGTTATTAATCCGTCGTAAATTGAATCACAGTAATCAAAGTAGGGTTGGACATAAGTTGTATAAATTTGGGTAATGAGCTGTCTCGGCAAAGTTGATGCTAAGGGATAGAGAGGACTCAATGCGCGATTAGCTTTTTTAACTACTTCGTTAATGTGTTCGTGAAACCTCAGTTCTGCTGAGAAGGTTAAACCCAAATGCTTGTGAGTCGATCTGAGAGGAATGCAGCTGTCTTCAACTTTCAACTGAGGGGGTTCGCGTTTCGTTTAAGAGTGAAAGTCTGTTGAATAATTTTCTTTGCATTAAATTTTATGGCCCATTTTTTAGCATATGCAGCGATCTTATTCAAATCCGATTGTAAGGAATCTCGTACCGACTGTATATTTATGTCTGAATGTGCTGCGTAAATTGAGGCGTCATCAGCGAATAGAAGCATATCATTGGCTATATCTTTTTCAATGTCATTCAGGTACATAAGTGCAAGCAATGGGCCCAAAACGGAGCCCTGTGGGCATCCAGCATCGATGGTTTTGGTTTCGGAGAGAAAATCACCTAATTTGACCCTTTGAACTCGATTACTTAAGTAAGATTTGATCCACTTTAATATATTACCGTTGATTCCGAATTCTGTGCGACACTTTTTCAGTAGGCCCTCATGCCAAATCGTATTGAAATAGCGGGAGATATCCAAATACACGGCCGTGAAATCATTTCCTTCATCAATGCTTTTGTATAGTTTTTCACTTAAGTAAATTAATTGTAGCTCCGTACTGTGATGCGGTCTATAACCGCTTTGTTTATCTGACAGAAGATTATTGTCGCATAAATGTTTGTAAAGATGTTGGTGAACAATTTTCTCAGTTACTTTAGAAATACAAGGCAAAAGACTGATAGGACGATAACAGGTTGCATCAGAAGGAGAACCCTTCCCCTTGAAAATAGCCTTGACATGAGCTTCCTTCCACAGTACTGGATACGTTCCGGTTCTTAAAGATTTATTTATCAGTTGGGCGAGAGGTTCCGCAATTAATAGAGCGATGAGCTTTAATAATTTTGCTGGTAATTCATCAGGTCCACAAGCTTTGGTTCCATCTAGGTGATTGAGAATTCTTAGCACCTCCCTTTCAGTTACATGAATGTCCAATAATGGTGCCAGAACTTCAGTTTCAGTCAAGTTGTCCAGGGAGGCCGAATCAGGAGGGTTTATATGTGACATTTCTGCAAAATGATGATTGAGTAGGTTTGCCTTTTCTAGGTCGTGTGTTACATCTTCACCATGTAGCCCATTTAATGTCGGGATTTGATGTTCACCGGAAAAGCCTAGCATTTCTTTTAGGATCTTGTGGTATTTGGCGGGATTTTGCTTGTTTTCTAGTAAGACTTTAGATTTGCTGTCACAGAACTGCTGCCGCAGTGTTTTATTAAGAGCCGTAACTTTGTTGCGTTGTTGTCGCCACGCCCTCCAGGCTTGTAGAGTATTCAATCGTTTTGCTTTCCTGAAGAGGGTGTCACGTTTATTTATTTCGTGTCTCAAATTTCCTTTTACCCATGGTTTGTGAAGGACGTTTTTGTAAACATTTTTGATTGGTATTGCTTCTTTGGCAGCGCCCAGAATTGTTTCAGTAAAGAGGTCTGTTGCTGTGTCAATGTCGTTGTTGAGTATGGTTTGCCAGTCAGTAGCAAGCAGGGTTGCAGTCAGTTTCTGGTGATCCATTTTTGAGAACTCCCAAATTGGATATGGCTTGCTCCTATTCTTCTCGAGCCTATGCCTCATCTCTAACTGTACATACACCGGAAAATGATCTAATGAGGCGAAAGAGGACAAAGTTCCACTGGAAAGGTTAAATCCTTGTGGGTTCGTAAGGAAGATCAAGTCTCTTAAATTTGAGGCATTTACGGTAATTCGTGTTGGCTCGTCAATTATCTGTTCAAGTCCCAGGCATTCTGAAGTATCTCTCAGGTTACAGTCAAAACTAGTTACCCCACTATGGGGAATATCCGGCTGGGACAAATAAACATTACCGGCATTAAAATCACCAACAATAATCATAGCTGAAGGTCTGTATGTGTGAGCTAAGGCAGCACCATCCGAAAATCGTTCCAAGAATGAATTTAGTCTATCTGTGGTGAGATTCGGAGGAAGGTAGACACAGCATACAATCATTTGGACTCCGCTTATCTTTGCTATTGCCCAAATCCATTCCTCCTCGGGATTATCTAGTTCCTGTATATGCTTTAGCTGTATTGATTTTTGTGCATAAAGTGCAACGCCTCCTCCTTTTCGGGATCGGTTTTCTTTTTCCCGATCGACCCGCAACGTCAGGTTGCGGGTCGATCGGGCAGGCACCTGCAAGAGAAAGCAGCTGAGCAGAGCAGGTACATCGAGCTTTGCACGGATTATATTTCTAGTAAAAAGTAAATCGTGCTGTACCCTCCGTGCAGCGAGAGAACAAATTTTGAAATGTGTTAGAAGATGCTCGTAAGAAAGAGAGAGTGGTTGTCCAGATGGAATGTGGTGGATAAGCCACAGAAGAAACTTATGTTGAACCCGATCGACCCGAACCTTGTGGGAGTCAGCCGCCCCCGCCCAGACAACGCTGCAATATTCTAAAATAGAACGCACGTTGCAGTAATATGCAGCCAGCAGAGCTTTACTGTTGAATTTTGCCGTCATGAGACCGGTCTGAAAAGATCGAATGAGTAATCCGAGAGATCGATTGGCCCGCTTAACTATATTATCTACATGATTGGCAAAGGTGAGTTTAGAATCGATTATGACACCGAGATCACGAATTGTTTCAACGTGCTCCAGCACCGAGGGGCCTATAAAGTAGTTGGTCCGGACGGGTGCGCGCCTGAGGGTCATCGTCAAGGATTTGCATTTTGATGGATTTAGTGTTAGTCCCCACCTGACAGACCACGCTGCGAGGCGGTCAAGGTCCCCCTGCAACAGCCGTCCATCAGATGGTGACTTAATTTTGCGAAAGATTTTGACGTCGTCGGCGTACATGAGGCAGCCGCTCTGAATGAGGTCCGGAAGGTCATTAATGTACAGAGAAAAGAGCAAAGGGGCCAGAAGAGCGCCTTCAGGCACACCAGAAGTTACAGGTCTCCAATCAGAAATTTTTCCGTTGACGATGACCCTCTGACACCTATCGGAGAGGTACGAGACGAACCATTTTAGGGCTGTGTCCTGGAGATGATATGATTTTTTTAGTTTGTAAATTACGAGTTCATGATTAATGCTCTGAAAAGCGGCCGAGTAGTCAGTGTATATGGCGTCCGTCTGGTACCCCTCCGATATGGTTTCCCACGCTGATTTGAGATAAACGGCCAGATTTGTCACGCAGGACCGTCTGGGTATAAAACCGTGTTGCTCCGGACACAAGACCGTCGATATGTGCCTAAAAATCTGGTCATAAACCAGACGCTCCAGCACCTTCCCGAAGAGACAAAGCAGGGAAACTGATCGATAATTTTGAGGTAATTTTTTGTCTCCTTTTTTAAAGATAGGTATGATGTTTGCCTGCTTCCATCTCTCCGGAAAAACACCAGATGACATCGAGGATCTACATATTTTTGTCAACGGAACAACCAACTCTTCGAAACATTCAGAAATGATGCGTGCGCTGACATTGTCGGGTCCGCATGCCTTATTAGGTGCTATGGAGCTTAGGGCGCTCCTCACGGTGGCCTCAGACACACACAATCGAGACATAGCATCCAAGTTGTACGCAGGAGTATGAGGTAGTTCGGTCACACCGGGGTTTGTGAATTTCGACGCAAAGGTTTCATTCAGTAGGGATGCGCGTTCCCGATCATCAGTCACATGGTTGTTCTCCGTGTCGCACAAAACAGGTGAAATGGAACACTTTTTGGTCACACATTTCAAGAATGACCAGTACCGCTTAGGGTAGGTTCTAAAATTGTTCGTCAGCTTTTGTAAGTACTGGGAGTATTTAAACGACGAAATTGACTTAAAATCCCTCCTTTTCTCAGTGAAGTCCACAGCGTTGGCAGGTCCCGGGTCTCGTTTCATCCGACGAAAGGCTGCCTCCTTCAGACGTAGGGCTGCGCGTACCTCTCCGTCGAACCATGGCGGCACCCGTCGACGCAGCACAACCGTCGGAATGTGATCAGCTATCGCAGAGCTCAGCACCGTGTAAAAAATGTCCACGGCCTCGTTGACGTCGATTCCGTCCAGGATTCCCCATGGGATCAGACTAAGACTACGGCGCAGACCAGCGAAATCTGCCCGCTTATAGTCGAATACAGTCTGTCTCGTGACCACTGGTATGCGACTGGCCGGCAGTGAGAGCCGGGATATAATCTCTCTGTGGTCTGTGTCAAAGAGACTATCCCGGACTTCCGCCCTGGCAGGCACGCGTCTCGTCAGCACCAGATCTAGTGTGTTTTCTCCTCTGGTGTGCTCTGCTACCCATTGTTTCATGCCCAGCAGATCACACGAGTCTAAAAAGCGCGAGGCCCGGGCGCACCTTATATGACATATATTATGCTGTGGCGTCATCGGCAGGGTACCCAAATACAAAGGTCAAGGTCAAAGGTCAAGGTTAAAGGTCATTGGGAAAGGTCAATCCTCATTTCCCGCCAAACAGTGGCTACAGTGTTAGTCAAAGTGTAAGTAGTAAGTAGTATACCATATGGTGACCTTAAAGGTCAATGACCTTGAGTGACCTTGACCCAAGAGTTGTGGGGAAGCCTCTTTGAGACCTCTTCTCTATGAACCTTGTCCGCCTTTGGCCTATTCCCGCCATTTTCCTGCATAATCACAGCATTTACCAATCGATCCCAGCATGGCCAATATTTGACCTTTACGACCTCGTTTGACCTTGAAGATATTGACCTAGGTCAATGAAAATTGATCATCATGTAGATAACCATAGCCCCCACCCACCTACCAAGTGGCGTTTTTCTAACCCTCTTAGTTTCCGAGATCTTAGGGGGCCTACCAGGCCCCCCTCCAGTGCGCGTTAGTGCCAGACCCCCTCCAGTGCGGGTGATAAGTCTTAGGGGGATCGAAAAGACTCCAACAGGGCCGATATTAACGCTATAGACGTATTCGGACATGGGAGAAGTAATCACATAAAAAAGTTGAGGGTGGAGCTCTAAACGTCAATGGCAAAGCTCTAGATTTTTATCCGGTACCTTAAAATCATTAAGCTGAATTAATGGCCTGTACAAAAAGATTAGCCTAACGCTCACAAGTCAGATAATACGCTGCAAAAGAATGGGGGCAAGGTTAGAAAGCCTGTGTTGATTTCTGTGACCTTCAGCTTCTTTGTCAGCGGCCACGTTTGTTGTTGTTGCACTGAGCTTGCCAACGTGTTTGCAGCTGCGGCTTTACACGTGATGGGAGCCGTGCTGAGCAGTCAAATAGGTCAACAAGTGAAACACACGATTTAAGCCGCCCTCTTTTTCAGACCGACAATGCAGGTCGTGATTAAGTCAGCGAAAGCTGATGACCATGTTGCAGATCAGTGTCACTGCTCGCGCCTTTTAGTGAAGTTGATGGAGGTAACCTGGATCGTGCATTTTCTTCAGACTCACATTTTGTGGATACTTTGAAGGGTCTGTGTCTGATCAGTGATGGATATTTGCTAAGCATCTTATCTATATGACCATTAATAATAATGACAATGTTTATTTCACACTTATGGTGTATATCACACATGCGTTCATACACGCTTCACACATCATTACACATGCATATCACATACCATCAGCCCAAATGCATACACGTCATAATACAGTACATGCCACTTAGGCACACACCTTACAGTATTACAGTACGCACTAATATGCGGTGTCATTTGGCAAGGTACTTTTGATATTTTGCATCGTCAAGGTCCCATGCCGCATCATTTTAGGGATAACCAGTGAGGAATGCAGGGCTTAAGAAGTTAGGGGGGAGGGAAGCGAAGCTCCAAAGAGTGGTATGTACCACCTGGGGGGTGCCTTATGTGCATTCTGAGGGAAACCATATCAGTGCGATTTCTGGGGTTTGTAGGGGATGGTTGATTTAAAAGCGTATCGGGAAGCTACAGAGAAAATGTAACCAGAGGGGAGGTGCTTCTGCCGCAGAGGGGCAGCCAAATGCTGTAACGGAGGTGTACGGTTGGTGGTGGAAGAGCAGCAGTTAGCAGACTAGAGTTCGGAAAACAGAGCGCCTTCTGCAGTCAATTTTAAGAAGCCTGTGCGGCACAGTTCTCCCTTGTTGATTGGACGGTCTGGACGCCCTCGGCGTCCGATATGCACACCTGACGTCCGCTGACGTCCGCCGTCAGCTCCACCTACCTAAGGGGAGTCACCCTCCCCGCCCCTCTCGGCTCAGCTCCACCCACCTAAGGGGAGCCACCCTCCCCGCCCCTCTCGGTTCAGCTCCACCTACCTAAGGGGAGCCACCCTCCCCGCACCTCTCGGTTCAGCTCCAACTACCTAAGGGGGAGCCACCCTCCCCGCCTCTCTCGGTTCAGCTCTACCCACCTAAGGGGAGCCCCCCTCCCCGCCCCTCTCGGAGCCCGTGCCTGGGTAGAACTTTGTTTATGTCGGCTGCCTGCAGCGGGAGCACGCGGCTTTGATTTCGCTAATTTGATCGATTAGCGGATCCGGGGGTATCCAGTCTAGCTACGGCCCTCTCTACCAAAGTGGGGAAATGTGTCTGTTTTCTAGCCAATTCTGACCCACGCTCTTAAAAAACACTGTTTTAACGATGTTTTGAGAGTTACCCCTGTAAACGTTTGGTTAAGACCGGTCTGTCTGGAACTGTATGCCGTTGGAGTTACAAACAGCTTTGTGGTGCTCTAATCCCACTCAACCGTGATGCTTGGATCAGTCCGGTTTGTTTTCAAATTAGAAAACGGGCCAAGAAGACACAACTAATTAACATGATTGCTGATCGCCGCTAGAAAACGCCTCCTCGTCTGATGTTTCCATCACAATCGTTTACTTTGACCACATCTGTGCTTGGAAACTCAAAATACGTAGAACACTATTCAAGGCTGCAAACCTAAATTGAAGCTAGACTTAACCCTATGATTTTAGCTAATAGGCTAAGCTTAGCCGAATTTCGTAAATGTCTGCCTTAACTACCGTAACATTCCTGCTTCATCAATGTTGCAGTAGCGTGTTTGCACACTCCAGGAAGAATACATTCGCGAAATAATGCTGGCATTTCAGGGTCACCAGTTAGTTTACTAGCAATTGAAAATAATTAGTGTAAAAGTTCCAGGGTTGAATGCATGGCTGCCCTGAGCGAACCATGGAGCGTTGGAAGCAGACACATGTCACACGGATGCGAATGCTTGCAGCTAAGTTTGTTTCATCATTATGACACGCTGTGCCCAAAGTTGAGCTCCATAATGTATATCCGATCGTAAATAGTAAAAGGCAAATCCCTCATGCACCTTCTGTAGCGCGTAAGGAAAAGCAAAGGGACAGTGGCTTAGCACGCGCCCCGCTGGTGACCCTGGCATGACGCGCCCGGCTGGAGGCGAATTTCGCCCCCCTCCGTATCTCATTTCCCAGGAAAGCTAAAGCAAAATTACGGACGGTGTTCGAAAGCTCTTGAAAATTCAAGTCTAAATTATAAGTAGTATTTTTATGTCAGGTCAATATTGAGGTCAGCATAGGTCAAATAAGGTCCCATAGGCTTACAACAGGGCAGTGTACGTTTCCCCCTCTAGAATTTTACTCAGCAGAGCTAGAGAAAATATTTATGTATCATTGGATTCCACTCATCGTGTCAAATCGAATGATGTATACTATGACCTTGCTAGGTCAAATTGTGAAAATAACCTGACATCGAGCTAGGTCAGGGTCACAGGGTGACCTGGTATGGTCATGTTACGTATCAATCGACTCCCTGTGACAATATAAGCACAATTCAAGGAAAATGGGAGCTTTATCTCAATTCAGTAAGAAGTTATTGGTAAAACAATCCCTGTATGCTCCTGTGACCTGACATGACCTTTGAGAGGCCAGATGGTCAAAAACTCAACTTAATGGTCAAGATCGTGGTAAGAATACACTGTTTGAGCATTTTCAGCTTTATCTATCCCTTATTTACCGAAAACGAGCCCTTTCTATTTTTCGCCATAGACTTATAATGGGGTGACCACAAAATTGACCCCACCTATTAGGTCAGCAATATCAAAATTCCAAGACAGCAGATTTTTAGACCCTAATGGCCTCATTATATTGTGAAAGTTTCAAACTGATCGGTTGGCTGATGCTCCTTAGGTGTGCTTCAAACTCGTGATTTTAGGTTTTGAGGTCGGGTCGCTTGACCTTGGATACCTTCTTGACCTGACATGACATGACCTAAAAAACTTGGTGAGAGGCGTAAAATTGATCAGGGATAAGGTACTGTAAGTTTCATTGTTCTGCGTCTCTTCGTTTTTTACGTTACCCGGGAAAACCAGGAGGGAAGCGAATTTCGCCCCCCAGCGGGGCGCGTGTTAACCCGCGCCCCACCGGGGTCCGGCGCCACCTTCGCCCCACCGGGGGCCATCGATGGCCCCCCCTCTAACTCCGAAAATATGGGCGTTACCGCAAATCTGCAAAGTGCAATAGAAAGCTCGCGTGAATTCAGTAAGAAATTACTTCGCATGTTTTAGTGCTCAGGTCAATGGTTTGACCTCCAGAGGTCAAATTAGGTCAAGATCGGCTATTTTCACTCAAATATGCAATATTAAGCAAACTGGGCATAACTCTTATGCCATTAGAGCTATTGAGACCTGGTAAAGTACATTTGATAGCAAATTGCCAGTACTTTTTCCGCTATGTGGAACGTAAAGACCTCCCGCCAGTGGTTTGACCGCCAGAGGTCACCTCGTGCCCTAATATGACCTGAGGTCACGAAAGGTCCAAGTGACCTTGCCGTATATCAAATGAAAGCCAGTGACAAGACAAACACGATGGTGTTTGTTTCACTGCTCTAGCTCAATTAGGTCAAAAGTTATTGTCAAAATACTGTTTTTGACCTCTGGTGACCTTGGATGACCTTGGAAAAGTCAAAGGGCAAATATGACCCTGGGATCCGTGAAAGGGTGTCAAAAACGTTGTTCTGAGCAGTCTGAGTATTTGCAATCATTTTTGTGGCTTTTATATCATGAAATACCTTTTCCCAGCTTTTCCAATGGGAGAGGTCGCCTCGTGACCTGACCTCAGGGCACGAAATAAAAATCCCGGATATACACCTTGTAGACCCTGGAGGGGTCATGAAGTGTAGGAAGTTTCAAATCGATCGACTTTGAAATGTAGCTCTTACAGAGCTCTAAAGTGAAGTGAGGTGACCTTGGTTGACCTCGTCTGGTGACCTGACCTTGGGTGACCCGGGGTAAAATTTCAGGGATGATGGGAAAATGATGCAGTGAGAGGTAGAGCCCTCAACCGCGGTGCTGCGCCTCGTCGTTTTTCTGCTATCCCGGAAAAACCTTAGGGGGGCCATCGATGGCCCCTCCGGTGGGGCGAGGGTTAAGCTGCAGGCTAGCCTGCTGAGGAGCCGCGGCGGATATAGATTTGTACCCATCGCATGTATACCAAGGTGACATGTTTTCATTCCACGGTGCTGCGGTTCAGCGCATCACTCACTGCCTCGAAACAAATGCGTATGTGCATCTTTCCACAGGCACAGGTCTGCTGGCAGCTTCCAGTGCGTTGGAGCAGCATTCGAGGTGACATCACTGTGGGGGTGTAGGTATATGTGCGTGCAATAGATATGTCTTTAGAATGCTCTATAGCTGCGTCAGCTGGCAAAGAAATGCATCGCCCTTCTATCCTTATGGAATGGCAGCGGCTTCTTATCAATAAAAACTTACCTACCTTGCCTCTGAACAGAAGCTAGTTCGAGACTTTTTTCTACGTGAATCCACGCATGGACCATTTTGAGGGGAGCCACGTGCCAAACTCATTCCAGACCGGGCTCCAGCCGGCTCGAGGCCACACTTCACCCACATTCCCTCACAGCAGTCGTAATCACAAAAATGTCTGTGGTGGCGGGTTTACCGCCGTAGCTGGAGCACGTGCGCCTGCTCCCGCCACCGCGGCTACAAATACGGCGCAGCCGACCTGCGGGCACGCGTCTGCTGCCGCCACTGCCGCCGAACATGCCGCCCCTGGTCCCTGCGCTGACGCTGAGTGTTGTCGCCCTGGTGGTGATGGCCGCCCCTGACGGGCGGGTCCTCCGCTGCCGACTGGGACGAGGTGCAAGTCTGACTGTCTGTGTCACCGCCCTGGACGGCGCCGGGCAGGTCGCCTCCAGGGGCAGTGGCTACGCACCAGCGCGCACTGCTGGGTACGCCGCGACACGGCCTAGAGGCTACGTCTCATGGCGACCCGGGGGATTTCAGCCGATGCAGACAGGCGCTGTTTATGCTCCCAAACGGTACGACTACGGTGGACTGTACGGCAAAAACTTCTACCAAAACAAGTACGGCGTTTCGCCCTCACCAGCGACGGTTGACACTCCTCGGCGTTACGATTACGGCGGCTTGTACGGCCCAAACTTCTACCGAAACAAGTACGGTATTTCTCAGAATCCGGCCAGCGTTTACACCTCTCACCGGTACGACTCCGGAGGTCTGTACGGCCCCGAGTACTTCCGAAACAAGTACGGCAGCCCCCGGCCACAGTCGGGAGCCGCTCCCACCGTGCTCAATCGGCCCTCGGTCACGCCTGCCTTTGTTTATGCCCGTGGGTACGGCTACCAGGCTCGTCCTGTGGGAGGCTCGCCTGGCGCGGTGGCTTCAGTGTTAAATGCTGTGAACAGTTACAGCAACACCAGGGCGCCGTACCGGCCTCAGTTTAGCTACATCAACCGCCCATTTCTGCCGTCGCCCCGAGTCACCGTACCTCAGCGGCCGCAGGTTATACCGCTCCGACCTCAGGCTGCCCCAGCAAGACCCTCAGTAGTTTCTTACCCGCCTCAAGTGCTACCGGTACGGCCCCAGACGACTCTGGCGAGGCCCTCAGTAGTTTCTTACCCACCTCAGGTGCTACCGGTACGGCCCCAGACGACTCTGGCGAGGCCCCCAGTAGTTTCCTACCCGCCTCAGGTGCTACCGGTACGGCCCCAGACGACTCTGGCGAGGCCCTCGGTGGTTTCTAACAGGCCCCAGGCGCTTCCGGCTCGGCCGCAGACGTCTCCGGGGCGACCGGCAGTGATCTCCTACACGCCGCAGGTCCGACCTCAGGTCAGGCCGGTCCAGCCTCAGAGCCAGCTGCCGAGGACGCCGTACAGACCTCCAGTGGTGCCGCTGCCGGCGGGGAGACCCATTTACATCGGAGTGCCCAACAGGGCGTCACTGTAAGTAAGCTCTGACGCTTCGTGCTGGTTCTCCTCTCCTCGCTCTTCTCTCTTGCTCCGCTTAGACCTCTCGGTTCAATATTGTGTGGAAGCTTATATTCTGTGTGATGGAAGAAACGGATGCGTGTTGGATGTTTGGATACATGTGAAACTTGAAACGTAACTCGACCACGCAATATGTTTTCTTCAATACGTATTAAGTGTCATCAGCATTGATGGGCACTCCGATAGATAACTTCAATTGATAATGATTATTGAAGTCGTTACTGATGATAATCTTTTCTCAATTTGTGTTAATCGATAATCGATTATCGATGATCAAAGCTGCTTTTACGGTCAATTAAACAATTTTTCATAAAGTTTTGCAAATATTGTTGTTTGTATCATGTCTAACACATCTTGACAATGTTTATTGAACGAGATGCAGACGCGATTCAGACCGGTGCTGCGAGTGCATCATTGAGTTCCTATAGACGTCCTTCCTTCATGGCCCTCAAGCAATTGCCGTGAGAGGAGTGCAAAATTGTGAAGTGCTCGTTTATATTCACGTGGGTCCATAATGTGAGAAAATGGCATTTAACATGTACTTAACACGCATCAACTTTACACAAATTGTTGAGCCTACTTCGATGATCTCGTGGATGTCTTGCTCGACAACTTCTTGCGGGACGAAAACTTCATGATGACCAGTAACCGCATTATAAAGGAGGTGAGGGAGAAGCTAGATGATACCAAGGGAGTCCAGGAGTGGAGGGAAAGGCCCGAGGGAGAACACCCTAGAGACGAACTTCGGCGTGTTGGCCAAACGTTTGCTCTCTGACCCCACCCCCACATGCTTCATTGTCCATACCAGTGATCAAGGAGTATGATGTGTGGTTGTGTGGCGTAATGTACATGAGGACCGTACCAAGGGGCGTGCTCCCTGAGCACATCAGGTGTTGTGCATGGCCTTGTTCCAGCTCTGCAACATGAGCTTGTTCAAGCTCTACTCCCAGTTCAATTCCGGTGGAAGGATTGTCTCAAAGGGTTCAGACATGTTCAGGCCCACGAAGACCACAATCAAGCCCATGAACTTCTGCATCTTAGTGTTGCTGAAGGGTAAGCCACACCTGCTCCAGTTCAAGATGATAGAGGTGGCAGTCCGTGGCTAGAAGGAATGGTGAGGGTATTGGAAAGAAGTCCTTCGAATTTCTGTCCAACTATTCTCCAGCTGAGCCCACCCCTCCAGGCCGTGCCGTACAAAACAGGGTGGCCGCGAAGAATGATCCGTGGTCACTTGGCGATATCTATGTCGGTAGCCAAGGAGAAGTGCCCCTTCTGCATGCTAAGCCTATTCTTTCAGTAGCTTGCGTGTAGTTTTTGGCTTGTTTTGGATTTTTCCGCTGCTGTATGAAAAATACAAGTATTTTCTGCTTGACTAAGGCCTCCTTTGCAGGTAAGCCTGAGTTAGACTGATGCTCTATAATAAAATACAATTAAAAACTATATAGAAGCTAGATCAAACATCATTGGAATGTATCGACATTCTGAATTACCTTCTGAAACACTGTTATCGTTTTTCGTTATCGTTATAACTCTTTAAAAATCACCGATTTGATTATCAAGCTATCGTTATCGAGGTCACCGTTCTGAAGAAAAGTTGTGGAGTTATCGATATCGAAGCTGGTGCGTAATATCGTGTACTCACCACTGGTAGGCACTCAATAAAAAATCAATGACTATAGAACTGCATGAAGAGAAATGAGGTACCACTGTTCACTGCTTTGGGATGGTGTACTAGTGATTGGCTTAAGGATAGTGCATGTAATGTAAAATAAGTTATTCATTTAATGCGGAATTGAGACAATGAGCAGTATGTGGCCAGTAGCGCCGTTCAGACTTTAACACGCGCATTGACGGGGGTCTGAGCCACCTTCGCATTGACGGGAGGGGCGGGTACCCGCCCCCTAACATCTCGAGAACCACGGTAGGTAGCAAAAAACGGTAAACGGTGTTGGGCTGCTCATCCACTTCTCCATCGAAAACATTTGAACCATTTTTTTGTCAGGTCACATTTAAGGTCACGAGAGGTCAAAATATGCCCGTCATAGGGATAACATGTAAATTCAGTTTTTTCGGCCATTACTTCTGAACAAATAAAGATAGAGCAAAACGACTCAAACTGTATGAATCCTCTTAGCAAGCCGAATCGAATGATATATAATTTGACCTTGCTAGGTCAAATCAAGGTTTTGAGCTGACCTGAGGTCAGGTCAGGGTCAAATTATATAAAATGCATATCATTAGAACCGCAAAGCTCAGGCGAGTCTAATGCAGCTAAAATAAATGCTCTATCACCATCCGTTACTGAGTTATTCCGTAAAAACCATTTTTCCCATGTATTTCCAATGGAGAGGTCATGCCTCTTACCTGACCTTAGGTCATCGATGTCAAAAATACCGGAACATATTTTAGAGAACCCGGTGGGGCCATTATGTGATATGAGTTTCAATCGGATAAGTTCACCCTGCTCCGACATATGCTATCTTAAACTTTTTTTAGGTTGGGTCACTTGACCTGTACTGGTGACCTGACCTGAGATGACCTAACCTTAAAATTTTCACAGAAGTTTTAAAAATGATGAGGGAAAAGGTATACCAAGTACGGCGGCGCGTAGCGCCGCCGTTTTTCTGCTATCTCCGAAAACCCGAGGGGGTGGGTACCCGCCCCCCGTCAATGCGCGTGTTAATACAGTAGTTTCCCAAATCCGGTGGGTACTGAACCATGCTTAAAGAGTTGCGCTGCCTTGTCCGAGTACGACCAAGTGTAATCATGGGTGGGATCGATCCAAGTATCAGCTCCTCACAATGAGTGGGGCTCTTTAAGTCGACTGCAAGTCTGAAGGAGTCCGAGAGTCACTAAGTGGCCAGGAGTCACGTAATAACGTCCCGAATGTCTTTGGGGTCATCACGTGAAAATTTTGGGCCAACACCGGCTTATAGACTGCCAAATATCTGCCTTAGCACCATAAACGTTGTCGGCTGAGTTTCGATTTAAGTCGATTTATAAAAAGATGAAAACTGCAGTTTTTCATTTATATCCAAGAAGTAGCTGTAAATAAACACCCACGACTCCAAAGTGGTCGAAGAACAATGAACACAGACAGGTTCAATATTTGCTCGAAAACTCTATTCAAAAATCATTTTTTACCTAATTGAGATTGACCTTAAAGCAAATCCGTTGGTAACACTTAACTCCAACTTAACCACAGGTCAATATATGTAGAATAGAAGATTAGAAAAAGTGAAGACAAGAACGAAACAAGTTTTGTTTGTCATTCCCTTATCTGCCTTTACCGCAATACATGAAGTTTACATTATGGAATGAAGGAGATTCACTGGTGGTGACTCACTTCCGTTCCAGGCACCAAACCAGCATCTCACCTCTCGGTGCCATTGAAGCTATGAACACAAGCATCCGATATTAAGCATGTATTGTACAAACTGGAGACTGGTACGTCTTAAATATACATTATCTAATCCGATATAAAACAAAATACGCCATGACCGAGAGAATTCCAATCAAATTTGGTCCATACCCGAAGCTGCTCCGACGAATTAACACGCGTACCACTCCTGTATTAAGTCTAAATCTGATCCATATCCTAGAAAGACGCCTAAATCAAGAATTTGTTTTGCCTAAATCCATCACCAGATCCAAAACTACACAAATTCCCTAGTCAATCCAGTTCGTTTCAATTTATTTGATTAGATTGGATTGGATCCTGTTGGATTAGATGCAGATTCAGACACATCCACTCCATGATGAGCTCTCGTGTGAGGCCCACTGAAGCGCCATCTGCCGTGCGCTGGCAGCCCGCACCCAGACATCCGCCGGTTCTACACGGCCGCCAGTATGCTGGGGCGCGGCCGACTTAGTCTGGACAACAGCAACAACGTCCAGATGATCTGCGACTTCTCCCGAGCTGGGGTCAACCCCTCCACCTACGTACTCACGGTGAGATGAGAAAACCCTCCACCTACGTACTCACGGTGAGATGAGACATCCTCTCCACCTACGTACTCACGGTGAGAGGAGACATCCCTCCACCTACGTACTCACGGTGAGATGAGACATCCCTCCACCTACGTACTCACGGTGAGATTAGTCATGCCCTCCACCTATGTACTCACAGTGAGATGAGACATCCTCTCCACCTACGTACTCACGGTGAGAGGAGACATCCCTCCACCTACGTACTCACAGTGAGATGAGACATCCCTCCACCTACGTACTCACAGTGAGATGAGACATCCCTCCACCTACGTACTCACGGTGAGATTAGTCATGCCCTCCACCTATGTACTCACAGTGAGATGAGACATCCTCTCCACCTACGTACTCACGGTGAGAGGAGACATCCCTCCACCTACGTACTCACGGTGAGATGAGACATCCCTCCACCTATGTACTCACAGTGAGATGAGACATCCTCTCCACCTACGTACTCACGGTGAGAGGAGACATCCCTCCACCTATGTACTCACAGTGAGATGAGACATCCTCTCCACCTACGTACTCACGGTGAGAGGAGACATCCCTCCACCTACGTACTCACAGTGAGATGAGACATCCCTCCACCTACGTACTCACAGTGAGATGAGACATCCCTCCACCTACGTACTCACGGTGAGATGAGACAACCCTCCACCTACGTACTCACGGTGAGATGAGACATCCCCTCCACCTACATACTCACGGTGAGAGGAGACATCCCTCCACCTATGTACTCACAGTGAGATGAGACATCCCTCCACCTACGTACTCACAGTGAGATGAGACATCCCTCCACCTACGTACTCACAGTGAGATGAGACATCCCTCCACCTACGTACTCATGGTAAGATTAGTCATACCCTCCACCTACGTACTCACGGTGAGAGGAGTCAATCCCTCCACCTACGTACTCACGGTGAGAGGATTCAACCCCTCCACCTACGTACTCACGGTGAGATGAGACATCCCTCCACCTACGTACTCACGCTGAGAGGAGTCAACCCCTCCACCTACGTACTCACGGTGAGAGGAGTTAATCCCTCCACCTACGTACTCACGGTGAGAGGAGTCAACCCCTCCACCTATGTACTCACAGTGAGATGAGACATCCCTCCACCTACGTACTCACGGTGTGATGAGTCATCCCCTCCACCTACGTACTCACGGTGAGATGAGACATCCCTCCACCTACGTACTCACAGTGAGATGAGACATCCCTCCACCTACGTACTCACGGTAAGATTAGTCATGCCCTCCACCTACGTACTCACGGTGAGATGAGACATCCCTCCACCTACGTACTCACAGTGAGATGAGACATCCCTCCACCTACGTACTCACGGTGAGAGGATTCAACCCCTCCACCTACGTACTCACGGTGAGATGAGACATCCCTCCACCTACGTACTCACGCTGAGAGGAGTCAACCCCTCCACCTATGTACTCACAGTGAGATGAGACATCCCTCCACCTACGTACTCACGGTGTGATGAGTCATCCCTCCACCTACGTACTCACGGTAAGATTAGTCATGCCCTCCACCTACGTACTCACGGTGAGAGGAGTCAATCCCTCCACCTACGTACTCACGGTGAGAGGATTCAACCCCTCCACCTACGTACTCACGGTGAGAGGAGTCAACCCCTCCACCTATGTACTCACAGTGAGATGAGACATCCCTCCACCTACGTACTCACGGTGTGATGAGTCATCCCCTCCACCTACGTACTCACGGTGAGATGAGACATCCCTCCACCTACGTACTCACAGTGAGATGAGACATCCCTCCACCTACGTACTCACGGTAAGATTAGTCATGCCCTCCACCTACGTACTCACGGTGAGATGAGACATCCCTCCACCTACGTACTCACGGTGAGAGGAGTCAATCCCTCCACCTACGTACTCACGGTGAGAGGATTCAACCCCTCCACCTACGTACTCACGGTGAGATGAGACATCCCTCCACTTACGTACTCACGCTGAGAGGAGTCAACCCCTCCACCTATGTACTCACAGTGAGATGAGACATCCCTCCACCTACGTACTCACGGTGTGATGAGTCATCCCCTCCACCTACGTACTCACGGTGAGATGAGACATCCCTCCACCTACGTACTCACGGTAAGATTAGTCATGCCCTCCACCTACGTACTCACGGTGAGATGAGACATCCCTCCACCTACGTACTCACGGTAAGATTAGTCATGCCCTCCACCTACGTACTCACGGTGAGATGAGACATCCCTCCACCTACGTACTCACGGTGAGATGAGTTCACTTATGTACTCAGGGTGAGAGGAGACAACCCTCCACCTACGTACTCACAGTGAGATGAGACATCCCTCCACCTACGTACTCACGGTAAGATTAGTCATGCCCTCCACCTACGTACTCACGGTGAGATGAGACATCCCTCCACCTACGTACTCACAGTGAGATGAGACATCCCTCCACCTACGTACTCACGGTGAGATGAGTTCACTTATGTACTCAGGGTGAGAGGAGACAACCCTCCACCTACGTACTCACAGTGAGATGAGACATCCCTCCACCTACGTACTCACGGTAAGATTAGTCATGCCCTCCACCTACGTACTCACGGTGAGATGAGACATCCCTCCACCTACGTACTCACAGTGAGATGAGTCATCCCCTCCACCTACGTACTCACGGTGAGATGAGTTCACTTATGTACTCAGGGTGAGATGAAACATCCCTCCACCTACGTACTCACAGTGAGATGAGACATCCCTCGACCTACGTACTCATGGTAAGATTAGTCATACCCTCCACCTACGTACTTACGGTGAGAGGAGTCAACCCCTCCACCTATGTACTCACAGTGAGATGAGACATCCCTCCACCTACGTACTCACAGTGAGATGAGACATCCCTCCACCTACGTACTCACGGTGAGATTAGTCATGCCCTCCACCTACGTACTCACGGTGAGATGAGACATCCCTCCACCTACGTACTCACAGTGAGATGAGTCATCCCCTCCACCTACGTACTCACGGTGAGATGAGACATCCCTCCACCTACGTACTCACGGTAAGATTAGTCATGCCCTCCACCTACGTACTCACAGTGAGATGAGACATCCTCTCCACCTACGTACTCACGGTGAGAGGATTCAACCCCTCCACCTACGTACTCACGGTGAGATGAGACATCCCCTCCACCTACATACTCACGGTGAGATGAGACAACCCTCCACCTACGTACTCACGGTGAGATGAGACAACCCTCCACCTACGTACTCACGGTGAGATGAGACAACCCTCCACCTACGTACTCACGGTGAGATGAGACAACCCTCCACCTACGTACTCACGGTGAGATGAGTCATCCCTCCACCTACGTACTCACGGTGAGATGAGACATCCCCTCCACCTACATACTCACGGTGAGATGAGACAACCCTCCACCTACGTACTCACGGTGAGATGAGACAACCCTCCACCTACGTACTCACGGTGAGATGAGACAACCCTCCACCTACGTACTCACAGTGAGATGAGACATCCCTCCACCTACGTACTCACGGTGAGATTAGTCATGCCCTCCACCTACGTACTCACGGTGAGATGAGACAACCCTCCACCTACGTACTCACGGTGAGATGAGACAACCCTCCACCTACGTACTCACGGTGAGATGAGACAACCCTCCACCTACGTACTCACGGTGAGATGAGACAACCCTCCACCTACGTACTCACGGTGAGATGAGACAACCCTCCACCTACGTACTCACGGTGAGATGAGACATCCCCTCCACCTACGTACTCACGGTGAGATGAGTCATCCCTCCACCTACGTACTCACGGTGAGATGAGACATCCCCTCCACCTACATACTCACGGTGAGATGAGACAACCCTCCACCTACGTACTCACGGTGAGATGAGACAACCCTCCACCTACGTACTCACGGTGAGATGAGACAACCCTCCACCTACGTACTCACAGTGAGATGAGACATCCCTCCACCTACGTACTCACGGTGAGATTAGTCATGCCCTCCACCTACGTACTCACGGTGAGATGAGACAACCCCTCCACCTACGTACTCACGGTGAGATGAGACAACCCTCCACCTACGTACTCACGGTGAGATGAGACAACCCTCCACCTACGTACTCACGGTGAGATGAGACAACCCTCCACCTACGTACTCACGGTGAGATGAGACAACCCTCCACCTACGTACTCACGGGGAGATGAGACAACCCTCCACCTACGTACTCACGGTGAGATGAGACAACCCTCCACCTACGTACTCACGGTGAGATGAGACAACCCTCCACCTACGTACTCACGGTGAGATGAGACAACCCTCCACCTACGTACTCACGGTGAGATGAGACATCCTTCCACCTACGTACTCACGGTGAGATGAGACAACCCTCCACCTACGTACTCACGGTGAGATGAGACAACCCTCCACCTACGTACTCACGGTAAGATTAGTCATACCCTCCACCTACGTACTCACGGTGAGATGAGACATCCCCTCCACCTACGTACTCACGGTGAGATGAGTCCACCTACGTACTCACGGTGAGATGAGACAACCCTCCACCTACGTACTCACGGTGAGATGAGACATCCTTCCACCTACGTACTCACGGTGAGATGAGACAACCCTCCACCTACGTACTCACGGTGAGATGAGACAACCCTCCACCTACGTACTCATGGTGAGGTGAGACATCCCCTCCACCTACGTACTCACGGTGAGATGAGACATCCCTCCACCTCGTACTCACGGTAAGATTAGTCATACCCTCCACCTACGTACTCACGGTGAGATGAGACAACCCTCCACCTACGTACTCACGGTGAGATGAGACAACCCTCCACCTACGTACTCACGGTGAGATGAGACATCCTTCCACCTACCTACTCACGGTGCAAGAAGGGGTCGCGATAAGAGGTGAGGCTTGGTAGGGGGCTTCAGGGTCCGTATTCCTGGAAACCATAGTCTTTTAAGGAAAATTGGAGGAGCCGGTGGAGGTATGTGCGTGAGGGGAGGGGTAAATGCCTCTTGCATCCCCCTCTTCGGCCGATCTGCCAGTGCCGGCGTTTGCCCGTTGTCGTGCTGTATAGCACGATGCCGAGCGTGGTCGTGGTGCGAGGGAAGAGTCGGGACGAGAATCTGCTTTGTTTACGGGTGACCGCAAGTGTGTGCGGCAGGAATGCGTGTCGATGGATAACCTTGTCGGATGGTAGAGAATAACGATTTTTAGACCATTTATGTCAGCTAATTTCTTTTCAATAATTGACTCAGATGCTTGTTTGCTTCGCGCACCCTCCTGCCCCGATATCAGCTCCCTCTCAGCTTTTGGGGAAATCCAGACGCCAAGTTGGCACTGGAATAAGCTCACGTCGGTGGGGTGCCGCCAGGACGTGGTTTGGCAGAAGGTGGGGCGTCCCATCTACATCAACAGTCCGATGTCGTCAGCGACGGCCTTCCCCAACCTGCTCAAGTGCCCCCGCACGTACGTCGCCTCGCCCGCCACCAACTACAGCTTCACCATATCCGGCCCCAAGTGAGCTCACCGCCAGTTATGTGTCGTTAATAGATCGCTGCCTGTTGACAACAAAGACATTGGGCGGACTTTGCTTCACTTCAATGCTAATGTTATTCATGAAGTGATGGTATGGGTTGTGGACCGTACATATTCACATGAGTCAGTATGAGCCCGAACCGCGCGAAGGTGAAGGCCAAACTACGTTAGAATTGTTGGATTACTTTAATCATTTAATGACTTATTAGCCCTAACAATTCTACGATTCAAATAATTCGATTTTTCTTGTTAAAAAATACCACAATTGTTCTATAATCTAACAATTTTGTCGTGATTTGGCCTTCACTTATGCGTTTAGCAGCCCTAAATTCCTACATACGTATTTTGCGTTTGAAGATAATGCACCAGCTATGTAGCTACTACTGGCTCTGCAGACATATTTAATTCCCAGACACCACTAACCGCCCCAGAACCTCACCAACCAGCCTCTCTTTCTGCATTCAGAACAACACTGGTGATTAAGAACCCGAGCTCGGCCGACCACGGCGTCTACAGGTGCTACGCCACAAGCGTCAGCCGGGTCGACCCTCTGCGTCGGGTGCCGGTCTACATGGAGGTGCAGTACTACCCGTCCGTCAGCAGAGCTGCCTCCCAACCCGCTGCCACCGGCTGACGTCCGCCACAGAGGCTAGTGAGAAGCTGGAGTGAAATGTACGTGAAAGTGTGTGTGTGTGTGTGGGTGATACAGTAGCCAATGAGATCTATCCCGGTGCTGGTATTGCTAGTTGAAAGCTTAACCCAAATATACGTTAAATTAAGGCGTTCTTGGTGTACGTTATCTTAAGTAGAACCACAATGATATGCATCTGGTGGAACACTGTAGCCGTGCCCGGAGGTGCGTGAAACCTCGGTACGATAGTCATGTGAAATGGAACTAGTAATAGGTATTCTTGCATTACACTGAGTGTTGGGACAATTGTTGGAACAGTAGTTACGTGAAGTGTCTGTCAATTTTCGTTAATGGTGGAAAACTGCGCTTCGATCTTTGACAAGTTTGCAGGGTTCACAAAGGGCCATGGTATGATATATCAAGCAATCCTTGTGTTTTGCCCTCACTGTTCTACCTGTTTGCTTCAGTACGTCGGCCGTTGGCTGCTGTGTATTTATACCGTGTTCTCGTGCATACAACTCACTTTCAGATCCTTTGTGGTTTTCAAACTGTGTTGTTTCACACGCTGGTCTCCACTATTTTATCGCATTATTTTTAACAATATTAAAACGATACTTAGTGCATGACAGATCATAGTTTATTATTGTTCTACGCGTTGGAGTCATCGGTAAGTGAATAGCTGGTGTTTGTAAGTAGTTGAGCTGCCTATGTACATTATTTTGAAACCCGTTTTTTCTGCGTTTTAAAACACGTGTGCTGCCATGAAGCAAGCATGCACCAAATCGCTTTATGAACTTTGAAACCCGCTGTTTCGACTTGATTATAGACCGCGGATAATTAAACCTCGTTGATGAAGTGAATACATGGAACCTGCTACGCGGGGAAAATCCACTTTGGGAAATACCACAATTTTCTTCTGAGCATCCCGCACGCTGCTTTCTTGAAGTGATTTGGTTTCTTTGCTTGGCACGCTTTATCATTTCTAGCTGATTTTGGCACGTGAAGGCGTAACGTAGGTATAACTATTTTAAGGGCGGGCTTTGAAAGGAGTTGAAACTTTCTTTTATATACCTACCAATGAGCGAAAATATGTAGGTATACCGTTTTTCCAGAGAGAATCGAAAGCTTACAAGTGTTATGGAACTCTGAACACATACCAATTCTCAGCACCAGGCTTAAAGCTACTATTCTATATTATATCGTATTATATAGGATTAAAGATGAGCATAAGCGTATACACAAAATACACAAAAATGGGTATATTTTCAAATAAAGTTCCTCAGGACACTCGTATTCGAAGCTAAAGTTGAATCAAAGGATTATAAACATGTGACAAACAACAATTATGCTGTTTTCGGGGAAGATATCAAATATACATTATCGAGCAAAAAAATTGCATCCCTTTCCATTAACGGGGCACTATTTTTAAGCCATACAGAGGCTGCGACGGTTTTTCATTAATAATTTGCAAAGTATATTATTGTCAAAAAGTGTACTGTTCAGCTGATTTTGGTTGCAGGTCGTGAGGTGAAAACAAAAGTGCTGGCACAAAGTTTGCATTTTAAGAATGATGGGCGAGTGGGTACTTACAGATATGCTTTCAACATATAAAATTCCACACGTATCCTTACTCCAGCATAACCCCCCCAAGGGAATGTGCCGGAAAACTTCAAGTGCATTCGGTATGCTCAAAGACAACTTTTCGCTAAACTACAGTCTTTTGCATATGGAGGAAGGAACCCAATCGTGATATCATCTAGCCCGGCGCAACAATTTGACGTCTGAAGGTATTTGGAACTTCAATGGTGATTTATTTTTCGCCTCCTGGTATATCAACGAGTATAAATGTTTCAAAGACCATAAAAACACGGATGAACGGCCCCTGCACTTGTCAAGTATTCAATGACATTTAAAAAAGTGTTTATAGTAATACTTTATCATGGCCTTTATGCACTTACCTAAATATACTCATTCACTACTGAAAAATAAGTATTCCTATATGCTAACCAAGACAAGGAAATAAACGCTCTTGAATACAGTAGACGGCGAAAAAAATCATCAAATTCGCCTCGCAATCCGAAGTAAACACAACAACAAAGCGCTACAAATGAACGCACGGACGTTTCTGCTCACAAGAAACAGTTACTGACCGTGGCCACACACCAGTCCAGCTGCTGTAAAAAAAACTACTCATTTTCACCCGCATCAATCTACTCTTATCTCCTCTGAGGACACAATACCATCGTCATCATCAAGTCTCTTGCTCCTTCCTCCTCCCATGCCACCAAGAATGTCCGCTAGCTGGCGCTCTGTGAAGCTAGTGCCATCGCCAGCTGACAATCTACCCGACATGAAACGCCGGCCGTCAGCTGCGCCTTCAGGGGTGTACTGCACCTCCATGGAGACCACGTCGTTGCCGCCGTAGGACTTGGCTCCTCCACTGAGGCGACCGAGACAACGGTAGACGCCGGCGTCGGACGGCTGCGGCGCCGCCAGCACCAAAGTGGAGAAGTTCGGCCGCGAGTCTACCCAGCAGCTGTCGAAGGGTCCGCCGCGGTCCCAGAGACCGACGGAGCGTTTGAAGCGCGGCCAGGCGCCGGCCTGACAGCGACGGCTACCACCGCAGCCGCCCCCGTAGCTGCACGGGCCGCCACAGGGGGCGCCACCGCCGGAGGAGGAGGAGGAGCAGGGACCTCCGCGGCAGGGACTGCCGTTGCATCCACCGCCGCCGCCGCCGCCGCAGCCGGGGCCATAGACAAGACCACGGACAGGACCGGGGCCGGCGCCACCCATGGACGTGAACACGCCGCCGCCGTTCATACCGGCTCCATAGTTAGAGCCGGAGCCGAAGCTGGAGCCGTAGCCGGAGTTAAAGCCGTATCCGGAGCCGGATGTGGCCCCGGACCCGTAGCTGGGCCCGTTCCCCGCTATAACGGAAAACCCAATGTCGGTGACAGTGCCGCGGTTGTTGGTGGTGCCGATGTAGTCGTCTCTGTTGTACGAGTACCCACCGGCAGCGCCGCCCTGTCCGAACGATGTCTGTCCACCGCTGAAACTGCCGCTATTGCCGTAGGCGTTAGAACCCCAGGAGCTATCATAGCTAGCTGTGTTGTATCCACCCCCGCCGCCGTTAAAACCGCCATTGAAGCTGTTACCACCGCCATTATAACCACCATTATAACCACCGTTGAAGCCGCCACCACCTCCACTATAGTAGCCGCCGCCGGCGTCGGCGTTAAGACCGGAGAATCCTCCGTCGCCGTTCCAGGCAGTGGTCGAGCTGCCGCCGCCGCTGTTGAAGAAGTCGCCGGCGTCGTGACGGCTGATGGTGCCGCCCCAGCTGCCGGCGCGCTCGGCGAAGGAGCTGGAGAGGCTGCCGTCAACCTTCCGCCAGATGATGTCCTGAGGCGGCAGCAGGCGTCAGGAGGGGAGGTCACTGAGGGGGCGATGGCATCGGCAAAAATCAGCAACGAGTGTTCATCTGGACAACAACATTCTGAACATAGAAGGCATCAAATGTAAACAAAGATTCAATTTGACACTGAAACGTGAGCTTAAGCCAGTTTGAGTAATTTCTGGGGTTTGGTTGTCTTATCTTAAACTTCGATATAATTACATAGAACCAGGCACGATGGGCTAGTAAAGATGGCTCTCCTATTATTTTGCTCAGCCACGTGCAGATCAGTGATGCACTAACCGTTACAGTTTGCCCAGAGGTCAGGTGACCATCCCGTGCGAAGTCACACTGCATTTGCACCCCTGAAGTGGCGCCCGAGGGCATGAGGCGCCCCCGGCCCACCACCGGTGCCCGGTCGCAGCGCCCCCCGGCGCCGTAGTAGCTCTCCTGACAGACAGGGACCGAGTCAGAACAGGTGCTTCTATGGTGTTAATAGCAACTCTTTTATCCCACAACCGCTGAGAAGGTGCTAGCACTTTTTATTACCTTTGAACAGAAGCTTGATTTAAAACTTAACCAGTATTTGTGCGCAGTCAACATGCTTCATTGCTCGTAACTGACCTCTAAGACCATAGACGACACAAAAAAATATTATGTAGAATAGGTTACCACGTGACCTCAGGCTTGAAGCCCTTTTACCATTTTGGAGTGGGCACACATGTCCAGACCATTGGAGCCAGACAAGGTGCATTGAGAATCAATCATCATACAGAGCCATAGACCTCATGTTTAAATTTTGAAGTAGGGGCAAGGGATGGGTGGGGCGTCTGTCTCCACACCATTGCATTTGAAAGAGACATTTAAAACCAACTTACCAACTTCCGAAGTTTTACGGCAGTTCGTTTCGCGGATGGCATACACTTCATGTGCCATTAATAGGTCATCATAGGTCCCATCATTAATTCATAGCATAGGTCCTATCATTAATTCAGTCGGCAAGTGCATGGCTGCCGAGCTGAGCTCACCCATGTAGAGCCGGTGCCCCAGTTGTCGTCCTCGCAGTGGTAGATGTAGCCGAAGGAGTCGCGACAGTACCGGCTGGGCCCAGCCAGGCCGGGAGGCAGGCCCGGCCCTCCAACCGGGCGACCTTCCACCTCTCCCGGATGGATCACGTGACCTGAGGTCAGCGTCAGCAGGAGGGCGACGGCCGGCGTCGCGATCAGCACTGTGACTGGCATCGTGACCGGTACCGTCACTTCCAGCTGATGTACGGACGAGGGAAATTCAGGCCGGATACCAACTCAGGCTTCAGCTCTGGTCCAGCTCAACACAGAGGGATAGGAGCCACAGGACTCTTCGATCACAAAGCTATTCTTGTGTCACCATGAAGGACCGTCAGCTCAGCATTTGTGCCACGTCCTCACCCCACCAATTCCATCCTCTCTGTGGCCATTATGATAAGCGTTCCAGCTTTAATAGCGTCCGGCGCCGGCGCCGCAGTAGCGTCTTCAGACCCTGGATACGTACGGATCGGTTGAGGAAGTGTCGGCGAGGGCGGGACCCAGGGCAGCAGAAGAAGCGGGCGCTGGCGCAGCGGCAGGGCGAGGCTCCGCCGACGTCCAGCCGCGCGTGTCGGCACGCCGAGAGGGTGCTTTGTCGCTGCGGATATGTATGCCGCCCGTCTGTGGCGCCGGGGGACATTAGCCAGCCGATGTATGCAGGGTCGGCATCCTTTACTGAGGCGGTGGTCACTGTAGCGGCGCAGAACGACCGGGCCACGGCCGGTGATGGTGAAAACGCCGCTTCGTAACCACGTGGACGCAAGAAAGTAAGCGGATTTTTGCTTAGATATTCGCTGTAGTTTACACTGGCTACGTCCTTTGGGAAAAAGGTTTATGACGTGTTATGACGGCAGGAAACATAACAGGTATTTTATAAGATTATCAAAGTGCTGCTTGCCGCATACGCAGCAATGCTGGTCCACTGGCATATTGATGTATGTGCGCCGTGAGACTGACCATGAAAAATTCCTCGCTAGGCCTCGGGTTTCATCTGCAAAGCAAGAGTGGAAGCACGCTTGAAGCTTTATTGGTGATGATGAACAGTTTTCTATCCTTTCCTCACTAAAAACGATTATTCATTTATAGACAGGAGTCCTTGCCAAGCCATCCTGGTGGGTCTGTATAGAGTTCCTGAGCCCTTTGAAACATTTTTCAAAAGGACGGTCTTGCATCAGATAACATAATGTCGGCATGCAAAACACGCCATATCTTCCTGAAGATAAGCAAAAAAAGCGAGGGGTTGTGCAATAACTGTCGTTTCGGTGCAACTCGTGTATTTGGTGCTGAAGATATCATCGACGAAACGAAAGACGAAGGATGAGTGTCTCATCTACCTCTCAGTATGCATTAAATCATACGCCTAGGAACAGGAGGGGAGGGGAGGCTTGACCCCCGCACTTTTTCTAAAAATATATTTTAGCTAAATTGGAAGGAAATAAGTAATTTTGTGACGAGCGAGTGTGAAGAATAGCACCAAGTCAGAATCCTTTGAGTTTTAGTTCTGAAGGTGAAAGTTCCCCGTCAGTGGTAGGTTGAAGACGGGCCAATCCCGTCTTCAGCGGCCAAACTTTTGTTGCCGGTGGCGACGCTTAGGCATTAAATCGTCCGTTTGTTTTATTTTGTGTGCACAGTGCAGAAACATGCACTGGAACTGGAATAGCCTTGTGGACCACACTTCCTGGTAGTTTTCGAAAAATTGCTGTTTATGCTCAGACCACGCTAATGCATATATAGCACTCACTCTACACAATGAGTACAGTAAAAGTATGCAGTGTATGCACGCATTTTTCGGATATACTTTGCCAATGTCATACGCAAAATGCCAGTCGAGTGGGAAGAGCAGGCAGCCAATACAACGCGGTGCCCACGTCACCGTGATACCTCTCGTTTTACACAGACCTGCCGGTCAGATCATCGGTGAAAACCGGTCAGATCATCGGTGAAAGTATGTATGTACATCAACGCAAATTGGTATCGAGCCTCGCACTGCACCCGAGAATGTGGAACTTCCCATGGAGCAACAAAGAATGCAGACTTGATTAACGTGAAATCCACCCTCCCAATTGTGGACGATGACCGTGTGCAAACGAACCGTAATTCTGATGCAGAAATACCTGCCTTTTGAAAACACCTCCCAATTAGGGGCGCTGCGGGGGAACGGCGGCCCGGCCGTGGCCAGCCCCGATGCACGGGTGTCGGACCGTTATGGCGGCAACATGAGGTCAGCGGAAGCGCCTCACAGGATGGGTTCGTCACGGTACGGCCGCTCTTTTGTCGAGGACAGGGTGTGACCTGCAGTGCACAGCACCGACCGCCAATATTACCGGGGCACTGTCAGCCACGAGAAATGCTCTGTGTGACCGCCCGACGGCGGAATTCCAGAGCTGCTACGGCTCAAATGTACAGCTATCGTGAATGAAGAAAAGCCTCAATGGATGTTGAACCACTGCCAGTATATTATCTGGCTCCTCCATCATTGCGAGACTTTTCAGCTCCCGCGTCAGAGTTCCCACGTGCAGAACGAATTTCACACATCCAGAAGCCACCGTCCGCACCGTATAATAATTGTTGGGGTTTAACGACGCACCAACTGCCAGGGTCATACGGCGTCGCCAACTCTCACCCTGTTGGAAGGGATTTTGGGGATCAGATCGACTTATTCAGAGGCTCCGCCGGGACTTGAACCCGGGACCGGTGGCTTAGAAGACAAGGGTGCTATCCACTAAGCCACCTCATCCCCCGTCCGCACCGTCACCACAGCTCATAATACAAAACACGCCGAGCAAACCAGCAGTCCAATTTGGCAAGATATAGAAGGACCTCTGTAAGCAAAAAACAAGGTATATCATAAAAGTGCTAGACGCCTGGCAGCTCCATGGAGTAAACAGCACTGGCTAAAACAAGCAGCAATGAAATCAAGCATCATGCTCGCTGAAATAACACCTCGAGAGAGATATGAATCGACGACTCGGTTATGTTCGCAGTGCTTCAGCTCCCACGTCAGAAGATCAGCCAGGCTGCGCTTAAAACTACCCATGCTGGAGTCAGACTTGTTGAGTCGCAACTCAGGGTCAGAGGTGACCCTGAGTCGCCTCAACTTTTGCTACATTATTTCGCTATTAAGATCTACTGATTCATAACAATATCCGAGTAGGTACTTAAAGCTAATACCTTTTCGTAATACAAGTTTTCAGAAAAGGCAATTGTATCGCTCCTCTCAATGAAATACTTTTATTGAAGAAAAATATTATTTAAGGCCACTTAGCATCACTTTTCGAATACGAAATTAACCCGGCTTTCATTTGTCAGAAAACCGATTATGACTTACTAAGTAGCGACTCGGAGTAGAGTCGACTCTGAGTTGGTTCATTTTTTATTCAGAGTTGAGTCGACTCACTCCTGAATGTGGGTCGAGTCAGACTTAACTCGCCGGCTAAACGCGTTGAGTCGAGTCAGAGTCAGTCACTAAAGCGTGAATCAGAATTGATTCGACTCAAAAAGTTTTGAGTCATCTGGATGTTTGGCTAGAGTTGCGTATTCCAAGTGTTGGTTGTTCAGCTGTACCACTTCCACTCCGGCGTCTCCGTTTCCCAGCATTTGCTCGTGGTGTTTTAGTTCGCAGGGCATTTGTTCGCAAAAGCATTTGTTCGCAGATCATTTGCTCTGATACGTTCGGTGGTCATAGTAAAACGCGCAACACCGTTTGTGGGACTGCGGACTGGCCTGTACTAAGCTGACTTTGTGTCACACTCAGTTGGTGACCGGCTCACCGGCAGATACAGACCAGAGCGGCTCGCGTCCTGAGAGATGTGGTTATTATTTTTTTTTTTGCTAGCTGACAATTTTCCGCACCCAGTATAGCTGGGAGACGCAACAGTTACCGTTAACCCTCACCCCACCAGGGGGCATCGATGGTCCCCTAAGGTTTTTTCGGGATAGCAGGAGAACGAAGAGGCGCAGCACCACGAATGAGGGCTCTATCTCTCACACCATCATGTTCCCACCATCACTGAAATTACCCCGGGTCACACAACGTCATGTCACTGGGCGAGGTCAACCAAGGTCACCTCACTTCACCTTTTGAGCACTACCATAGCTACATTAAGCCCATCATTTTGAAACTTCCTACACTTCATAACCCCTCCAGGGTCTAAAAAAGTTATATCCGGGGATATTTAGATTTAGTGACCTGAGGTCAGGTCACGAGGCGACCTCACCTATTGAAAACGCATGGGAAAAGCTGTCTTATGATGCAAAAGTCACAAAAATGATTGCAAATGCTCAGATTGCTCAGAAAAGCAATCTTGGACACCCTTTCACGGATCCCATGGGCGATATTTTCCCTTTGACCTATCTGAGGTCATCGCAGGTCACCAGAGGTCAAAAACAGTATTTTGACGATAACTTTTAGCCTAATCAAGCTAGAGCAGTGAAATAATCGTCATTGTGTACGTCTCGTCACTGGCTTTCATTTGATATGCGGCAAGGTCACTTTTTGACCTCAGGTCATATTAGATCACGAGGTGACCTCTGGAGGTCAAACCACTGGCGGGAGGTCATTATGTTCCGCATAGTGGAAAAAGGTCTGGCATTTTCATAGCAAATGTACCTTACCAGATTGCAACATCTCTAACGGCATGAGAGCTATGCCCAGTTTGCTTAAGCATTACATATTTCAGTGGAAATAGCCTATCGTGACCTAACTTGACCTCTGGAGCTTAAGCCATTGACCTGAGCGCTTAAACATGCAAATTAATTTCTTACTGAATTCACACGAGCTTTCTAATGCATTTGCAGATTTTCGCTAGCCCTCAGATTTTCGGAGTTAGAGGGGGGCATCGATGGTTCCCGTGGGGCAAAGGTGGCGCCGGAGCCCCGGTGGGGCGCGGGTTAAGAGAGATGCAAGAACGCTATTCAGACATGGCCGGAGCGTTAGCTATTTGTTTCAAAACGATATGTGGGCTAACATGGGATGACTAACAAGAAGTTCAGTGGGGACACCGGTACATTCTGGCCTTAGTTGGTCGATGGGTATCTGATATGTCTGTCTTCTGATATGTCTGTCGATCACCAGTCGATGTTGTAGGCGATTTTGTCTGGGTTACAACGGTACCTCCAGCCCACATCATAACTTAAGGTATCTTCTCCATTATCACTGGGTTTCAAAAACAATCACTTGGGTCTTTGACGTATCTATCATCAGCTTGTTCTGGCTGAACCAATCTAAAAATAGTTGAAGCTCGTTGTCAAGGCTTCAGATATCACAGAGGCAGTATTTTGATCCACGAATTGAAACAGTGATACAGCACCGCTCCATCAATTCTCAGATTCAGCCCAAGCTTCATTAATGAGAATGGCGAAATCAGACTTGGTTCTTTGACAGAAGCCCGTAGACAAACAACTCAATAGAATGCAGTCGTTCAAGAAAAAATGGAGTGAGGAAAGCCTGCCACGATTATCGCCAGAGATTTTAGAGGTGGCCTTCTGAGGGCTCGCGACCTCGAGTGAAAGTGATCCCAGCACAGAGCATCGGGTGCTAGGCAGGATATTCCACCTCCTCACCGTAGAACAAATAGTTTCTTACACAGCTAATAGTAAATTGGGACTCTGCTGCGAAATCGCCTATGGTTTTGGCAAAGATTGCGCACTCCCTTTCAAACGTTCAAGAACAAACACGCCTTATAGTCAGAATATTATATTTCCGAGTAATGCTATCATCTGGTATACAATAGACTTTCCAAAGGCGAAACAAAAAGATCATTCGCTATTCTTCACCCGTCCCGACCCCCGAAAATAGTCAGTCATGCAGCATGGAAGAGGCCGCCGGAGAGCGGGGCCTGGCAGCAGCGCAGAAGACCCCTGCTACCCACGCCCAACACTGCCGCCGGCGCGCAGCTACTATGTGAAAGCTCCCGTATATACAGGCGACGGCCGGCCAGCTCCAGTGGAATGGCGGTGCGGTGGGCTCGCTGGCAGCCCACCGCCGAGACATCACAGCGACGCGGTCCGAGTCGACGGAGGACCCACACTCGGGGCAGAAGGCTGGCGTGTCGGTGCTTCCTCAGGCTTTACACAGCACGCTGTGGACGCACACTAAAAATATATATATACACACAGCCGCCGAAAAGAAAACTTTGATATTTCCTGCATAACAGAGCATAACTTAAACCCTCGCTACCTCACACATCCACGAGTGAGAGGTCACGACATGACCTTCGCTTTGCTAACCAGTTTGACGTGAAGTGACGCCTCTTCACCACAGCCCCTTCTTACCACATCAGAGCTCTAAAACGGAACGTTCTGCGCCAACGAACAACCATCGGATACAGCAGTTTCTACGGGCGAATGAGTGCGACGCCTGTCCCAGCTTTCACGGCTTGTGCGAAAATGACGCAGCATCGATGGTGTGTCCCACAGCCGCACAGAGACGCCCGATACACGTTTCTTCACCTTCGCTGCGGGCTGACGGCGCCACTCGGCGCCATCATGGCTGGCAGACGCCGCTCGTACCTACCCCGGCCAGGGCAAAAACACCCCAACTCTCGGCTCTCAGTGGCACACAGGCTTTCGGCACAACACCTCCCTCAGCGGGCAGCGGACGCAGCGGGCAGAAGCGGGCTCTTCACGCATGTTCGCCCCACAGCAGACATCGGCCGGGCTCTCACCAGAGAGAACGGCACTTGTATAGCATAGACAGCAGCGGAATAGACGCCTCAGGAGCGCAGCCAGGACGGGACGTCAGCCAACAGTCACACACCAGCCCAGGCGATCTCCAACCAGGGGGCGTCAGATACCGATCACACACACGGCCCAGGCAGTCTCCAACCAGGGGCGTGCAACCAAAGGACGTCAGACACCGATCACACACGGCCCAGGCAGTCTCCAACCAGGCGGCGTCCCCACGGTCTCCAACCAGGGGGCGTCAGATAACGATCATACACCCGGACCCCGCGCTCTCCAACCAAGGGCACGTCAGCCCACAGTCATACACATGGTCCCCGCGCCATCCAACCAGGGGACGTCAGACTACAGTCATACACGTGGTCCCCGCGCCATCCCACCAGGGGGACGTCCCGCGCTCTCCAACTAGAGAACGTCAGCCAACAGTCATAAACCCGGCACCCGCGCTATCCAACCAGCCAGCCTCTCACCGCCTAGTATTAGCCTAGTATAAGTTACACAGCGGCTACCTGGACGTTCACCCAGTGCGAAGGCCCGGCCGCGGCCCCCGTCTAGTCAGCGCCCACTGCCTTAAAGTCCCGAGCAGCGGTGATGTCAGAAACGATACCCAGACAGACCGTCGCCTGGACCCTGGAGCGCGTCACACGTGCCCTTTGCTAGCGTGAAAATAGATTGATTCAGCGGCGCCGAGGCGCCAGCTATGACGCGGCCACGGCTCGCAGCTCGTCCACTACGTTGGCCAGCAGAGTCTGGTTGGTCCCCTTGCCGTCGATTCCGAATCTGCCCGGACTCTGCAGAAACCACAGGAGATAGTCAACACCAACCGCCGCAGGTTTCTCTCCAGGAATGAACACCAAATACTCCAATAAAACTGAGAGGGTCTCGCAGCAAACGTATACGTTTGTGGAGACTTGGAGCAATACTGATTATTTTCACTCCTGGCATGTAACACATCAAGCTAACAAGAAACTATTGGCAGCCGAACTTTCAGGGACACCCGGCAACCACGTCCGTGACCAAACGCCGGTGAAAGTGGCCGCGTGCTGTCCGGTAGCCTGCGCGGGCGGCGCCTACTAACTGGCGGTTACGGCGCCACGGGGCGGCACGCTGCTGCCGTCACGTGTCTCGCCCCCGTGTAGGCCGTGGGGAACGCACGTGTCCCACTGGCACGCGTCCCAACCATCACGGCCACACGCGCGGGGCCGCCAAAAATCGGCAGTCCTAACACTGCGTTCAGACTGGTGGCAATTACGTTCCATCATCTGTTTTTATGTTTCACACAGAATGGTTGTAAGCTGTAAAGAATCGCACCGCTCCCCCAGGACTTTTTACGTACTGCTAAGCCATGAACTCGATTCACACAAGACATCAAGAGAGATGCAGGCCAAAAACATGACCACCCAAGAATACTGGACTCCACGTGATACCAATCCGCACATTCTAAATCACTCCGGGATCACCCCGACAGCGCCCCTTTCTTACAAACGGAAACACCGGCCCCCGCCAGTGACGTCACAGCCCGGCCTGGCTTACCAGCTGTTTGATAAGCACACAGATGTGATCGCCGTGGATGGAGCGGCTGTAGAGGCTGGCCGTGGTGTCGATCTGCTCCACTACTGAGAGTCGGCCCCAGAACGCCACCCGCCGCAGCACCTGAGGAAGAGAAGCATCTGTGACAACGGTAACACCTGATGAAGAGAAGGAACTGTAACAACGGTAACACCTGGGGTGGAGAGGGGTTTATAACAACGGCAACACCTGAGGTGGAGAGGGGACTGTAACAACGGTAACACCTGAGGTGGAGAGGGGACTGTAACAACGGCAACACCTAGGGTGGAGAAGGAACTGTAACAACGGCAACACCTGGGGCGGAGAGGGGACTGTAACAACGGCAACACCTGAGGTGGAGAGGGGTTTATAACAACGGCAACATCTGGGGTGGAGAGGGGTTTATAACAACGGCAACATCTGGGGTGGAGAGGGGATTGTAACAACGGCAACGCCTGGGTTGGAGAGGGGTTTATAACAACGGCAACGCCTGAGGTGGAGAGGGTTTTATAACAACGGCAACATCTGGGGTGGAGAGGGGATTGTAACAACGGCAACGCCTGGGTTGGAGAGGGGTTTATAACAACGGCAACGCCTGAGGTGGAGAGGGGTTTATAACAACGGCAACGCCTGAGGTGGAGAGGGGTTTATAACAACGGCAACGCCTGAGGTGGAGAGGGGTTTATAACAACGGCAACGCCTGAGGTGGAGAGGGGTTTATAACAACGGCAACGCCTGAGGTGGAGAGAGGTTTATAACAACGGTAACACCTGAGGTGGAGAAGGGACTGTAACAACGGCAACGCCTGAGGTGGAGAAGGAACTGTAACAACGGCAGCACCTGAGGTGGAGAGGGGTTTATAACAACGGCAACGCCTGAGGTGGAGAGGGTTTTATAACAACGGCAACATCTGGGGTGGAGAGGGGATTGTAACAACGGCAACGCCTGGGTTGGAGAGGGGTTTATAACAACGGCAACGCCTGAGGTGGAGAGGGGTTTATAACAACGGCAACGCCTGAGGTGGAGAGGGGTTTATAACAACGGCAACGCCTGAGGTGGAGAGGGGTTTATAACAACGGCAACACCTGAGGTGGAGAGGGGTTTATAACAACGGCAACGCCTGAGGTGGAGAGGGGTTTATAACAACGGCAACGCCTGGGGTGGAGAGGGGACTGTAACAACGGCAACGCCTGAGGTGGAGAGGGGTTTATAACAACGGCAACACCTGGGGTGGAGAAGGGACGGTAACAACGGTAACACCTGGGGTAGAGAGGGGACTGTAACAACGGTAACACCTGGGGTGGAGAGGGGTTTATAACAACGTCAACACCTGGGGTGGAGATAGGACCGTAACAACGGCAACACCTGGGAGGAGAAGGGACTGTAACAACGGCAACACCTGAGGAGGAGAAGGGATCTGTAACAACGGCAACGCCTGGGGTGGAGAGGGGACTGTAACAACGCTGCCGCCCCAAAACCGATGTGATACCTGAGCCGTAGCTGTTGGGTTCAACAACGCAACAGCTGCCAAGGCTAGATACGGTCGCCAATACCACCCTGTTGGTAGAGATCGCGAGGAACAGATCGCCTCTTGCTCAGAAGAGCTGGCGTTTAAAGGAGACAACAGTAACAACAGTCCAGAGCAGTTCTCTGCAACACCAGAATCAGACAGCATAACAACAGGGTACTCCCGAGATACTTGAACGTCCTAGGCGAGACATTTGGTTGTGCCGGTGGATCCTGCTTATAATGGCTCCAACGCGTGAAAATAAACTTTCCAGTCATCTTACACAACGAATTCCATGAAAAACACTTCAGAACAATGGGATTATCGACCCGCTAGTAATCCCCGATAGCCTGTCAAGCCGAAATTTAGAATGACGCCAATGTCAGCACCGATCCAAGGATCTCTCTTCTTCGACAGACGGCTGGCGCACCTGGTCGAAGTGCTGCGTGATTCCGGTGATGACGCAGGTGGCGCGGGCCGTCAGCTGATCTCCCGCCAAAAGGTCGGAGAACAGCTGTTTGTCTTCCAGCTGCGGCAGCAGCAGCGCCGAGCTCGCCAGACGCAGCTTGAACGAGAGGGTGTCGGAGCCCGCTTCCTGGTGAGGGACAGGACGCGGTCAGAGACATTCCCGGGGACCGCTAACGCCACTGTTGAACACGCCGACCCAGCCAGGGTGCTTCGTCTCGGATAGTCCAGCCAAGGCACTCCACGGCCACATTAGAGCTTTAGAGACGATACCAGAAAAGAAAGGGCTCCTTTCTCCATGCGGGTAAGAATTAAAATATAGGCATGCATGATTTGGTGGCTGGCCTTCGGTCCCCGCCCAGAGCCAGCTGTTTGGTAGTGCCTGACCTTTGGTCCCCAGCTTGGACCTGACCTCTGTGGGCCTGCTGACCTGCGCGGTAGAGGTGACGGAGGAGGCCAGTTTGAGGGGCGCGCTGACGTCACGCAGCCGCAGAGGCAGCGTCACTTGGTGTCGCCCGGACGCCTCCAGCGGGAACGACGGTACCTGAGCACGGCCGCAAAACAGCGTCAACCCACCACTGTGATACCCGTACTGCGTGTATTTCGCACAGGATCCACACCAGTGACCTTTCGAAATTACACGCCGCTAAATGATTATGCTAAAACACATAGATCCTACAAACATATCCTCAAGACTCGTTTCTAGAGATTGTTCTTAATCACGCTGTCGATTTCACTTCTCAGACCCACCACGGAGCGCATTGGAAGTATACTCGGCCTCTCGGTTAGCTGAATTCAGACTTCTGACCAGACACATTGGGAATCACACAACTATTCATCACAACAGCACAGTCCAGCCATTATTGTACCAGCGTCCTCCTCAGTGCTGAGCGGTACCCGCTGTCCACGCACCTGCTCGGGGACCTGTCCCTCCTCTTTGGCGGTGACAGTGACCTGCACGTCCGTCAGAGGCTCCGTCAGCTTGTTGGTCACCACCAGGGTGACAGTGACCTCGTCAGGCACGCTCTCGCTACCCTGCGGCTCGTACTCCTGGGGCGGCGGACGGTGGACGTCAGTGGGGGGCCGGGCATCGCTCAGAGGTACAACAGCGAGTGAGCATTCTCTGAATATGCGAACAGGTGGTGATTCAATAAAACTTGCTGCGTTCTTAAGAGAAATAAGGACACTTCGGCACAGCGGCACCATATGGACAGGCGCGCTACATCTCGGCAGCGTCATTGTGAAGAGACCCTGGATCGGTGGGGCGGGGATCGCGTGTGCCTGTTTACCCCCCTGGATCTGGGTACGCCGCCACTCTCACCAGCTTGAGCCGGTCGTTCTCCGCCAGGGGGCAGAGCCGAGTCTCCGGTAGCGCCACCTCCTGCTGGCCCGGCGCCGGCACCTGCTCGTGGCTCGGGGTCGAAATACCAGCCGCCTCCTCATACCCCAGCAGCCGGCCCGAGCTCTTCTCCTGACGACCCAGCCACACGGTCACTCGGTCGGTAAACTCAGGCATCCTCGTGGTGTAATAAAATCGCATACAACTGCATAGTCCGAAGCAACATGATCAGGTACGCAACTCGGCAGCTGGAAATAATACGGAACACTGTTTCGTCGGCTCACCTTCTTGCTTTTCTTGCTCTTCTTGGCCCTGTGTTTGCTGGGTTTGACGCCGTTGGCCATCTCGGCAGCAGGCTGTTTCGGGGCTGGCGGTCCGTGCCCGTTGTCGGTGCCTATCGGTCCGTCCCCGGCCGCAGCAGCAGCGGCGGGAGCGCCCGAGGCCGGCAGGTCGCTCAGCCAGAACTCAATGTCGTCCTGAGGTGGCAGAACGGCGGGGATGATTGGTGAGAAGGGAGAAAATATGCACACATTTGATTCGAGTCGGGAGGATTGCGTATGGATATCTCACGACTGATGTTGAATTCAATGACGGTTCACTCAGTCTGAGAACAGTCACTTGTTTTGTTGGCCACGAGTTCATGTCATTCTACGGCCCATATTCGACACATTTCATAGTGAAGAAATCATATAAAAGTGCACGGAGCCCAGAGCCTTGCTTGGCCTTTCTGCCGTAGCCATGACCTTACGCTCGCAAGTGTTGCAACACTTCGCGACCCATTACTTGAAATAACCTCCCCCTCTGCTTTGCGACACTAAAGTAAACAACCCTCCCCAAAGAATTATTCTCAACACCTTAGAGGCGGGCAAAAGTGCCTTGCACAGAACGCCTTATAAAAATTCCTTTACTTACATCGACTTGCCTGTTAATGGATCTTTTCTGTTGGCGATTTACTTGAATAAATAAAATAAATAAATAAATAAATAAAAGCCCTTAAGTAAGAATCTTACCTAAATGGCGCGAAATAAGCGGATAAACAATTACCACGTTCTACGTGTTTTAACTTCACTTTAGCACTTTCTAACGTAGTTTTTCTGTTGAGAAACCCCAACTCCCGGGGAGCCTCGGTACCAGCCATTCTACCTGGTCAGGTGACCCACCTCTGGTCTCTTGACCTCGCCGTTCTCAGTCGCCTCCGTCCCCGCCGCAGACGGCGCCTCCTCCGCCGCGCCGTTCTCACCAGCCTCCGCCTGTTTCTTCTCCTTCTTGTGCTTCCGCTTCTTCTCCTGTTTCTTTTTCTTGGTCTTGCGGCGTCCGGGGTCTGCGGCGGGTTCGGCGGCGGCCGGCAGGGGCGCGGCCCGGCTGCCGGTGGGAACGCACCGGCAGCACCTCATCCGGAGCTAGAGGCCTGTCGGTGCAGAGACGCCCGTGTTTCAGCAGGATGGGGCCCAGGGTCACTGAGTCACGTGTCTGCTCTGACTGGAGCGGGGCGGCGTCGTTCGAGTTCGAGTGATGGGCGTGTTTGCGTTACGATTTTAACTACAGTGTTTTCTTAACGACAGCTACCATAATCACACACCGCCAACTTTTACAAGTGTTAGCAGTGAGCTAGTAGTTTTCGGTAAAACTGGTCACACCGAATCATACGTAGCAAAATTATATACTTTGACAAGTGATAGGAACAGACACTAAACTCACAAAACATACTTAATTACAATTAATCCGGTGTATTGATGTGAGCCAGCACTGGCACTGTACGGCGTTACGGAAGCTTTTGCTGTATTTATTTCACATGAGCAACATAGCCAGGGCCGATTGGGTCGCGCCCCGGGCGAAGCAGCATCCAAGGGGAAACGCCGGCTCCTCCCTAGTGCCGGGTAATAATAGCAAGCAACAATCCAGTCCATGTGAACGACGGAAAACAGTGAGTCAGCACCCCTCCAGACTGCCGACCGTTTCAGCAGCAGCTCCTGCCCCCGACTCACTCGTCGAGGTTGATGTCCAGCGCGCGGTGAGGGTCGTCGGCGGGTCGGGTGTCTGCCTCCTCCTCGGAGGAGCGGGCTCCCTCCGGCATCTCACCGCCCACCGACACCGCGTGTACCACCGGCGGCTGCGCCTCCTCCTCCTCCGAGGACGACCGCTGCCCGCCTGCACACACAGAGCGGGTCACTGAACACACCACGGGAACGGACGGTCACTCCGAGAATAACCACACAGCCGGTCACAGAACACACCACGGGAACGGACGGTCACTCCGAGAATAACCATACAGCGGGTCACTGAACACGCCACAGGAACGGACGGTCACTCCGAGAATAACCACACAGCGGGTCACTGAACACGCCACGGGAACGGACGGTCACTCCGAGAATAACCACACAGCGGGTCACAGAACACACCACGGGAACGGACGGTCACTCCGAGAATAACCACACAGCGGGTCACTGAACACACCACGGGAACGGACGGTCACTCCGAGAATAACCACACAGCGGGTCACAGAACAAGCCACGGGAACGGACGGTCACTACGAGAATAACCACACAGCGGGTCACTGAACACGCCACAGGAACGGACGGTCACTCCGAGAATAACCACACAGCGGGTCACAGAACAAGCCACGGGAACGGACGGTCACTACGAGAATAACCACACAGCCGGTCACAGAACACACCACGGGAACGGACGGTCACTCCGAGAATAACCACACAGCGGGTCACTGAACACGCCACGGGAACGGACGGTCACTCCGAGAATAACCACACAACGGGTCACAGAACACACCACGGGAACGGACGGTCACTCCGAGAATAACCATACAGCGGGTCACTGAACACACCACGGGAACGGACGGTCACTCCGAGAATAACCACACAGCGGGTCACTGAACACGCCACGGGAACGGACGGTCACTCCGAGAATAACCACACAGCGGGACACTGAACACACCACGGGAACGGACCCATCCGAGAATAACCACACAGCCGGTCACAGAATACACCACGGGAACGGACGGTCACTCCGAGAATAGCCACACAGCGGGTCAATGAACACGCCATGGGAATGAACGGTCACTCCGACAATAACCACACAGCGGGTCACTGAACACGCCACAGGAACGGACGGTCACTCCGAGAGTAACCACACAGCGGGTCACAGAACACGCCACGGGATCGGACGGGTATGGAGCGTGATCTGGAACGAAGAGAAACCGACTCTATCACACTAAATTTCACTACAAAAAATAGCCTCTGCAAAGATTGTGCGAAAAGTGTCGTGCCACAGAAAGCAGGAGAGTGAGAGTTAACTACACCGAGTTAAGCCCCGCAATATATGCACCGGAGACGGTACACGCTATTTCTATTATCGATGCCTGTGGGTACATCGACGGTCATGGCCGCTTTCCACTCAGATATATCTAAAAGTACAGATGTGAACACAAGCCACCATCGTTCGCAAATACACACTGTGTGCGGTTGTACTCACGTTTTCTCTTGGACCGCTTCTTCTTGTTCTTTTTACTGGACTTGTAGGACCGGTTGTGCATCTTCAGGTAGTCGTCAGGGTTGGCCAGACCTAGAGACGGCGAGCGGACCACACAGGAGATCAGTGAAAAGAGGCAAACGGAGCACAAGGCCAGCACAGCCAGCGAAAAAAACCCAAACAAAAAAACTATGTCGTCATAGCTCCAGGTAATCTAAAGAACCACGGGTCAGCCAGAGACGAACTTGCACAAAATCGTTCGATATATTATGAATCGCCAGAAGCTCGGGAATGGGACGCCGATACGTAGTCTGGGGCACATATCAGCGATCAAGCGGTCACGAACTACACCGTGACGTCACGAGCGCACGGCACCCACCTCCCAGCCGGAGAGGGGTGTCCAGGTGGAGATTCTTGACCGGCACCTCTGCGGCCAGGTCGAACCCGCCGCCGCCGCCGCCGCCGGTGAGAGGCGATGTCACCAGGGGACCCTTCAGGTAGTGCGGGTTGTGTTGCTGCTCGTGCTCGCGCGCCTCCCGGCTCTGCCGCAGCGGCGGAGGAAGAGGTGGAAGTCAGGGCGGGGGCGGAGTAGCAACCGGGGAGACAGCGTCGCAGCCGTCAGGTCAAACGTACGGGTCGTGAGCTGGATGTATGAACTAGACTCACTCGTACTTTAACTATGCGCCATGTGCTGCTGGCATGTTACTGCACGTGTCTGCTTCAGGCGTGGTCTTAGGCGTGATTAATGATCTCTCTCCTTCTCTCTCTCTCTCTCTTCTTCTTCTCTCTCTTCTCTCTCTCTTCTTTTTTTTTTTTTTTTTTTTTTTCTTCTCTCTCTTCTCTCTTCTCTCTCTTCTCTCTTTTTTCTTTTTTCTCTTTCTCTCTCTCTCTCTCTCTCTCTCTCTCTCTTCTCTCTCTCTCTCTCTCTCTCTCTCTCTCTCTCTCTCTCTCTCTCTCTCTCTCTCTCTCTCTCTCTCTCTCTCTCTCTCTCTCTCTCTCTCTCTCTCTCTCTCTCTCTCTCTCTCTCTCTCTCTCTCTCTCTCTCTCTCTCTCTCTCTCTCTCTCTCTCTCTCTCTCTCTCTCTCTCTCTCTCTCTCTCTCTCTCTCTCTCTCTCTCTCTCTCTCTCTCTCTCTCTCTCTCTCTCTCTCTCTCTCTCTCTCTCTCTCTCTCTCTCTCTCTCTCTCTCTCTCTCTCTCTCTCTCTCTCTCTCTCTCTCTCTCTCTCTCTCTCTCTCTCTCTCTCTCTCTCTCTCTCTCTCTCTCTCTCTCTCTCTCTCTCTCTCTCTCTCTCTCTCTCTCTCTCTCTCTCTCTCTCTCTCTCTCTCTCTCTCTCTCTCTCTCTCTCTCTCTCTCTCTCTCTCTCTCTCTCTCTCTCTCTCTCCTCACCCTCTGCAGCTCCTCCGCCGTGGGCTGGTAGCGTTTCTCCACCGCTGGCACACCCGCTGCCGGCCGCTCCGAGCGCACGAATACCTCCACACCGTAGTCGACCTCGTCCGCCTCGTCCTCCGACTCGTCCGACGGCTCGTTGATCCACTCGTCCAGGTTCAGACCCTCCGGCACGGGCACCTGGAGGGGGGCGTCACGTTAGACGGCGCTGTCGCAGGCACGCTGCCGTAGAAAGAGGCAGAGAAGCGGCTGACTGTTGCACGTACAGAGCAGTACATCGGCGATAGCCTCCCTCACGCTGGTTGTCTATTTCTGACAAATGTTTTGGAACAGTGAACATACAAGCGAAACAATCAGATTGAGCATCGTTTTATCTTGAACTGAGCACAGCATATTCTGAGTCGAACCACTAAACAGCTTACATGTTGCCCTGCTTGAACGCAACAGCTTTCTGGAACGCAACAGTCTGTATTCCTTCACAGGTATTTCAATGACTTCTCTATAAAGTCCATCACTTTTACACGCCGCCCCGGCCAGCGGCCTCACGTGTTCCAGCTCCCACCTTGCGCTGCGCCTTGGGGGGCCACCGGGTTGAGCTCGCCGCTGAAGAGCTGCTGCAGCTCGGGACCGAGCTTCTGGCCGCGGCCCTGCAGCTTCTGCACCGTCTTCATCAGCTGCAGCGCCGAGGTAGCGCGCTCCTGTACCTCCAGGTCGGCCGAGGAGGCGAACGACGGCAGGGTCTCCACCATCAGCTCGGCCACCTGACGGCAGGGACGCTCAACACGCTGCACGGAGATGGCGCATGATTCACCATGTACAACCGACTCACGACGGCAATACAGAGCACATGCCACACAGCCTCTTCTTCTTCTTTTGCCATCTCAGAAGCTGTTTCTTAGAGTTATTTCGCTCCCTCAGGCAACGTTTTTTCATCCCCAGACTGCCAAATCATCTGCCACACATCAGTCTGACTAGGATCTGTCCATGCCTATTTCCCGTCTCGCCCTCTCACCTGGTTGACCTCCACCATGGCGCCGTCCACGTCCTCCGGCTGCTCGCTCTCCTCAGCTCTGGCCAGCATCCTGGCGTACAGCTTCAGCACGTTCTGCACGTACACGGCCAGGATGTGGGGCGGCAGGCTGGAGGGCCGGGTGCGCAGCATCGACTCCACCGTGGAGCGGATGTTCGGCAGGTACTCGCTGAACTCACCGCAGATCCAGGCGGCCGCGTACAGCACCTGACACGGCGGGCAGGGGAGCAGTGTCAGAGACTGTACTGATACCACGCGCGACACCAGTTTTTTCTTCAGATGTAACAATCTGTCGAGGGCTGCAGTATATTTTGTGACGAAGTCTCTGAGGCAAGGAAACGGTTCTACGGAAGACTGCATCAATGTTTCACATTTAAAGTTTAGTCCTGAAAACCACGAATAAACTTTGAAGCCAGCTTGCCTTGGCTCACAAAATAAGCGCTGCTCTCCCGTTTTACACATGATTTAACAGCTTCCGAATTACAGAAAAAGAGGAAGTATGTTCCTCAGTTGACTTCCAAACTGGAAACCCGATAATGCAATTACCTTGATAGTTTCCCGAGCTCACAGTAAACAGTTAATATGCATATACGCAGTTGCAAATTAGAGCACGATAGCCTCACAGCAATGCGTTAACAATAGTCGGTCCCAGCCGGACATATTTCAGACACGAACAATGTTTGATGCACGCCAGGGTCATGGGATCAGATCGGACACAGTGGCGCGATGATAAAGAGTTAGAGCATTTCGGGGACTGCCTTCAACGTGCTTTGCGACAGCAGTGGAGAAATAAATAGCTTACAGACTCAGCCAAATGGGCATTAACGTCTTGAGACAGCGAAAGATTCAATTTTAGCTTTGATAAAAACTGATTGACCATAACATGAATTTCAGAAATTTGCAATGTTTGCACCAATAATTTGTACCGGTCCGTATCAGCTGGTAAAACCAAAGACAAAAGCAGCCTTCTGACTAACGTTGCAAGCCATGCCCAGTGTTTCGGGACACTCTACATTCATTATTCGACTCCAACACTGACAGTAGTATCCACCGGTAGCAGCACCGTCCGGCTTCTTCTGGAGACCGCAGCCCCCGAGCGGGTCCAGAGACCGACAGCTGCAGCAGCCTCAGCTGACTCTGACGCGGCACGGCACGCCGCCGCCGCCACTCTCACCTCCAGCATGGTGTTGTGGTGGGCGGCGGAGGCCAGCACGTGGACGTTCTCCAGCAGCAGCGCCATCTGCGCCACGGCAAAGTGGCGCACGGCCAGCACCCGCACCGTCACGTCCAGCATCTGCGAGGCGACCAGGGCGCCGTGTTGCGAGCCCTCCGTGTGCGTCAGCTCCACCAGCACGCTCAGGTACCTGCGCCGAGGAGACACATTACCTGCACATTAGAGGATACACTCGGGTACACACACACACACACACACACAAACGCGCACAGGGGAGGCACTCAGGGAAGGATGCACACAAGTCCCCACGCGGAGGGGCGCATTACAGTAGAGGGTACACTCAGGTACCTGCGCGGAGGACACGCAGTCAGGGAAGGGATACACACAAGTCCCTGCCCGGAGAGGATACACTCAGGTACCTGCGCGGAGGGGCGCATTACAGTAGAGGGTACACTTAGGTACCTGCACAAAGGGGTCCACTCCAGTACGGGGTACACTCCGGTACGTGCGCAGAGGGATACACTCGGGCTGTGGGCACACTTGTGGTGGGAAACAGGCGGGAAACTGCACGGAGGGAATACGTTCAGGCAAAAGTGCTCCATGAACGCATTATTCTAACTCATTTATTTTTCGATTTGTTTTTCCAGGGTACCAACTGAGCGGTTCTATAGCACTGTACTGAAAACGTTCCGGCACGTGTCTGAGAGGATATAAAAGCAAATTAAAAAGGACATCTAGCAATTCAGCAAGAGTTTCAAATGAGTGGTTGAAACAAAAAAATCGAACTTTCTACAAACAAATCTCAAAGTGGGTTGTCCACCCACTACACATAGTTTTCGGCATAGAAATCATACATCAAACGGATAATCAGTTTCGGGAATGTCTTCTAAAACAAGAAAAGAAAATACCAACAAAGTAATCCAAAACTTGCAGAGTGAAAAACACCCGCTTTTTTCAATCATTGCTTTTTACAATCACATTATGTGACCCGTGTAAACAACAGCATAAAAGAAAATGGCTTCACAAGCCCCGACTACTCACCACTCGAAGTTGGTGACAAACTGGTAGTTGTTCTGACTGCAGATGAAGATGAGCTTGGACAGCAGCTCGTCCCTGTAGCTGCTCCCCTCGGCCCGGTCCATGTGCGTCAGCAGCTTCTTCACAATCTCCATCAGGTTCTTCTTCGACACCATGCCGTACAGCAGGTCCAGCGCGCGCAGCCGAATGCTCTCGTCCTTGTCGTCCAGACACTGCATGATCAGGTCCTTGTGCGCCGTCACCGACTTCGGGTGGCTGTGCAGAATTTTGCCTGCGGGCATGTGAGTGACGTGGTCATCGATACGGACTGAGTGGCTGATGAGCACATGACGGTAATGAAGACAGCATGAAAGATCCCCCAAGCTGTTTCATCGGATCAAGTCCGTTACAATTTACCGTTGTTTTCGGTATGGTGCTGTACAAGCTTTGCTACCATCCCCTCCTCCCCCCCACGAAACTGTAGCAGCACAAATTTGAAACATTAAGCGCTCGCTAATGTTTAAAATAATTACAGTTGGCGTTGGACCAGCTACCTGACTAGTCGCATATCTAGCTCGTCTACTTCAATCAATCAGCTAGCTCGTCTACCGCGTCTACTTCCAAAATCATCTGGCGTCATCTGGCTCGTAAAATCTCGCTTATTTGACGAACAACGAACAACAACAACGAACGAACAGGCCAGAAACTTGTTAAATGCTATCGAAACCTTATATTCAGTTCATCACCGGAATCAACCTACCAGTCTGTTCTATAACAGCCGACTTGAGCTCTACTATCCAGCAGCTGGCCCGACCGCGAGCGTCCCGTCCACTCACCCATGGCCAGCAGGCCCAGGTACTTCAGGTTCTGGTCCGAGTCCTCGATGAGAATGCGCAGTTTCTGTACGCAGAGCTGGATGGAGGCGTTGTGGCTGGGCATGCCAGAGGAGATGGAGATCAACACTGCCGGACGAAGCGGAGGGTCAGAGACGCTGGATGCAGGGCACACCTCAACGAAGAACAACTGGTGTAGTCGTTCACATACCATTCCATGATACGTCAGAATGTTATTGGTGAATAATGGACAATCATTACAACTTAGCAGATTATAGCGAACCATTGATCATAACAGTTAATCACTTACCCGAATTATCAACAACACGGTCATGTTCGACGACACCCAGCAACTTCACTGCTCCTATCAGTTCTAAAACAACACCGCTGGCCCACATATCGCATTCTCAAATGAATTCATTCCCCCTCCTCTGCTTTTTTGTTGTCTTTTCAAACACAGCTTCTATGACTGTTACTGCACACGGACTGTTATTAAGCAACGCTACTTTGAATGCGAGGACTAGCTGTAGTATCGTGATTTATAAACGGTCCGAAAGTACCCACCAGCGATGACAGTGTTGATGCACTCGTACAGCAGCGACATCGCGGACGTGCTGAAACACAGAACGGACCTCAGTTACTCAGCTGGCGCCGGGAGCCGGAGACGGCGGCGGAGGCGCACCGGCGCACTTATACAACACAGAACGGACCTCAGCTGCCGCCGGGGAGTGGAGGCGCACCGGCGCACTTATACAACACAAAACGGACCTCAGCTGGCGCCGGGGAACGGAGGCGCACCGATACAACACAGAACGGACCTCAGCTGGCGCCGGGGAGCGGAGGTGCACCGGCGCACTTATACAACACAGAACGGACCTCAGCTGGCGCCGGGGAGCGGAGGTGCACCAGCGAACTTATACAACACAGAACGGACCTCAGCTGGCGCCGGGGGGGCGGAGGTGCACCAGCGCACTTATACAACACAGAACGGACCTCAGCTGGCGCCGGGGGAGCGGAGGCGCAACAGCGCACTTATACAACACAGAACGGACCTCAGCTGGCGCCGGGGAGCGGAGGTGCACCGGCGCACTTATACAACACAGAACGGACCTCAGCTGGCGCCGGGGGGCGGAGGTGCACCAGCGCACTTATACAACACAGAACGGACCTCAGCTGGCGCCGGAGAGCGGAGGCGCAACAGCGCACTTATACAACACAGAACGGACCTCAGCTGGCGCCGGAGAGCGGAGGCGCAACAGCGCACTTATACAACACAGAACGGACCTCAGCTGGCGCCGGGGAGCGGAGGCGCAACAGCGCACTTATACAAAACAGAACGGACCTCAGCTGGCGCCGGGGAGCGGAGGCGCACCGGCGCACTTTTACAACACAGACATGTGGACGGCAAAACGCCAGTTCACTGGTACCGGGCAAGACGCGCCATTAAGTTGACACCTACCTTTTCCCACATATGACTATAAAACTGGTACAATTAATTGAGCATCAGTGTCCTGTGCTTCTTTTGTTTATAATGTCATGCTTAGCCTAGCACTTTCCGTTGCACACAACACAGATGGGAAAGCCATTTTCTCATCATCTCAGTTAGCTTTGCTACTATCAGTCAACTTTGCACTCTTAATTCAGACTCTATAGAGCACGCTCTGGTACCAAAATTACACCCATTTCGGAAACAAAAAAGGCCAAAAAGAGGACACATTACGTTCATCTCAATGTAGGTAACAGTGAGTTCAGAGTTCATATCAACTCTGTGCTAGACATAAAATACTACAGTCACAAACATAGGCGGAGTCAGGAGAGGGACGCCCCTGTCCGCATGTGTCTAGCCCGGTAAGTGTGGTCACCTAAGGAGGGGAGGGGGGGGGGTGCGCTTACCTGTGGATGAGGTTGGTGAGAGGCTCGATTAGCTTTTTACCAAGCCGCGGCTCCAGGGTGGTCAGAGCGCCGAACTGGAGGGTCAGAGAACAGCAGGGTTAGCCGCCACTCTCTCGTCTGTTATTCACCAGGGGCGGCCCCCGCTCGAGGCCAATCTGTCTACTGCAGATAGCCCGAGATACTCCTCTGCACAAGATCCTTCGCAAAAAGAACAAGTAATATATTGATACCCAGTGGCGGATAAGTCTGAGGTCTAAAGCCCCCCCCCAACAACCAAACGTCTGAGTGTCTATAGTTAACGCATAGTCGGAAGCTCATCCGAGGCAATGGTGGGGAGGCTCGAGCCCCCTAGCCTCCCCCTAAATGAATTCCTGGATCCCACACCGTTCACACTCATTGCAGCAGGCTGCAGAACAGAAGACTTGATCAATGAATGCACCGATAGAAACATACACGTTGATTCATTCATGCTGAGGCTCCTATGGTATTATGAAAATGTTTCCGCGCGAGAGAACCCACTGTCGAACACCGGCCTCGCTCACCAGCTTGATGATCTTGATGAGCATCCAGTTGTTGGTGGAGGACGTCATCAGCTTGAAGAACACTGGTGCCAAGCCCAGGTAGTTCTGCGGGTTCTTCCGCGCCAGCTCGCAGATCACGTTCACAGCAGCGCTCTGCACACCTGAACACAAGCCAACCCGCACTCAAATCACCTGAACACAAGCCAGCCCACGCTCAAATCGACCTCTGTACACCTGAACACAAGCCAATCCGCGCTCACATCACCTGAACACAAACCAACCCACGCTCAAATTACCTGAACACAAGCCAACCCACGCTCAAATCGGACCTCTGTACCCCTAAACACAAGCCAACCCACGCCCAAGTCGGACCTCCAGCCAACCCACGCTTAAGTCGGACCTCTGTACACCTGAACACCAGCCAACCCACGCTGAAGTCGGACCTCCAGCCGACCCACGCTCAAATCGGACCTCTGTACACCTGAACACAAGCCAACCCGCACTCAAATCATCTGAACACAAGCCAACCCACGCTCAAGTCGGACCTCCAGCCAACCCACGCTCAAATCAGACCTCCAGCCAACCCACGCTTAAATCAGACCTCCAGCCAACCCACGCTCAAATCAGACCTCTGTACACCTAAACACAAGCCAACCCACGCTCAAGTCGGACCTCCAGCCAACCCACACTCAAGTCGGACCTCCAGCCGACCCACGCTCAAATCGGACCTCCAGCCAACCCACGCTCAAATCGGACCTCTGCACATCTGAATATCAGCAATTTTTTTCGGTTTCATTGATATATCAATACACACTTCGCGTTGGAAACTAGGCAATAAAGCAAGTTATACACATGTATAACCGCCAGTACCCAAGTCCAGTTTAGCGCCTAGTTTTTTTAAGAGGCTCACGCAAAGAAAGGTCTACCCAGCGTGCCGTTAGCATTACATCACATTGTCATGGTTAGCAAAAGGTGACCACCCGAGGAGGACGGGTACCACCGGGGTGCCCCTTTTACCCCTTTTCTCCGCAAGCGGTAAGTTCTGGGACAAATGAAATACCAATCAAGTGGTTCCTCGGCAGGCTCAATCACAGGGCTTCCTTAGTTAAAACCCCATTACGAAGTTGCCACATTCCCTTCAGAAACAGCAGTCCCCATCAGCCAACTAACCGGGATCAGGGTAACTAAACCACCAGCCAACTAACCGGGATCGGGGTCGTCCAGCTTGTCCTTCAGCCGGGGGAAGGCGGGCCGCAGGGCCTCCGGGAACTTGAGGAAGATCTTGTACATCAGCAGCACCGCCTTCTTGCGCAGGTACGGCTTTGTGGAGGACAGCTGCAGACAGAGGGGTGTGTAACGCACCACCCGGAGTGCCCAATGGCGACCTCCCTCCAGTGAGAGGTCCGAATTCGAGCGCCATCTTTCTCCGGGATTTAACCCGCGCCCCACCGGGGTCGGCGCCACCTTCGCCCCACCGGGGGGCCATCGATGCCCCCTCTAACTCCGAAAATATGGGCGTTAGGCAATCGCAAAGTGCAATGAAAGCTCGCGTGAATTCAGTAGAAATTACTTCGCTGTTTTAGTGCTCAGGTCAATGGTTTGACCTCAGAGGTCAAATTAGGTCAAGATCGGCTATTTTCACTCAAATATGAATGATTAAGCAAACTGGGCATAACTCTTATGTCATTAGAGCTATTGAGACCTGGTAAGTACATTTGATAGCAATTGCCTGTACTTTTTCCGCTATGTGGAACGTAAAGACCTCCCGCCAGTTGTTTGACCGCCAGAGGTCACCTCGTGACCTAATATGACCTGAGGTCACGAAGGTCAAAAGTGACTTGCCGTATATCAAATGAAAGCCAGTGACAAGACAAACACGGTGGTGTTTGTTTCACTGCTCTAGCTCAATTAGGTCAAAAGTTATTGTCAAAATACTGTTTTTGACCTCCGGTGACCTTGGATGACCTTGGAAAGTCAAGGGCAAATATGACCCCTGGGATCCGTGAAAGGGTGTCAAAACGTTATTCTGAGCAGTCTGAGCATTTGCAATCATTTTTGTGGCTTTTATATCATGAAATAACTTTTCCCATGCTTTTCCAATGGGGGGTCGCCTCGTGACCTGACCTCAGGGCACGAAATCGAAAAATCCCGGATATACCTTGTACACCCTGGAGGGTTCATGAGTGTGGAGTTTCAAATCGATCGACTTTGAAATGTAGCTATTACAGAGCTCTAAAGTGAAGTGGGTGACCTTGGTTGACCTCGTCTGGTGACCTGACCTTGGGTGACCCGGGGTAAAATTTCAGGGATGATGGGAAAATGATGCAGTGGAGGTGGCCCTCAACCGCGGTGCTGCGCCTCGTCGTTTTCTGCTATCCCGAAAAACCTTAGGGGGCCATCGATGGCCCCCGGTGGGCGGTTAACACGACGTTTGGTAACGAATGGGGCGAGTGTAAAACTATACAAAATGTATCGATATTTCACATCCCCTTCTCCCACATTATCATACAAGAGCGGAAAATCTCCAAAATTCACCCGATCACATTCACTTAAGTTGAGGAAGCCTCAATTTATACAATATAAAGGTCGCATCAAATCGCACATCAAAACATGAAAAACTGCCCATGTAGCTAAGCGGCCAGGCTTCATCAGCTGAGCACTATCGCACTTCGGTCAGTCGTGATGAAACATGACCTGGCTCTGAAACACGACCTCGCCCTGCCCGCTCACCAGCGTCATAACGTCGTTGGCGAGGTCGCGCGCCAGATCGGTGCTGATGAAGCAGGACAGGCTGGTCAGGGCCACCGCCGAGTCGTACTGGGTCTGACTGTTCAGGTCCTTCCTGATCATGTTGGTGGTCAGCATCAGAACCTGGTGGAAGGGGAGGTGCGGTCACGCGGATGGTGATGTCATCAGTCAGGATCAGAACCCAAAGGACTGGGGGAGGAGCAGTACCGCGCAGAGAGGTCATTACTGTATAGTGAAGTAGAACTAGGGTGTGAAATACCAAAAAACGCGTACGCTGTTTTTCAATAAACCTTTCAAGCACGATGATGCGTATTCTATGCACATCAGATCATGATTTCCGCAGAGTCTGCAAAACTGTAAATAAGTACAGAGGTAGACCTTTCAGCCAGTGCAAGAGGCATGAGGTTCAGAGACACTGTTTATTCCCCATATTTTGGTTCATCTCGGAGCCGCATGAATAGAATCTGATATTTTCTGAAATCTCAACATTTGAATTTTAAGGTTATTTTTCCCATTTCGCTGAGATTCTGCCCCGGTAAAATCCCCACACCTTTGACTGGTTACCAAACATTCTGCAGCCAGATCGTGATCGCGTCAGATCGTGAACAGTGAGACTGGCGGCACCAGTTCCGACTATGTTACAACCGAACTCCCCCACCCGTCCAACTGCTGAGGCAGACTGCTCACCATCTCCTGTCGGAACCAGCGTGACACAGCCCGATCTCAGAGCGGCGCCACCCGCCCGCCTCGCGCTGAGACCAGTTACCTCGGTTTCCGGGTGGAACGACTGTGAAGCCGCCAGGTAGCCGATCCGCTTGTAGGTGAACTTCGGCGAGCTCATCACCTCTACGATGTTGAAGCTGGCCCAGCTGATGTCGTAGCCCAGCATTTGGATCTACGGCAGCGCACGGCACACAACGCGTGAGCGCGTCCGTATCACAGCCTACTCCACACAAATTTAAAGGAGGGCGGCATCAACACTCACCATATCCGATAAATAAAGCCTTTGAAGCGGATCTATATGTATGACCTTGTCAGAGTAATTAGGCAAAAGTTAGGCAAAAAGTCAGGCAAAATTTAAGATAAGCACGAGTAAAATATGGGACTACATGCTATATTTTCCAAAAAAGCCACTATTGTGACTATCTCAACCCGGCATCCCTCCATTTTCCGTAATAAGCAGAGTCTATGAATCTAGAAATCTCCCCACGATCTAAGCGACCTTGAATAAAGAGCACAAATCCTTGGACATCCCAAGCAATGACAAACTGGCACTGCATTGAGCTACACCAGCCATTCACAGCATTGAGGTATACCCCCGTCCGGTCACACTCACGTAGGTAAGCTTCTGGACGGCGTTGACTTTGACTGCAATGTTGTCCTGCCGCAGCTCCAGCTTAATCTCTTCAATACACTGTGCGATGTACTTCGCCTGCCCGGGGAAAAGCAATTAGCATGCGAATACTCTTTGAACATCGCAGTCATTTACAAACCTAGCAGTAATGATCTCACATAAGAAAACGTTCTCATCAAGAGAAGTGTTGGTAGCAACGCCTCTCATACTTCTACCCTGGGATAAAAGCAGAGAAATAAGGCAATTAAAATATCGGGATGAAACGAAAGAACTCAAAGAGTCTGAGAGGGATAAGACAGTCGAATGATATGTACATACATTGAACATGTTATTTCAGGTAGTAAACTTGCACTGACCTTAGGTCTGGTCATTTTTATGTTTTGTCCTAGTATGGTTATATCATACGATTCGCCGTAACGAGAGAAAGCAAATGGTGCTTAAACATTGATTCCAACTCAAATCGGTCAGACACTAGAGCCCACAAAATATTATCTAGCCTATCACCTTCTTTGACCTATCATGACCTCAATATTGACATGAGCCAAAAGCCACCGACATGGATCGTCATTATTTCTCATGAGCTATCCACTAGCGTTCGTGTTTCTTCACTATTCAGCATAGGAGCCGAGATCGAGGGGGGCATTTCAAACCCCTCCCCACTGGGTCGAAGGTGGCTTGGAGGCACACTGGGGCGGTTGTTAACAAGAGCCGTAGCGTTGTATTGTATTGTATTGTATTAGCTGCGCACACTTCCACACAGGTGGTGGTATTTCAAGTGCCGTCGTAATGAACATTAAGCAATGGAAACTATGGAGGGAGACGGGAAGGATAAGGATGGATGAGGGTAAAGGAAGGTGGCATACTACCTGCACTAATGAAATCCAGTGGATAAGCATACAAATAAATATATATCTCTAGCGGAAAGCATCAACACGTTAGGAGACGTATTCAGGCGTACTAGCTGGCGAGGAAATCCGATAAGATTTAGATATCAGCACTTATTGGGCCATAATAAAACCTAGGCCTGAAAACAAAGTGCAAACACATGCATCTGCTCTCACGCACCAGCTTAGATTAGGTGGCTCAGGCCCACCTCAGTAGCAGTACCACTGTGTGTGTACCTGAGGAGTCTCACCATCGTTTGCACACTTCCCAATGGTCGACTGCTAAATCTACTGCAGCACACTAAACAGAATACAACGAACAACTCCTGGTGGAGGTGCTCCTACCCTTTCAAGACACCCGGCGATCAATGTCCTCACAGCGACACACTAGATCAGCAGGGTGAGGGCACGGGCCCTGTGTCACTATTTTGTCGCTGGTCGCCTGAACCGGGCACTGCTGATCTTATGACTCGTTATGAGCACATTTCTCACAAGGCTTAGACACCCCCCCATCGACCTACAAAACACAGGTGACTTAGTCGAAGAAAGCATTTAGTTAAACGAATAAAGCCGTTGGAGGGTAAACTAATCTGCCGATAATCTTAAATATCAATGTTGACAGCGCACCTGCACGAACGTCTAGACTTCCACGCCTGGTAACGAGCGCCCCGGCCTGGATACTGGATACTTCGGCACGGTACCGGGGCCCAACCGGGATTACTGTCGCTTACCTCACTAACAAACTAGTTCTATCTTGTAGCGAGAAAAGGCTTCGGGGAAGCCCAGAAACTGATAAATATGTCCCACAGCCTTTGAGCTAATTAGCAGCAATGTCGTCACAGGAATTAACACGCGCATTGACGGGGGTCTGAGCCACCTTCGCTTTGACGGAGGCGGGTACCCGCCCCCCCTAAGATCTCGAGAACCACGCTAGATAAGGAAAAACGATAGACGGCGTCGGGTAGCCCATCCACTTCTCTATCGAAAATATTTCAACCATTTGTTTCAGGTCACATTTAAGGTCACCAGAGGTCAAAACATGCCATCATAGGGATAACATCTAAATGCGGGTTTTCGGTCATTACATCTGAAAAGTAAAGATAGGGCAAAACAATTTGAACTATATGAATCCCTCGCAGCAAGCCGAATCGAATGATATATAATATGACCTTAATAGGTCAAATCAAGGATTTGACCTGACCTGAGCTCGGGTCAAGGTCAAATTAGGCAAAGTGCATATCATTAGAGACGTAATGACAAGACGAATATAATACAGTTAAACTACAAGCTCTAACGTTATCCATTACTAAGTTATTCAGTTAAAACCATTTTTCCAATGTATTTCCAACGGTGAGGTCATGGCTCGTACCTGACCTTAGGTCATCAATATCACAAATTCTGGAACGTATTTTAGAGAACTCGGTGGGACCATTGTGTGATGAGTTTCAATCGGATAAGTTAACCCTGTTCTGACTTATGCTATCTTAAACTTCTTTTGAGGTCAGGTCACTTGACCTGTACTGCTGACCTGACCTGATATGACCTAACCTTAAAATTTTGACAAAAGTTGTAGAAATGATCAGGGAAAAGGTATGCCAAGTACGGCGGCGCGTAGCGCCACCGTTTTTAAGCTGTCTCCAAAAAACCCAAGGGGGCGGGTATCCGCCCCCCGTCAATGCGCGGGTTAAAATGAGATAATCGTCTGTTGTTCATTGTTTATCTATTCTGAATCACCAACGCAGCCGGTGTAAGATCCTGTCTTGAATAGCATGGTAACCCCTTAAATAAAATTTCCGGAGTTTCCAAGCCCAAGTGCAGGACGCAGATGAATTAATGATTCCAGAGCAGAGTTGTTTCCCACTCTGCGTAAAACCAGCGAGATGCAAGGACCGGGGCGGATGAAAAATCCCCCGATAGGTCAAGGTTTCCACCCAGGAGAGGCCTAGCCATACACAATTATGCATTCGCCTCACTTTTCACGCGAGATGCAGATTAAAAAAAACATGAAAATACCAAAAAAACAGATGAGAAAAAAGGGCGAGCGCCTACCCCAGCGACTACCGGCGGAGCCGGGCTGGTTGAACACCACTATATTTCAATCATAAAACGGATACTCTCTATACGTATAATGGTGCAGCAACTGGAGGAGGGCGGCAGGGATGATACGGGAGGAGGGCGGAAAGGACGATACGGGAGGAGGGCGGCAGGGATGATACGGGAGGAGGGCGGCAGGGGTGATACGGGAGGAGGGCGGCAGGGATGATACGGGAGGAGGGCGGAAGGGATGATACAGGAGGAGGGCGGCAGGGATGATACGGGAGGGCGGAAGGGATGATACGGGAGGAGGGCGGAAGGGACGATACGGGAGGGCGGAAGGGACGATACGGGAGGGCGGAAGGGACGATACGGGAGGGCGGAAGGGACGATATGGGGTGACCAACATCCAGCATGGAGCGGCATTCTGGCTAAAAAGATTAGCAAACGTGCGACGTTATCCGCAGTCGGTGAATTCCAAAACAAAGGAGATGTAAGCCGAGGGTTTTCCCTTGCTCTGTGAGTCTCAGTTTAAATCCGCTTCAAAGGCCGTATCACCTTTAATGTGGCTAACCACCTTCCACAATTGTCAGGCGAGGGTTGGCTGGATGCCGGGAGTTGCAGGTTCGGCCGTGACGTCACAGCAGGGCGGATCAGATGTCGCGGAGGGGTTACAGCGTCTCACTACAGGCCACCGCCGCGCCAGCAGCCAGGCGGCGGATGATGTCGGAACATTCCCGGGGCCAAAGCAACAGGCGGTTGTCTCACTAATAATCTATATACTGTACATGGGCACTTCGCCTGCAGTCTAGGTGCAACTCGGCAAAATTAGTCCTTTGTTATTTTCGAGGAAAAAACCTAGCACATTCATTGGCAACGATTGAAGAATTCAAGAGCATACTTCATCCCCTCAGTCGTATGAATATATTTAGCGTCACCAAGTAGGTTCGCATATATTCGGTATCAATTTGACGCCCACAACAACCAACGCACAAAGCCCGGTATACAACCAGAGAGTAACGCACGGTGGAAACCAAGCTGCACGTGAGCGATGGACGAGGCTCGATAACGTAAACAGCGTCCAGACGGAGCCGAGGGGTCAGCGCGCGACACCCCCGCCCCACCCCGTCCACTCCCCGGCTGAGTCAGCGTGCCGCCCCGCCGCCGGCCGGCGGCACTGGACACGTCCACCAACACGTCTAACACTGACAGAACGAATCAGGCCACTGTCAGCCCGGCTGCGTTATCAGCAGGAGAACAGGATCGGTCCAGAGGCTCTCGGTTATATGTTTCCCAAGCGTATTTGTGCAGCAGGCGATAAAACTCTGAAAACTAAACCCAGACATCATCGATCCACGTCAGCGGGCCGGGAGCACCACGCCCGTCCTGCAGGTGCGGCTCACCTCATTGTCCTTGTTGTTGCGGATGCCTCGGACCAGGTCGGTGAGGTTCTTATCAAACAGCCGCTCCAGGTTCCCCGGATGTTCCGCAGAGCCACGTCCATGGCCGCCGGCCCCGTCACCCTGAAACGCACCAGGCGAGGGTCACAATCAAGGTGACTCCGATCTCAGGGTCCCAGGTTCGAGTCCCGGTACACGCTAGGAGCGGAGCAGACTACAGAGCTCTTCCATAGGCATCGGAGGATGAATAGCAGCCTCCGGCAGTTGCCGCTACATGAGCCGTTTCAGTACGATCTATTCGCGTACCCAACCAGGCAGCGGACCAATGGACTCCTGTATCCAGGTGTCAGGTGCATGTTTGCCACTCGATCTTGGTCTTTCTCGAGAAAAAGGATTTTGGGGTCAGACCGTTCCAGTGATAAGCAAATGAAGTAAAATAGTTTTATTAGGTATCAGTTATTTTAATCAAATAAAACTATCAGATTAGACAGAAGACAAGTTCTATGAGCTTACGTACATGTTTCATTCTAATAAAAGGAGTAATCATTCATTTGCTTTTTACAGCGGTCCGTTCTGGTCGTCATATTTCGTCTGGTTGCATCATATTTCGTCTGGAGCGTGCACGACGCAATAGTGCGTACCGAGGGCCTTGGTACGGAGGCTGGGCATGGATCCCGAGTAGTGACAGCCTATTGTGCCACTAGAGCAGCACCGACTCCACCCGGAACTACCAGCAGTAAGCTGGGCGCTCTAACGTCGGGTCAATCAAAATCCCGGGATAGCAAAAAGTACGCGCAACGGTTCCCCTAGACTTCCCTGATACTTAACGGGCATATGACACCCTCATGGGATTTGAACTTAATTATCAGTCGTGTAAAGTACGTATGCTGAAAAAATGTTGGTATCAAGTTTCGTTTCTCTCAGAACTCTCGTTTTTGGGCAAAACAGTGGATCATAAGCGCCATACTTTTTGAACGCATGGGGATCGCATTACTGAGCCCCACCTCCCCATGATCCTGAGGGCTGACGGTGAGCACGTATCCGGGCCGGGGGAGCTTGGGCTCGGCAGGGTCGATACCCGCTCTTCATGCACGATGCTAAATTCTGGGCAAAACAAATATCAAGCCTTGGATTTTCTGGTATGTACCAATACATGACTTTCTCAGTTAAAATCCCATTATAAAGGAATATCACTCCCTTTAATGTGCTACCACTTAAGCTCATTTCACCCTCAAGCAGCAGAGGTCAGAGAAATGTTGCGATCGCTCACGTTTTAGTCCAGCGCATGAACAAAAACACAAATGCCCAGGCCTCGGGCTAACGGTTAACTGGGCATACAATAAAATGTACTGTGCAGAGACCAACGGCTCCTCACCTGTGGTGCGTGGAAATAATGATACTATGATTAACGGGGAGCGCTTCTCTAGCTTCTATGCTTCCACTCTGGCACAGTTTCCATCACCTCTCCATGCAAGGAGAGTTGGCAAGGTGATTTGATCCGGGCTTAAAGGAACAGGAAAATTACTAGCAGCATGAATGAACACTACTGAATGCAAGCAAACAGTTCATGTAGGGCAGGCGTCCACTTGCCAGGTCTTGAGACAGGGGCGGCGCTTGACAACATCGTTTCTGGTTGGGCAAGCTAACACTTCAGGGGACATATCTGGGTTATATCTTAGCTTATCCATACCGCTTATTCCTTAATTAGTTTCAAACAAACTCCTCCCTTCCTATAATTAAAAAAAGACTTGCAAAACCCACTTCTGGTCACTCTTTCTGTTGTCATTGCATGGGGTTTTGGACTTTGACTACTTTGTAATTTCACACCAAATTATGATAAGAATATGCACAACAGTCAGAAAAAGGCATTAAAGACCTCCAACTACAGCATGCAAGTCACACAAATGGTAGACACATTAACCTGGCTCAATTCCAGAGTTGCTAATAATAATTGTGGACATTTGGTTGTATTTCTGTGAACAGGTTTCTCTTAAATTTCTTAGGATTTCATAGCTATGACAGGGCTTCCAAAGATCCTGTGCTCCATACATGCTACATGCTATGCAAGACTTGATCATGGTCCATCTTTGTGGAACACTATTTCGATGGAGTCGAGGAACACTAACAAAGAAGGTGGAAAAACTGCTTCCAATCACTTCAGGAACTTTCCTATTAAGACCAAAGAAGCTGAAACCTTATTTAAGAGAATGTGGTACCTTGGTGCAATTCCTGATTGTGGTGGTTTAAGGGGCAATCCGTGTAAAAACAATGGACTTTCGACTTATTTTTGCTGAAAAATAGCTAACAAGCCTAATATTTAATCTTATATAAATTACATTTGTACCTATTTGCAAACAACACACATGAGCAGAGGTTGGAGGGTAAAGTTCCTACAAAAGAAAGAAAAGCAGAAGAGAGAGGAGGTAAGAGCAGTGTGCAGCAATACAACAATAAAACAATCAAGTTGAGACACTTAAAACAATAAAAGTAGGTATGTGTCAAAACCACTGTGACTCCAGCATTCATCAAATCTCTCTGGGGATTGAGACTCCGGATGGGCCACAGCACACCCTGTGGAGGGCGCCACTCCACCAGTCGGCGTCTTATCGCTGCAGCAATAAAGTCTTCCAATTAGAATGACACCATGTCAGAATATGAGCTAGTAATACTTTGTGTCAGATTAAACCTGTTTAGTCTGATACAAAAGAAGCATTTTTAGTTCAAAGAGAACAGTATGAGGAACCATAATGGCATTTATCAATTGCTTATATTTGTGTTGATATATTTCAAGATGTTTCAAGTTTCAAACCACATAATAAGCACAGTATATGCATTTATGATCAATAGTACTAGATTCATGCTTAGGCAACAGTTTTAACAATGTCCAAATAATACAAATTTATCTGCACAGCATGTTTTTTACAGCACCCTATTTACATCCATACATATAGTAGCAACAATGAGGACATGTTATAAAATTTATGCTGGTAAATACTAAAAACAAGGTTAAAAACAAGTAGGAGATGCTCAGGAGTGCACACTTAGAGCCATTAAGAGGTCACCACCTCACAAGCCAGGCCGGGCCAGGCAGCCACAAGGGAGCAACACCATTCTAGAGTAGGGGGGTGCCACCTGCACTGACATGCAATATCTATCCCCTGCATAAATGTGCCTATTGGGAGCAAGCAACCACCCTGCAGGTGGCAGAGCCGAGAGGTCCCGGGAGCTAATTGTCAGTGCCCCTACTGGCACTGCTGCTGCCTGAGCCAGGCGCAACAGAGGGTGGATCCGAAAAAGCCCACCAAGATGACAAGCGCCATATCACTGAATTCAACGTGCAGAAGCCAACAAGCCCTCTGGGAACTTCAGACCATAGGCCAGTGTGCAACTGCAAAGTATGGCATTTTCGAGATCTCGTCGGTGCGAGCGCCCTTGGAGACAGGAGCAAGTGGTGCAAATTTAAGACTGGTGTGAGGAAGATGACACTGAAAACCAAAAAAAATGACTGAATAGTTATGAAGACACAGGGGGGGCCTTATAAAAATCCTTAACCAACTAATAAGAGATGTAGCATTGCATGGTGTGGGTAGGAATGTGTGGGTTTTTTCCCTGGTATATGGCAGATTGGTGCGAATTTTTTTAGGCTGGTGGTGTGATTATTTTGGATGGCTGGTGCAACTCGTCTAGCCTGCTGCCAACTTTGCAGACTGGAACATAGGTAACCAGTAGTGATGGAGGGTCCAGATTTAAGAGCGAGGCGCACCACCACATTTTCAATGCCATCATTTATAATCAAACACATATGGTGAGTGTAAAAAGTTTCATTTAAGCTGGACACAGCACCCAAGGCCACCATAGCTCCACCGCCTATGTCAATGTATTACCGCCTATCTTTGGAATGAGCACTGCACTTTATGATATGATATGATGATATGATATGATAATCGGAGTAGTGAAGGCTTAATGCCTGTGGGGTCCGTTCTAATGGAGCTCAACTACATGTGAGGTCTTCGCTCAGTCCTGGTTTGGGATGTCATATTTCTGTAGTGCCCAGTGGGCGTCAAGCCGTGATTTGAACTGGTTAGTCGTCAGACTCTACCACTGCAGCTGGAAGTGAGTTCCAGTCTGTCACAATTCTAACACTGAAGCAATTCCGCGGACTCTGGACACTGCTACAGGTTTTGCAAGCTTCCAGGAGTGACCTGGTATGTGAGTGGGTTGCTATGGTGAAAACTGCTCGGGATCAAGGTCGATATATCCCCTTAAGATCTGGAAAACTCTAATCATATCTCCTCTCCGGCGACGATGGTACAGTGAAGGGAGGTCGAATGCCTTTAGCCTATCTACGTATCCGAGGTTTAGTGTTGGGACCAAGCGGGTCGCTCGTCTCTGCACCCTCTCCACTGCCTGCTGATCACGCCGGTTAAAGGGTCCCCATGTGATGTTCCCGTACTCAAGGATAGGCCTAACCAGGGATTTGTACAGCAAAGGCAGTGACGTGATATTAATGGCAGTGAAAGACTTCCGTACCATCGCTAGAACTCGCGAAGCCCTTGATCGGCTGTGGCTGCTTGTTCATGAAATTTTAGTCACAGTCAGTCCAAACTCCTAAGTCTTTCTCTGCGTCTGACTCGGAGATAATGGATCCTGCCATAGTGTAGGTAAACCCAAGGTTGCTATGGCCCACATGCAACACAGAACACTTGCTGGTGTTGAACGGCAGCTGCCACTGCGATGACCATTCCACGACCGCATGGATGTCTCTCTGTAGTATCTGAGTGTAATCAGGTGTCAAAGCCGGATAATACAGTCGACGTCCGCAAAGATTTTAACTGAGGATCGAATGTGGTCGGGAGGTCATTAATGAAAATGACAAAGAGCAACAGGCCTAGCACAGACCCTTGTGGACGCCGCTCGTTACCGCAGCCCAGTTCGCGGAGGAGCCAACGATGACCTGTTGTTTCCTGAAGGTGAGGAATGCCCTAATCCACTTCAAGAGTTTCCTCGCAAGAGTCTTTATGCAAGGTACGACCTAAATCTGCCACCTGAAACTCCTACAGCTTGTAAAAATCGCAGTCGCAAGACAATTATACATGCTTTGAAGGCGGACACACCTGCCATATTGATTTGATTACCTATCTGTGCCAACATAACCTCCGTCGTATTTCGAGTAAACTTACCTCCGGCCACTCAAGCAGATAGGTTAAGAACCAATTAATTCCACACCTCAACTAACTACACCACCTTTGCAATATAATTTTCCGTGCTTATGCCTTCATGTAATGCAAGAGTATAGCATAAATATAAACCGAACAATCCTAGCTCTGCCCGCTACTGTTAGCTACAGTTCATTTTTTCTTGTTTTTTTCTAATGCACTATGGAAGCTGTCATAATTATTGCGCTGTTTCGACAATTTCAACGCACTTGTGTTGGCATCAACCAAGATCACTGGAATTGAAATGACGTATTTTTAATATTAGTCTCAAATTGTTTTAAAATGAAATTTGATAAAAGCAAATTTAAGAATTCGTGGATAGAATAAATAATTTTGATTTCTGGAGATCATTTAAATTTAATAAATATCATTTGAAACGTTAATTTTGTTTAGTTACACAAGGGCCTGCTCG